>JAEMWC010000153.1:860000-1032500 GCA_016490735.1 Pachyseris speciosa
ATGCGATTGTCAAAGAAATAATGTTTACAATTTTTGCGCTAACACAAAGGAAACCGGGAAACATAGGTCATTGAACTCAACCAATGATTTGACTAAATTTTCAATATCAGCCAAATCTGCTGACCTGTATAAATAATGACAAGGATGTTTTCTCGACAGAGCATCGAATGACGCGGCTTGATTCATCCCCGACAAATATTATTAAAAAAAAACAACAAAAAAAAAAAAAACAATCATGTGACGTTCAAGACGCCGCAAGCCAACACCTAAAGAATCCGATATAAATAGCCAGCAAATCAGTGACACCGCAAACGTAGAGGAGCTGAGAGGAAACCAATCGTCAAGGATGGAGGCAAAAGAGAATAGCAATCACGAATCAAGCAATTTCAGAGATCTATGGACAACAGAGAAATTAGAGACAATATGCAAAGTAACGGTAACTAAGATCGCTGAGAATAGAAGCACCAAACAAGAACAGACAAGAAGAAGAAAAGATCAAAGAGTTCTCATTTGATAAGTTAACAGCATTCGACTCTAACGTTTTTTCTTCGCATATACCGGGGATGAAACGCAATACATTGCAACAAGGACTGCGAGATGCGGAATAATTCTAAACACTGACTTGCCACGTATAACGGTACAAAGTTCCTTGCCAGTTAGGTAAAAGGAATATTTATTAGTGGCAAAGATGTGCCGATCAACTCCGCTCCGTTAAAGCGGGGAACAAGAATGTTCCCATATCCTGTTATACCCTCCGGAATGCTAGGGCTCCCGCCGGTGTCGATAAATCACGTCACGTGAACTGCGACAAAACATTTCAACTAAATGGAAGAGGAACTGGAAGACGACCGACCTGACAAGTTGTGAAATGGCCTTCGCGTTGCAGAGCGTTTTTACCCAGGTATCAAAAACATCTCCTTTACTGTAAAAAGCCGTATAGAGACTTCACTTCGAAAAAATTGGAAGCGACATTCCCCTCGAAAGTTAATCGAACCTTCATTACGCCGTTCGCATTTAACTCAGGAAAACTCAACTCAAACGAACTTGCATGACAATAAGTCAATCCACCAGAAAAGTGCTATGTCTGTTTGTTTTCAAGGCTAGGGGAGATCATTTGCTGAATATCGATTCATTTTAAAGGTGTGCTAATGGTAGGCAAGCTCGCCGGAGCGCTCGTAAAAAATGGCTACCTTACGCAGACTGAATATTTCCTAGTGTTGCGATTTCTTTCTGTGACTGTCTACTTATGTGTCTCTGTCTTTCTGTGTCTCTAAGTCTGTGTTACAGAACCCAGCGGAAAAACGTTTATGAAGCTGCTCGTTTTAGGTTTGAGTAATTCTTAGTCACATTATTGATGCAAACAAATAGTTTGCTGCTTCACGGCTATTCAACTGCAGTGAAATTTTCATTCATTTTGTTTTCTTTCTTGTAGTACCATTCGGCTGAAGTCGAATTACATCAATCCCTGATGAAGCTACATCTTTCGCTGACAAACTTCTTCTGGCTTTATTTGACGGAAAGAGGACGGAAAGGAGCCTTTAGAACAAGGTACTAAAACATTTGCCCTTCCGTAAAGTATTCCTGATGTAGCACTAACCGAAACAAAGCTAAACAAACAAATTGTTGTTGCAGCAAGAGGACAAAGCACGCAAACCATGTTGCTGTTGTATACAGTCTGTGTACGAAAATTATGGAAGCTAAAAACAGTCACATTTATGTTAAAGAAACCGTGCTTTTGTTTTGATTTCAGTCTTATTCTTAAAATATACTATAGCAATGAAAGCAGTACATTTTAAAATCTACAGTAAGTTAATCATGAGCTCTTTCTTTTCTCAAGGGGCATACAGAATGAAAGAATGAACATGTTAAACTGGGTAAGTGAGAAACGCAAATAAGCTTTCGAGTTCAATTTAAGGATTAGTGTTGCTTCTTTCAGGCAATTGTACTTACGTTATACATGTGTACCTCGCCATGTTTTTTTTTTTATAAATAAAGCAATAACGAGTCTCATATACTTTGAAATTAATTTTTGAAGTGTCTATTTTAATGAATACCAGTACGTTCAGTGTGCAAATATAAATAAAGCCAATTGAATCTACAACCATTAAAAGTCATTTTAGGTTTTTGTCCAAAGGGTTTTGTCCACACTTTCTGATCCACTCATAACTTTTGTATCTGTGTCATCTTTTTACAGGAACATCCAGAGGAACTTGAATTGGAAACTGCCTCTTTTATTTTGAAACAAATGAAGCGAACACTTCAGGTGAGTAAATTCCCGAGAAGTACGTTTCCTTAAGCTTTTCTATCAGCATGAACCTCAGCTCCACATAACATTATTTATTGTTTCTACTGAAGGAAGAATCTCAAAATAGAAGGGAAACTTCAACCAGGGAATTGCTAGTGGATGTTTACAGTCACCTTTGGACATATTTGTTCCTACGCAGAAGGGAAAGAGCACAGAGAGTTGTGACCACAAGGTAGCAGGTTGCATTTCAAGCTTATTATCGGCTAAAGGACGTTTTGCATGAATTAATTTGCTACTATCATCATCATCATCATCATCATACTTTATTTAACGTGGATATACACTTAGCTTGAGAGCTAGTTCGCAGGTATTCCACCTAATAACTAATGAAAACCTAACAACTGAACAACGGTAATATCACAATTCATCAGATAAAATCACAAATTAAATACTGATTAAAACTATTTAAAACTGTTATTGCAATATTGCCGCCGCAGTCAATCAAAATATCATCTCATGTGACATATTCTCGCCCTTTAAATTTGCCCAGGATTAGTAAAATTAAAACTGCAAACATTGCTAACTGGATAATCTACCTTGCAGACTGAATATCGAACATTGAACTACATTTTAGTAGGTAAAGACCTACATAATTCAACCACGGTTTTCTATCTATAAACTGATTCAGAAGGTATAAATGTACAGCGACTCGTGGTACAGTGTATATTATTTGGAGACAATACAAACTTAAAATAACTGACAATACATGCCTTGGTTATACCCAGTTTCCAATGAGCTAAAAAAATAATGGTCAATTGTCCTTTGATGCAGGCATTTTCACGACCAGGAAACAGAATCTGTAAGTTATAAAGGTTTTTTTTACATATCAAGTTAAAACGTTTACTCTTTAATAAACCAATTGTATTATTTGATCCTAAGATTATTATGCTAACCATTATCAATATCATTATCATCAACATAAAATGAAATGGTTGACAATTCCGCAATTTTTTTGAATTTACATCTGATAAACAAGACAACTATCATTTTTGCATGCATCTTTATAAGTGAATTCTTCTAAGAGAATTGACATTCGAGATCTTTTAGAAAAGGCAGATAGGAAGCTTTGTAAAGTACGTTCGGTTGTACCCAACTGCCCGCTCAGTAATATCATCCCGAAGAAGAAACAAACAAAGTCACATCTTAGGAACAGAACATCACATCATCCGCAAATAAATTCTGATAGATTCAAGGATTTCTGAATAGGCTTATTTTTAAATTTGATCTTTGGTTGTTTTTAAATATTTTAGATTTACCGTGATTTGTAAATGCAACTTAAGATATGTCTTTTATCTTAGGAGGAATAAAAATTATTATGATTATGATTACCGTAAAAGCTCTATTAAGCCCCCCGTCTCTATTAAACCCCCTTCTCTAATAAGCCCTCCGTTTGGAAGTTGGTTTTTGTAATAAGCCCCCCCCCCTCCCGTTGGGACATGAGATTCTGTTATTACTCCCTCCTATTCCCTCTTACAAAATCCACTTTATGAGGCCCAGTGGGTTTGTTTTTAAACAAATATACACTCAAATACATAATACTGTTTGCTTCTCTGTATTAATTACTTAAGTTTCATTGCAGTTGTTTGGGTTTTGTACAAAAACTATTTTGAGACGAAAACGGCATGTTTAAAATTTGAAGTAAGGCCTCCCCACCCTCTCTATTAAGAACCCCCCCCCCCCCCCACTCTAATAAAGCCCCCGTGAATGAGGCCTGAAATTAAATAAGTCCCCCATGGGGTTAATAGAGGTTTTACGGTATGATAATTTATAAATGCCTTGAATAAGTAGTTGCCAAAAGTTACGACAGTTTAACACATGGCGACAATTTTTTGTTATATGCTATGAATTCTAGCGAGTACAAGTCCACTGTGAGGTTGTAGTCTATTTTCTTCAAAAACAGATAGCCTTATTGCATGTGAGTACGAGCATCTATCCTTTAAATCTACACACACTTTAGACCTTAGGTGCGTACAGTTTTTAATCCTTTGGGGCCTTCGATGACTTCAAAAGATCTCTTCACTGTTCTCCTTATATTTTGTGAGGCACAAGTTAGGAGAATTTGAATAAAGATCAAGACATTGCAATATTTGGCGATAATTTTCTGAGATTCTCATGGCCTGTATGCTTGATCGATTAGTGACAACGTAGGGTGAAATTAGGTGCTTCTCACTGAGAGGGCTCAAAGGGTTAAAAGTTATTTCCATTAATTTACTCGCTTACGTATCTACCTGGCCTCTAGTCCATCTCAACAATTCTCCTCTAAACCTGCCAGGCATTATTCTCTTTAACAGTTCAGTGGGTTCGACTATTTCCATTTCTACCAACAACAGCTACAACATCTTCAACAATATGAACACCTCAATCCGTTAAGTAAAGAGTTTCCTAGGTCAAGAAAGTAGAGTACTGAGAAATGAAAATGGAGTTCAGCAACATCTCTGGTTAGAACACTGAAAAACTGCTTTTTTAATCTCTTTTAATCATTTATATCCCTTCCCACTTAGACCCGAGACCTCTACGAAATATCTCTCATTTCAACTGTTATAGAAGCCCAATTAAAAAACCTTTACCCTATGCGACAATTTTCAGTGCTCGTCCCTGTGTAAGTCATGTTATCAAAGCATTTGACTAGTGGTTGATGCCTTGAGTAATTCCTTGACTAATTTGACTGGGTTTAAGCCTAATGTTTAAAAAAAAACTGGTGTATATTTATAGTACTTTGGTGAAACGTGTATTTTTTTTTCATTATTGTCTTGGATAGTTTATTGCAAAAGTGTTAGAGCAAGTCTTAAATTTTTATACTCTTGTTGCCTTACAGCAAAATTCGTCTTCTGAAGACGGTACCACATTCAACCTATCACTGAACAGAATATTGTGTTATTTGAAGCAGTTAACTAGGCGTGGAAGAAGGCCTTCTCTACAGACACGGTAATTTCGTACAAATGATCAGGAATTCAATGGAAAGGAATAATGCTGAGAACAAAATATCTGGCATGCCCACGTTATCTCACTAGAAAAAAGAAAGGATGATAATTGAGTGTGAAGCTTAAAAAGGTGCAGTATTACCTGGACGATTAAACTGCTTGAAATAAGCAAAAAATAAGGTGTACCAATAACAAGTTAAGTTCAGTTTCAAAGTTTCTTAGTTGCTCTTAATGTGATTTGTATTTGGTTTTAGCTACATCGAACATTTTCAATTATTATCTTCGCCGTCTTGTATCTTTGCAAAAGCGAGTTATCAGAATTATTTCTAAATCAACTTTCGATTCTCATTCAGACACTATTTTCAAAGAATTAGAGCTACTAAAACTTTCCGATATTAGACAACTAGAATTGTAAAATTGTTTTCTCTTAACCATGCTCTTTTGCCTTCAAAGTTCAACAATTATTTTTCTTTAAACAAACGAGTCCATAGCTATGCTACTAGATACGCGAACGATTTTCACCATCGTTTTTGTAGAACAAACCTTCGTAAATTTTCTGTCAGTTTCCAAGAACCAACTTATTATAACTCTTTAGAAAATGATCTTAAAGTATCTAATTCTATCCACTCATTCAAAACGAAATTGAAAAAAACAAAATATAAAGATAGATGTGAATTATTAGTTAAAAATCTTGTAGTAAATAGTTATCTTTCTTCACATGTCTGATATTACTTTTATACTCATTGTTACATGTACCATACTTTATATTTTGTCAACTCAGTCTATGTATTTAGTTAATTTACACTTAGCCTCATTGTATTTTACTTTCGATCCTGGCCTTACTGTTACTGTTAACTTTATTTTTACTCTGAGGGAACCCAATGTCTATAAGCCTCATGATTTCCTTTTGGGCTTCCTCGCCACTTTCATTTGCTTTGTGTAAATGTTTTGTTTTATCGTTATTTGTATTTTGTGGTAAATAAATAAACAAACAAACAAACAATGTAATATCATTTGTTATATCTACACAGTTATGATGACGACAAAGGTTTGGAGGAACTTGACTGGGTAAGCTGATTATGTGGAATAACTTGTATGTATTCCTTTCCCATAAATCCACAGCAGGGGAGTGTTTGCACATGGGTTAATCTAGACCAGTCATATCAAGTTTGTAACTGAAGCAAAATAATCAATGTTAAATACAGACAGTCATCCTGTAACATGGTGATACCGTAGTATTAAAGGTAAAAGACAATACGTCCAAAAGGGCCTAACAATAGTAACACTTCTACTTTATTAAGTAAATGAATGTAGAGCCAATGTTATTGCGTTCGCAGAACGCAGTTCTAATCCAGACTGAATCGAAATTTTTGGGACAACCGGTGGGTCTTGAAAAGAGCTGCCCCTGCAATCTACAAGCAATCTGTGGGGACGAAAAGGAATGACATCATCGCCAAGCCGACTCAATAGCTTTCAAAATGGCGGCCGTCGGCGAGGAAAAAAAAGTGATGTCTAAATGTCTTAAATGAGCTGCTACGGCCTGGAAATGGCGAAAGTAAAAATGGCGGCGATACAACTACAATGAGTGGACAATTCATCAAGCAAAAGCGGCATTGAATCGACGAAATCTTTCGGAAACAAGACCTGTTTGATCGAGTTGTTGAACACGATGAATCTGGGGTTTTGCCAGAGACCTCTACTAGCAGGGAAGGTTCTTTGTGGCGAGAATTGGCGATTGACGTGGATGATCTGCCACCTTACCTCTCAAGAAACGACCTCGACTGAAATTTGTTATATCAGGATAAACAAACGTCTGAGAAATATTTTGTACAACTTTTTACACCACGGATCGGTCATTTCGATTTCGTCACTGAAACAAACAAATATGCCATGCGAAGGAACATACCATGTTGGGTCAGAACAAGTCCTGAGGAGCTGAAGGAATTTCTGGGGATTACTGTTTGGATAAAGCTCAAACAATTGCCGATTTCTAAAATAATTTGTTCGTTGCTGCTACAACTATTTTCAGAAACTGTTTTAATATTGTGTTAGTCAAAGTTGATATTTTTGAGGCTTTCCAAGATGCTGTAAATGTGCTTTTAGTGTTCAAAGATCATCATGGACCACATGGCCCTCCATATGGTGGTTTTAGGGTTAACATACCAAACCTACCAATACTCGAACGCACTCTCTAATCTACGATTATTACTAGTAATAGCTTAATAAGAAGCTAAAAGCGCACATGCATTGAACTGCAAATAATTGTACTCATTCTCCATAATTGCCACCAGCCCCTAATAGCACTGTTTGCATAATGGCTTAATAGGGTGAAAAATCCATATTTCGCAAACCAAGCAGTATAATCAAAATCACTTAATGGAGAAAGAGCAAGGGTGACTGTGGAGCTACGATTTTTAATAATCAGCTTGAAATTCAGTTTTTGATCTTACAGAACGTATTGTTTTTTTCTTCTACAGATTCTGGGAAGAGCACCTCCTCTGTAAATGGTATTCCATGTGCGATGGAGGAATTGCACCTTTTCTTATTCAGGGCAAACTGTATATATATGATTCACTTCTTTTTAAAGCGCAATTCTTGGATGGGCTGTGATTTAATACACATTTAAGTGTTTTAAGCCATCAGAATTTTTTGTAATTCGAAAAAGATTGCTATTCTTTACAGAGGAAAATCGGAATAGCTTGGGTTTTAATACTACTTTTATGGTAACATGATTTACTTTTTGCTTCATTTTCCTTTAAGGACGGTGCCTCCTATTGCTAGTGCGCATTCGTTCTGCGCACCACGCAATCATCTTGACTCGCGCAATTACTCGCGCGATTTCCTCAGAAGATAGTTTGTTTTGATGGTTACTGTATTTTTTTTGTAAGCTCTTGATTTAGCGGTTTTACAGGATTGGCAACAGGATGTCTACACCAAAAACCCGTAAAAGAAAGCTTTATTGTGGTGTGTTTTATGAAATTACTCTGAATCACGGAAAAGCAAGTGAAGGGAAGTGGCAAATAATATAAGAACTTAAGACTTAATCAAAACGCTGTATAATAATATAAAGTGATTCAAAGGAATCGCTTAAAAAAGTTATGTGCTACACATAACGGTTTAATACACAACAAATCTGGTTCGGTTTTATTCTTTTATTTTATTGCTGTTTCAACAATAACAAAAAGAAAGATGTTTTCATCGAACGTAAGATAATATAACACGATGTCTTACCTTCGTAACTGATGAAAAGCTTGAACTTAATTTGCCTGAATAACGGACTGCGAAAATCAGAAGCAAGGAATCACGAATACTGGCTCTCAAACTGCGTAGTTTTTATGCATTTCAAAAACCCTTCCAGAAAGATAATACAACCACAGCAAACTGCGAAAGTAATTGACAAAACTACAAAACGTGATCTTACGTACGTGTTTGTCTTCCGCTTCACCAGAGCCTAAAAGGGCAAGTTGTACTAGAAAAAACTTTCAAATTAACGTAAAATGCACATCTCAAAACGTCTTCGAATTTTTTCTGAGCATTCAAAGCCATTTTCATTGAAAAAATGTCCTCTAATTCACGAAGAATCAAGAAAACTTTTTCTTCCAGCATGTGTCGCCAAACTAGATATCCCAGCTTCCCCAAGGAAAATACATTCAAATGTTTAACTTACTAGGGAGGGGGTAGAGCAAAAATTGTCTTGAGCCCCCAAAACAGTGTCTTAAAAGTAGAAAATAACCAACATAGCTCTAAAAAACGCACGGTGACCCCCACTTTTTACCTCACAAAATGAAAGTGGTAAGCCTGCTCAACACATGGTGATTTTTTCATGGTTCGCAAAATATATTTAGCCTGTGTTTTTGCTGAACTAAAAGGGAGCAGTTAAGGCCAAAAATGCCTCCAATGCAATGATTTTGTAATAAGTACTAGATACAAAGTAGTTTTTATATCACCAGTTGTTATGTTTTTCAAAGCTTGTGGTTTGTTGTTGCCTTGGTATATGTAAACGGGAATTCTAAGGAAATGTTCAGAGAAATATTTCTTCTTTTCTATTTTTTGCAGCTTTGGACTTAATTATCTCTGAAAAATGCATGGTTACCCCCAATTTTCTTTTCAATTTTCGTTAGCCCTTACCAACACCTACATTTTAGCATAGTGATAATCCGCGAAAATAATATCTTCATAT
The DNA here is from genome assembly GCA_016490735.1 of Pachyseris speciosa. Taxonomy (NCBI): domain Eukaryota; kingdom Metazoa; phylum Cnidaria; class Anthozoa; order Scleractinia; family Pachyseridae; genus Pachyseris; species Pachyseris speciosa. The sequence continues at coordinate 869,407 of JAEMWC010000153.1, forward strand.
TAGGAGGCACCGTCCTTAATACGACTTCTAATTAAGGCACAACATATTAAAATGTAAAAATAAATAAATACAATATTTAACAGTCACAGCCTTACAGTGGGGGTTATTATGGCTGTTGTTATAAAAATTATAACTGACTGTGAATTTTTTTTAATTAATATTTATTTACTTATTTTTATTTTATTTTTATTTTTTCCTTAGGGAAAAATCAAATAATGAAATTTTTAAAATTGTATGTAAATCGCAGATTTTAGATCAGAAATAATAAAATAGGATTAAGAGAATATTCTGGTCAGGAAAGTCTGATCGTTTCTTTTCCTATTTCCTCTCTGATATTAAAATAATAAGAAAATGGATTTCAAAGTTATTTTTGTCGTACAAAATGAATTGAGATAATGAGTGCGAACCCTACATGGGATTATGTTTATTGACTTTTGCAAAGTTTATTGGGTACCAGAAGGAGAACATGCAATAAATGTTTTGTTATTAGAAACGAGGTTTGCTTTCTTAAGCCTGTGTGTGTTTTTTTAAATAACTCTTCATAATGATTCCCCACAAATTCCAAGGAACGAAAGAAATAAGGATATCACTATTGCTAAAAAAAAATTCACCAAAAAAAAAAACAATACCGCTTCACCCAGTGTTACAACTACTACTACCATGCTAGTCCCCTATCACTACTACTGCAACCACATCCGTTCTTACCAATGCCACTTAACAACTGCCACCAAGTATTTCATTAATCATGGCTAAAGCTAGTGAGCAAGGGTACGGAACATAGACCTTATTCATAAATGGCGGCTGTTTTATTTTTCCTTTGTTATTGTGCAAATTAGCCTACCAAGCCTCATATTAGTGCAAGAATTCTTTTTAATTTAGCACATGGTAACGAGGTTTGGTAGGCTAATTTGCACAAGGACAAAAGAATAATGAATTGGCAGCCATTTATGAATAACGTCTATTGAATTGCCACGAAGCCTCTCACCTTACACGAACGGGTGGAGCTAATTTTTGGAGCCTAATTGTCATGCCAATCAAAGAACAAGAAGTCTTGCTGGTCATTGGCTGACCAATATTGTGTCCTTGACCCTCAGTAGGAACTGGTCGATAAGAACTCTGTTTCGAATAACGATTTCGTGTAAGACCTGATCTCCAAAGGCGGAATTCCAGCATTAATCAGAAGATCAATAACTTTTACAGAAGGAAAAATATCCGGCATATTGCTTTCAGTATTATTTACGTCTCTAGAACAAAAATGTACATGCTAGCTGTTTATCTTTCCCGCTATTTTGGATTTCGCGCTAAATTTCTACTCCCAGGTTGACTTGGGTTTTAAACATTGAGGGCCCGGAAAACAAAAGAGGCTACTAAGCTATTTGAAAAACAAACATGGCCTACATTGGTGAGTAGAAGGGTTACGAGATAAACGTTTGCTCGTTCAATGGTTGCTTCCTGTCAAGCTCGAACCGTGTAAGCCACAGAAATTCGAGCGAAATGTCCCAAAACCGTGGCAGATATTTATCTCAAGGGATTTGTGTTAGTTGTGGCTCGAAAAGCATCGATCAAAGAGAGCAAAACAGATGCTTCTTTTCAAACTCGTCTCTAGTTGTCCCAGGAAATCGGAACGAAAAACGACCATGGTTTTGTGAAGTTTAAGCCAACACGTCGACCATTCTTGCGTTCTGAGACGTCTTGGTATTACGCTTAAAACCGTAACCATTGAAGTCAAGTCATTCTGGTTCCAGGATGTTGGCAACCTTTGGTATAATTAATTGTCACGTCAACATCGAGTGTTGGTAAACCCGAGTGAATATTTACGCACATAACCCACTTACAAAAATAAAAGCTGAGTTTGGAATAGCTATGATGTTCCATGTTTATAGAGCACTGAGGAGTGAGGTTTTGCATCAGGCTGCACAAAATTGGGCAACTTGCTCTCATGTAGAAGACATGTACAAAACAAATGATAACATGAACAATGACGACCTTCCCCACTTTTTCACCTCGTCAAATCAATTCCCTGACTGACATATTGCTATCTTAGTTGCAGGACGGAACAATCAGAGAGAAGTAAGCATTGCCCATGAGGCTCTCATTTGACCCGGTACGACAATTGTATTTTAAACTTGCAATGCATTTGTTTTGAAGCCTTCACTCGAAGAACCAACATGCACATATCTCCAGGGCTCGAGACTAACTTTTCAGGTTACTAGCCCAGTGGCTAGTGAGAGGTTTGATTCACCAGCCAAAACAAATTTTTCACTAGCCTGACTTGTTTGCCAGACATTAATCCTGTCAAGCAGTTTCAGTTAGGTACTTTCTTTTTCAACCACGATACTGACATGCAACTTATCAGCTTTTTGGAACTAAGTATGTTTGACATTTGAAAGTTTTTTAATTATAAAAATAATAGTCTTTTTTTCACCGTAAATTAATCCTTTAAAATATCTTGAGGAGACACCTTAAATTTAACATAGCTATTAAACTGAACTAACTTTGAAATTGAAATTCTTACGTCTGGCACTAAACAGTCTCTAATTTAAGACAGCAGCTTAAATACTGACAAAAGCACTATTTCATAATGAAATTCAACATTTATAAGACAGAGTATACTGCCTTTTCAATCAAATTTGTGCGCCTTGTAGAGTTACAGTTATCACATTTTTGTTTGTTGTGACGGCATAAATTCATGAACGAAAAAGTCAATCATTTGTTCGCTTGCATGACACAATTTCCTTTTTGTGATACCTTTGAAATTAATTTTCATATCGTCTCCCTCTGGTCCTCCAGTGCTTAGAACGTTTCACTCGCCAAAATGGCAAGTGAAGTGCAAAATCCACTAGCCAAAACGTAATTTTTACTAGTCTGTGGCTAGCTGGCTACCGTTAGTCTCGAGCTCTGTATCTCGCTGAAACTATAAACTGTCAGTGACATCAGAGCCCTGGATCCCTCAGGTTCTATAAAGAAAACAGCTTTAGCCCTTGAATTGGCTACTCAACCAGCAACCTCAAAATACTTAGTGGGTCTCCAAAATCATCCATCCGTGCCTGTTCCCTTGTCTTCAAAGCTAGCTTCTTTCAGGAAGCAATAGAGGACAAACTGCGTAATTACAGTTTGCCTGTAAACGTCTTAGTGTAAGACTAATTTCTCTATGTGTATTACAGGCGCCTTATGAATAACGGATTAATCAGCACAAGCTTAGTGAGTAATGTGTTTTTCATATCTTATAAGCAATGCAGACTCCACATCACTCGAAAATGGTTCCCATAACTGTCCATCCAGTTTCAAGCTTAGCATAGTATATTTATTAAAATAGTTTTCTCTTGGCACTAGATCCAAGTAGTCCAGATTACACAACATCTTTTAAGAAGAGATCACCTAAGGTACATGGGCTTTTGTGGCGAAATGTAGAAAAGTAGTTGTGGACATATGGCAAGTTTTCTGAAGTGATCACCAGGAAAGGTGTATTCTCACATAAAAAAATGCCATAATTCCAGCAACCAGCAAAAGGCCAACAAGGGACAGAGAGGCTTCTCCTATGTCTATCTTCCACTGAAAATTGCAACAAAAGCACCAACGCCAAACTACCGTCTTCAAAAAACTTTTAAATGGGATTGGAGCCATTCTGAGCTTCAAACGATGAAGACTTTACACTACAGTGCTCTCCACACACCACACCACAGCAAACCTCACTATTCTGCACCTATTTCCACCCCCTGACACGTCTGAGTTGAAATCAAAACTAATCAATAACCTTACTTGATACTTCCCTTCACAGTAATATGAATAGAAGAACGTCCAAAATTCCACATTCAAGGTGCAAGATAGAAAGCAATTAATTCTTCAGCATCAACCTTGACTAAGGGAGCTCCATCTTTTCCACCACAACCTTAGGGTTATCACTTCCTCTCCTCACTGATCCGCACCAACACAACATGGTGAATAGCAGTCTGTTTGACCTTTTTCAGGAGCAATGACGATAACAACATCATGGAAAGAATAAACGTAAGTAGCCAAACCATCTTAGGACAGTAATGAAGCATACATTTCTTATTAAAGGTATGCACCAGACTTCTGAAAAGTACTATGTTACGTGGTCGTTCTTGTGTCTCTTGAGCACAATTTTCGAATTCTCTGACAGATATTGGTTCTAGGACGAGGCCAGGGCCATCAGGAGCGAACCTGGTAGAAAGCAAGTACATCAGGTACGCATTCCTTATCTGGTGTTGAGTTAGAGCTATTCCATAAAAAGACCAAATGGTCGTATGTTTTCCAGTTTTGTCCCTGTTGCTTCTTACCGAGCACAAAAGTTCAATTAACATTTACCCACAATAAATTTGACACCTCCAAGCACAAAGGGAATGTCTTCAAGCTTAACCACTAACGCTTCCAGTCCTATTTCCACCTTAACCCTTTGCCGTTATCACATTTTATATTTTCAACAACCTTCTCTGCGTGTATCACTGAAAGAATCAACCTTGGAGAATGAACTTGGGGAATGAACTCCATCTACCCCACCACAACCTTAAGGCTACCACTACCTCTCCTATCACTGATCCCCACCAATGCAACATGTTGCTTAGCAGTCTGTTTGACCTGTTAAGGAGACATCTCCAAGCAAAAAGGGAGTGTCTTCAAGCTTAACCACAAACGATTCCAGTCCTGTTTCCACCTTGGCCCTTTGCCGTTATCAGATTTTATGTTTTCAACCTCATCTGTAAGTATCACTGAAAGGATGTGTCTAACTGAAGGCCCCATATTGTCAGCTACATTAGAGCAGTGAACGTAACTCTTGAAATCTGAGAAGAGCCCTGCTTTAGAACTTGACCAGCAGCCTCACAGTATATTCATAGTAAGCCTCCAAAACCATTCAATCCTGTATGACAATTATTGCGTTCGACGTTGGGAGAACGCATCCTAATCTTGGGCGGCCTGTGATACTTCGTGGTGAGATTTTTCGTCGTTCGTGTACCATTTCTGCGCCATCTTGAATTAAGTCATAAATGACACGCGAGTTCAGCCTCGCTCTGTTTATTCACGCACTACTAGTGAAGTTCGACGTTTGACTCTAGTAACTAACTTGGGTTGACCGAACCTGCAAAGTATGGCTCGTGTAAAGTAAGGCGTTTCTCACGGGCTTTGCAGACGGAAACGATATCTTTTTAAAACTGATTTTCAAGTGAAATGAACTAGGGTAAGCAGCAAGTTAAGACAGCAGCGTGTGACACGTAACATTTTAATCAAAAACTTCCCGTAAAATCAAGCACTGTTTGTGTTGTACAATATGGAGAGCAAAGTCAAGCAGTGTGGCTTCGTTTACATAATTTTCCCTACCTTTTGACGGAAAAAAATAAGGTGCACTAGTTAAACATACCGGTAAGTGCTTTTGTGACATAAGATGCTGAACACTTACGCTGACTGAGTCTGAAGCTTCTAACATTTGCTGCAAATAAGAACCAAATCCTTGTTTATACTTCAAAATTGTTTTCACATCTTAAGATCTGAAATATTACCGAATCACAGCTAAATACCAGCCGACAAGGAAGCACCCAACCGATCACAGTCCTGTCACCTCATATCACAAACCTGTAATCGATTTCATTATCATCACATCAGACCACCGCAGCAATGGATACTCGAACGTATTCCTTATCTACGATTACAACTAGTTTATTCATCCCATACATTTATATTCAATTGTTTTTGAAGATAGTCTCTTCCAGGAACCAACCAAACAAAAAATGACAAACTGATTGAACGTCACGTCCAAGGTGGTGCGGCAATGCATTTTCTGATGTTATGATAACAACTGAGGAGTGCACGTAACCTGTGAACTCCTCAAAGAACCAAACCACATCACACACCACACTACACTGCAATACATTTCACCTCCTAACATGTCTGAATTGAACTTATACCTAATCAATATCCATTGATACTTCACTTGACTTCACTTCATACTGATATGAATAAAGGATGAGCTTCCTAGATGGTACATTCATGGTGTAATTTTCTGTGACAATCTTACAGTATCAACCATGGAGGAGCCAACGTCTTCTCCTCTGCCACAACCTTGCGGTTATCAACTCTCCTATCAGTAATCCCCACCCACTCAACATGACATTTAGCGACGTCTTTCACCTTTTCAGAAGTGCTGACTAAGACAGATTATTGGCAAGAATACAGGTAAGTACCCAAACTACCTTGAGACTGTCAAGAAGAATATCCTCCTAATTAAGGGAATGTGCCACATTTCTGAAAAAAATATGCCACATGTTGTCTCTTGAAAACAATATTCTAAGATGATTATTTGAATTCCCTGATTGACATGTCTATCTTGGCCCTAGAATGAGGCCAGGGCCATCAGAGCCAACTTGCCTGAGAGCGAATGCATAAGGTAAGCACTCCTTCTTGAGTAATAGTTGTTCTAGTACTATTTAATAACAAGCTTCACTTCGGTGATCCTCTTTTGAAACAACCACAGTCGACTACCGTTTAAATACAATCAACTTAATATCTCCAGGCTCTGTGGGAATGTCTTCAACTATTCCCTCTAACATCATTCCCTAATATATGTTTAATAATCTTATCTACAGCCCTCACCCAACCACCGACATAATATCTCGCTAGCGACCCCATATTGTCACTGACAGCAGATCTGTGATTGCAGCCCTTTACTTGTATGAAGAACACAGCCTTAACCTTTGGTCAGCAGCCTCACAATAAATCTAAAGCTCGCCTTCAAGATGATTCAATTGTGTGCGCTACTCGTTTATTGATTCCATTCATTTATGGTACCTTGATTCTACAGATAGCTTCTTCCAAGAAAAGACAGACTGTCTAATGTGCAGCAAAAGCTAAATGAAGTTTTGGATCTTGTGACAATCGTAGAGTGTCACATAGTTTTGAACTGAACTAGTATCAAGGAAATAAACCACTTTTAGGCTTCTCTACCCAGATAAATTAAAGAACTAACCCATTTCTTTATTTCTTTTTCAGGCTCCTTAACAATGACGATTTAATGAGAGGAAGCTGTGTAAGTACTAACCTACTAAGACATGTTGATCCTTTCTCTCCCATTTCACTGAATCACACTCCATTAGGAAACTCCTCCTACTAAGACATGTTGATCCTTTCTTTCCCATTTAACTGCATCACACTCCAATACGAAACTCCTTCTCATGCTCGTCGTTTCAAGAGCTGCACCTTTAAAACAAGAATGAAAGTTTATTATTCAAATTGTTCTTGCAACCACTACCCATCAATTTGTAAAACTGAAGCAGCTTTAGGCTTAAATGCTCTCTTCTGGTACTAGATCCAAGCAGTCCAAATCAGACACCACTTTACAGAAGATGACCACATGAGGTAGGTTCAAGTAGTTCGTGTGGCGAAATATAGGTTTTCTCAAACGAAAGATCTACTCTCACGAAAACAGGCCAAACATAATACTATCAACCATTCAAAGACAAGTAAATGGGATTGGATGACTAATTTCGACTCTGGAATGACACAAAGTACATTGTAATGGAAATTACCTTGTGGAAGTCGGGAACTCAGGGTCAATCAATACGTTGCACTTTCTTTTCAATGTGGATTTTTTATAGCCCATTTCGCGTTTTAAGTGTAGCACAGAGGAATTAAATTCTTGTGACAATCAGACACCCTCAACCTTTGGGGAGGGGGAATGCTCCAAAAGCCGTCCTTTCCTATCAGTAATTCGCACTTATCCGATTTCGAATGGTCTTTTACAGGAGTATCGACGAAGACAAGATTATGACAACAATAAAGGTAAGTACTTAAACCATCTTTGGATAACAATGGATAGGTCATGTGATATTGAAGATGGGTCATCCAGACGCACTACACTGCTGTGGCTAATGGAGCGAATTTTCTAACAGGCTGCATTTCTGATAAAAAATGTAAGGCAATTTTTTCATTGTCTGATATAGATGGAGGCCATGGATGTAAGAAGACATGTAACTACGTAAGGACGATGATCCTGGAGGTGTGTATAGTTTTACACTTCTCACCACGTGTCACCATTGTCTTCTTTATGCCAAAAAATGTCAAAAAAAAAAAAAAAAAAAAACTTCTAGCTGAGACACCTCGGTACGAACCAGAGCCTGTGCATGAAAAGTAGCTCCAAAAGATGCACGTTGTTGATAGGTTGTACACCAGTCTACTGCGTTTCTATTGCCCCCATCTCAACCAACAAATTAAGAATTCCCCCTCCACCTCCATGTGAAAATACAGCAAGTAAAGCAACAACATATACCTTGGCTTTACGCTTCGATTGTTTCCGAGTTACCTCTTACCTTTTTTTTTAGAATACAGAGAATTTTGTTTTCTATACATTGTTTTTTCAACAGGGCTAGTTACATACAAGAGAGAAATCATAACTAATAAGCAACACAGGCAGAGCAGGGTTGGCGCAGCGGTGAGAGCGCTCGCCTTCCACTAATGTGTCCCGCGTTCGATTCCCAGACTCGGCGTCACAAGTGGGCTGAGTTTGTTGGTTCTCTACTCTGCTCCGAGAGGTTTTTCTCCGGGTACTCCGGTTTTCCCCTCTCGCCAAAAACCAACATTTGATTTAAAGTTAATTGGTAAATGAAGAGCTACTATGTAGAGATGTTGCCAATACCCATTATTATTATTATTATTATTATTATTATTATTATTATTATTATTATTATTTATTATTATTATTAACACATAAATAGAAATGAAAGAGGAAAGTAAAGTAGAAGACGTACATCCCTCGAGACAAGCGTATTTAGTGCAGCTCATGCACATAGTGTTGTCCATTTTGCTCTGAATTTCCTCAGTGTGTTATTTTTAAAAGCAAGTGTACGTTCACAAAGGATCTTTTCATTAAGTAACAAGCTGAAGATTTCAAAGCTGGGAGAAGCTTTATTTAACCACGAAAGAAAGATGTGATATTTTGCAATTTTGAATCTGAGATATTCACGCAAACAAATGAAAATCTCAGCAACACAACATATACCACGCAGTGATTCGAAGTAGTACCACCTTAACTGTTCGTCTAAAACTAGAGAATAGTGATATAAGCAAATGCAAGTTTTATTCACCTATTGACGACCATATCTAGGGCAGCAACTTACAAAATCATAAGTTGCATGGTTGTGTCTGGTAGTGTTGATTTCTGGAATTCTGTTGGAAACACTCCTCACGCTCAATTTAACCATCACAAATGTTATCTGAAGTTCTCGCGAAATAAAATGAAACTGACGTTCTCAAGTGTTAGACGTTAAAAAAGGTTTATATATCAAAGAACTACAAAAAACAAACAAACAAACAAGCTAATCTGACAAAAATGGAAGGTCATAAACTTTTGACTGACAAAATAAAAGCTTCATACGGGGCAAACCCTTACTACTCACAACATGTTAAATTAAGAATCCTACATATATTGAAGGAAAGTGACTTACAAAATCGAAACTTAACCTTTAAAGCGAATGGAAGAAACCTTGTCAAGTTAATCAATATTTAATTCCATTTTTCTTTATTTTTTTATAAAGGACCACAGGCATCTTTCCAGTTTCAGTTGTTCCTGTTTCTAGTTTTTGTCTGTTATTTCAGTAACTGATGTAGAAATTGCAATGTTCCAGGGTAACCTGTCCTATTTCCTGTGAGAAGACAAGCCTTCCTCAGCAGTTCTGTTCTCCAATCGAGAATTTATTCTGTTCTACACAATTATTAAAATGACCAATCCATAATAATCCTATAATCAATGGAGGGCGAATGTCATATTTATAAAATTCATTTACTTAAATACATTAACCATATATCAGAGATATACGTCGCAAATAAAAAAATGTCATTTGACTATTACGAAGCTATGGTTGTTGTTGCCTTGGTCAGAAACACTGATTTCTCCTCGTGTGAGACTACCCCAAAAGAGCGTATGCACAGGGAACGCCCCTTCCAAAATAGAGACATTTTGTATGGGATTTTATTAATTTTTAAAGCCATGTTATCTATCTATAATGCTCAAACTTACTAAACTACTCATTTTAAGATACCCTTCCATGTGAGAAACCATTCAGTTCAATATGATTACTTTTCAATTAAGTTTGGATTCATTCCTAAGCCCTTACTCTTTTCCAAAGTGGGCTATTGGCGATAACCCTAATCCCCCCCCCCCCCCCCACCACCATCACCACACACACACACACACACACACACCTCATACAACGTTTTCACGATTTTCATAAACATTTCCTTCAGCTGCTGAACAGATTTAAAGTTGTTACCATTTTTGAGATGCTCTTTTTAGTTGTTTTTTCAAATCCATAAATTAAAAAAAAAAACATTACCAGGCCCCTACTGTCTTCCAAAGTGGGCTATTTAAGGAGAACGTTTAATCAATTAGGTTTAATTAGCAAAACAATCGCACGCAAAGCCGCAATATTTTTGGTACATTTTTTTCCTCCTGTTCCCTCCACAACTGACGTATGGAATGACCAAATTAAGGCTTTGTGGAGAACACAAAAACACGTTAAAAAAAAACATTACGGGCTTTTGTCAACACCTGATCGTTTGAATGAGCGATAAAAACAAACGAGAGCCGTGAAGCATTAAATATCTTACCAAATCGCCTTTTAACATTAAAATGATCAAAAGCGTTTAAAAATATATATAAAAATACAATAACTATAATGAATTACAAGAAACATCTATAAAACCTAATACTAAAAATACACAATTAACCACCCCCCCCCCCCCCCCCCTCCCACGAAAAAAATGTATAAAAACAACTCTAAAATTTGCTAATATATACCATCGTCGGGCGATAGTACTTTATTGTCAGTCTGTCTTAAATTCAATGGTGAGTGGTTGCAATCTCTCCTTAACTAAACTATTTGCCCCACATGATTAACATATAGGCATACCAAATACACCCAAAAATCTTACTCAAAAGAGAAACGAAAATCGGTTTAATGTTGACGTTTTCATTGATCAAAGGACTAGTCACGGCGAAAAAGAATTAATAGAAAATAAAACAGCAAAATAAATAACACATTTCCCAAATATCTATAGCACTACTGCAACATTATTACTGTATAAGCAACGATGGAGAATGAGCCCTTTGCAGCTGGTCGTTCACGTGGTACAAAAATGCCATGCTGGAGGGCAAGAGACGCACTGGGACAAGACAAACAAAGAAAATTACCATTTTAAATGCTGTAAGCTCTTTGTTTGTCATGTCCCAGTGCGTTGCTTGCCCTCCAGTATGGCGTTTTTGAACCACGTGACTGACCAGCTGCAAAGGGCCCATTTGACTCAAACTGTACATTAGCTCTGGGCGCTAATTGATCAAAAAACGCAGTACGGAATGTCAACCGTTCAGTATGGGTGGTTGAAATGTTTCACTGCGCTTATCAAAATAAAGGAAAAATAACCTCTGCCGCACAGGGTAGTCAAACAGCTGTCAAAACTAGAACTTGCTCATTCGTGCAGACTGACAGAACCAGTAAAACCGAAGGTCATTGCATTGGAGGCAAAACACCTTGCCCGACTGGATGGTAACTAGAATGCCTTTGCGGCTATCAAGAAAGCTTATCTATGCAAGTTATGGAAGAAACAACACTGCCTTCACTGTTCAGAGAGGAGCAAGTCTTTTACATTCTTAAACTGTTTTTTTTTTTTGATAAGCCACCAGGCAACAGAAATTTGCAATCAGACTTATGACCCGAATCAATGCATCTGTTTTCCATACCTTTCAGTCCCTAGCTGAGTACTATTAAAAGTATTTATATTTAAAAATATCGTTCTAAACAAACTAGCCGAAAACGTCAAGTTAGTTACAATTGTTGCATTCCAAAGCATGAAATGATCAAAACTAAGATGCAAATCAGAAAAGCGAGAGCGGAACGTTCTAGAACGTTTAATGTTTTCCAACGGATGAGCTTTCACTTAAGCGCCAAAAAAATCGCAATTCGTAAGAGGGTATTAATAGCATTGTTTTTGACCTGAACGATCAGAGATCGTAAATCAATTCAGACATATCGACTTTCCGTTTCACGCAGTGTAGTTTCAGATCATTACATCAGAGAATATGAAACGGCTTAAATCCTCGAAATTTGTTAAGTACAAAAGATATGTAGATCATTTCAATTTTCGGTAACACCTTGAAGCCTAATAAAAAGGAAAACGTTTGTTGACATAAGTTGTACTCATCAATTCAGGCAGCTAATACATGTACGTGTACGCAAGACAGCTTTTAATGATTCGTCTTCCGTAACGTTCCTTATTTGGCCGGGACTAACAAAGAACATAAGACGCCAAGCTATGTCAAAAAATAGGGCGAAAATAAATAAGCATGAGACGGCTTTATTTCATTTGCCTACGCTTTCAACATGTTCTTTCTTCTTCTTTCCTTACTTTTTGTGCTTCTGAAGGAACAGAATATCGATCGAGACTATGAAGGCAGATTGTATCATTATTTTTAACTTGGATAATTCACGTGCAACTCAACTGTGGAACATTAGATCTCACAAAGATCTCTTTGGCGTTAATTGACAGGGGATCACTAAATAATACCCCTATGCTCCACCTACAAAGCCACAGGAACTTTGAAGTCTACAGCTCAAAGTTCCTGTGGCTTTCTTTCGGCCTGTTAGCTTTTTCTTGGTCTGTAAATTTTTTGATGGATCTCGATAACAACCGAACGTTTACAAAGTACTTCAGTCACCACATCAAAGGTACAAGGAATGATTTATCATTATTCTCATCATTTTTAAAGAGGTATAATGCGACTGCTTGTTTGCCATATGGTCAACAATTGATGTCGCCTTCGTCTTGGCTGCTGCCATCCACTGGATAGCATAAGAAACGACGGTCAGTTAATGAATCGTTGAAGTCATGTCACTGGAACCATTTAACTCACTGATCGAAAAATTGTGCCAGATGATTGAGGCTTGGAGCACGAAAAGAAGCCGTTGTATGGTATGTTTGTTAACTGTTAATGTACCTACAGTTTGATTCTGCTGTCTAGGAAACTCAGAGTCAATTTAGTCAAAAGTACTGACGTGAACAAGAAGCCGGTCTGGGCTTTAGAGACCAAGGATTTAGAGACGTCAGTTACATATTACTTGAGTAAAATACAACTCTCTCTCTCTCTCTCTCTCTCTCTCTCTCTCTCTCTCTAAGAAGCAATGGATACACTGTCATTGAGGTTCGCGAATCCCAGTGTCGCGGTATCAAAGGAATGCTGAAACACGAAGACGTTTCCCATCAGCTCTCGGGCAGCGCGCGAACGGCAACAAAAATTAAAATTCCCGCAAAATCGAACTCAATCGCTCACCTCGAGCTAGAGACCTATATCCCGTTAGTATCTTGGTTAGTTTTTCTTCCAAAGCGGACAGCATCTGTGTGTAACCACCATATTCGATTCTAGTTGACGATTTTTCGTGCAAGTATAGCTTTGGAGAGTTTTTTCTTTTAATTTCTACGCGTCTCAAAGCAGCTATAGCTCATCAGATGGACAAACGTCGAACACAGGTAGCTGGAGCTCGCGAACAAATCAGAAAATTAAACGAACTTTCGGTAAGTTTATATTAACAGTGGGCATTAGTTTGTAAACTTTGCCAAGGTATTTAGAATATCATTGTCTTTCATCAATGAAAACAATGTTACTAAATAAGGTGCAAATTTCACTTTGCGAGATCATAACAAAGCGCGTTTCGAGTATCAAGCGGAAGAAACGTCGACAAATGGAGGTATATTAAGAATATTCCATCCAGAAAAAAAAAGGAGCTGGGTGCTTGCTGGTGTTGTCGGTTAACCAAAAACATATGCGCGTACTGGTTTCCAAACAAATGTGTTTCGTGTTTTTGAAGCTGACCGGCGACATTGCTGCTAGTTCTAACCCACATTTTATCACTACCGCAAGTAGCTTTAATACAGAACGGTCGATTAATTTTCTAATGCTACGATATCATCAACTTTTAAAATCAGGAGTTACTACGTCAACAAATATTGTCACTGAGAAGGATTCAGTACGACTTAGAGGACTACATGCATTCTGAGAGGTAGGCGTCGCTTAATGTATTTGTTCTACGTGCTCAATAATAGTAACTCATTCTTTGTTTATTTACTTTCAAAGCTGTACTTTTAAAAACTATGTTAAATGATTGGCAAATTACCCATTTTTAACCCGGGAGTTAATCTTTATTGATGATATATGGATGCTTGTAATCCTTGAATGAAATGATTAAAAGGTCACCACTAAAAAAAATGTGTTTTGACGTTTACTGCAATTGCTTTGAGAAAGGAATTTTTGGAAGATTTCTACACTTCTACTTTCACTTTTACACACAATTATGGGTAAAAACTATCCTTCTTGAGCTACAACTGGGTCTACCTCCCACGACAAAGACAACAAATGGAAGCCTTTAGTTCAGAGAATTATCCATTATTACCTTAGTCTCATGTGCTAACATAAAAGTGTGGTTGGAGCGTAACTAACAACTTAAAAAGAATGGTTTAATCCATCAATGAACAACAACAGATGTCTTAATTAACTATCAAAATGATACTAAGGCATGCAAAAGACAACACTAATGGCCCACGTAAATTTCTTTCAGACACAGCCTGAACGACAATGACCAAGAATCAAAAAAGCTAACGTGGATTTCGTCTCAACCAAAGGTATGTTAAAATGCATTTACTTAAACGCTATGAAGTTAGAACTTTTCCACTGTTAACTTTCGAGCATTAGCAAAACATACAGAGAATGTCATTTTTAAATAGATGACATTCTATTCTATGTTTCGATGTTGCAAACATCATCCTCAGTTACAAAATGTTTGAAAAACCGTCGGTACTAAATAACAACTAAGCGAAACAAGCATAATTAATTATGATGAGGTGACAAGGAAAAACTTTTTGACAAGATATTTGAGTGAGTTACAAAGTACTAAACTTTAACTGGGAAAAGCCCAATTTAAATCAAGTTGATCACGTCAACCTGACACTTACGCTTTAGGCTTTATTTTCCCTCATGTGTTTATTTGTTTGTTCTCCCCGTGTTTCACCTTATTGTAAAAGTTCCAATTTTTTTTCATCCTTTTTAATTCTTTGTAACTCGCTCAAATACGTTGTCCCAAAATTTTTTTCTTGTCACTTCATCATAATTAATTATGCTTGTTTCGCTTATTTGTTATTTAGTACCAACGGTTTTTCAAACATTAACTTATGATTATTATGATAATTGCATAAAATTCGATTTTGTTCCATTGGCTTATATTGATGCATCTGTGGAACATGAAAGATACTGCTTTTACCTCCCAACCCAACCTACCTTGCTTTTACCTATCTACCAATCTACCTGCCTGCCTACGTAACGATCTACCCACCAACCTACTTGCCTGCCTACCTACTTACCTACCCACCAACCTGCCTTGCGTTTACCTTGCTAGCTGCCTACCTACCCATCGACATACTTGCCCACCTACCTACCGACCCACCCACCAACTGACCTTCTCCGATGATTCTACGTTAACTAAATTTGAATTTTTATTATGATATTAATGTATATTCTACAGAACGGCGTAATTAGATTATTACACATGAGGACACTTGACTGTCCTGAACCAAAGTTGCATCATTACTGACACTAATTCACAATAAGTGAAAAGCAAGACTAACTGCTACACGCTCTTAACACAAACTGCCATAACACATTTATTGTTTTCATAATAATTGGATCAAATTCCATTGGCTGATATTAATACATCAGTCATTTTGGGGGCATACAAACCCTGTGGAACATTAAGCATACTGACCTCCCAACCCTACCTATCTTTTACCTACCCACCATCCTACCCATCATTTTCTTTTTACCTAACTACCTTGCTTTTACCTACCTACCTACCTTGCTTTTGCACACCTAGCTACCAACCAACCTACCTACCAACCTTGCTTTTACCTACCTTCCTACCTACCTACTTATTTACCCACCAACCTACCTACCTACTTACCCACCAACCTACCTTTCTTTTACCTACCTACCAACCTACCTCCTTTCTTTTACCTACCAACCTACCTTACTTTTGCCTACCTACCAGCCTACCTTTTCTGTTTCACCCTTTTATTTCCATTATTCAGGTACAAAGTATAGCGCTAGTATCACACGTGTCAATAACATAATTACACATTAGCTACAAACAATAATAGTATAATTAATTAAACCATGTTGTAACAGATAATAAGTTTCCATTAATAAATAATTTCCATCTAGCCTGAAATTTCCTTTGTGTGTTGTTTCTCAAGGCTATGTATTTTTCGGTCGTATATTTCATATTAATCATTTCTTTAAGACACTAACATTTGGGCTGACACTTTGTTTGCGACTGGTCCAGATTTGCCATTTTGCAATAATCAAAAAGTAATTTAATAAGTCACTTTCTTCATCCAATTTACCTCTGAAAACGTCCTGCAAAGTAATTTCAACTTGTTTACGAGAAAGTTCAAACCGACCATTTTTAAACTCTTTCCAAAACTGGTTAGTATGAGGACATTCATAGATCAGGTGATGAACCGTTGCTGAGCTTACTCTACAAAATGTACAAAGATCATCTGAAACATAATCTAATTTGGCTGGACGAGAGTTGGTATAAGTGATACTTTTTAAAGTTTTAAATTGGAAACTTCTGATAAACATTTCGGATGAGACACTCTTCACTTTTGCAAACGTCCTCTTTGAGTTTATCAAAACCCCTTAAGACTCTGGCCTTATCCGAAACAAGCAATTCATGAGTGTTTACTTTTACATACAGTAGGGTTAATTTTTTTCCCCAAAGTGAAATTCCAAAGAGCTTTCCAGTTCACTCTCAGTCACATCCAAATTCTTCAGGAGGGCAGGAATAGAAGTACGAACTCCTGACCAGACTACAAAATTTGTATGCTTCAAACCTTCACCTTTAGCACTATTGTAAGATTCTATATTATTTTTATTTAATTGTAAATGGTTAATAAGCAGGATTCTTGCTTTAACAGTTTAGATAATATATCGTTTTATTATCTATTTTAAAATCTTTGCTTTTTCAAATTATATTACGTGATATATGTGGCTTCGTCGAAAAAACAGTTCTAAACTCAGCCCACCATTGAAGTTCTTTATAAGTCTTTGACATCATAATTAGAACAAAATAGGAAAAACCCACCAAAATCATCAAGCAAATGATTAATATAAGCTTTCCATGATTTCCAAACCAACTTACCTACCTACCAAACTACCTACCTACCTACCAAACCACTTACCTATCATGCTTTTACATACAGCAGTTCTAAACTCAGCCCACCATTGAAGTTCTTTGTAAAAAGTAGAATTAATTTCAGTCTTTGACATCATAATTACAACTAAATAGAAAAAACCCACCAAAATCACCAAGCAAATGATTAATATAAGCTTTCCACCTTTTCCATACCAACCTACCTACCTTTCTTTTACCTACCTCCCAATCCACCTACCTACCTACCTATCATGCTTTTACATACCTACCTACCAACCTTGGTTTTACCTACTGACCTACCTACCTACCCACCAACCTACCTTGCTTTTGCCTGCCTACCTACCTACCTACCTACCTAACAAACTGCCTACCTGCCTACTTACTCACCAACCTACCTACCTTACTACCTACCTACATAAAAACCTACCTGACAACTCACCCACCAACTAACCTCGCTTTTACCTATCTTCTTATCTACCCCTTAACTATCTAGGTAGGTAGGGTAGTTGGTACGTAGGTAGATAGCTGCCTTCCTAACTAGTTATGAATCTACCTGTCTTTTAAGTATAACTTACTATATTATTTACTTAAATATCCCTAATCATGTCTGTTCTGACATAAATTTTTACGCATACCAACATAGGTTTGATAAATAACCACCTATTCATGTACCCTATCTAGTCCAAACTGCTGGGATGGCAGGTAGTTAGGTAAGATCACATATCTTATACATTACATGGATATGTGGGTGGGTAGGTAGGTAGATAAATTAGTATCTTTCTTGCATATTAAAATGAACCTCTTTTACCACATTAGAGAACAATGGAAAAGGTTAAGGGCGTTTCAATTGTTTGGGGACACTGGGGGAAGTGATTTAACTGTTTCACCTTCGAATCCAGCCTTGTTCTTAAAACTTCACTTTCTTTTACGTCTGGGGATAACAATCTAAAATACAAACCACTTCAGTGAAAACTACTTCGTAAGACTTTACTTTGCTCCTGCAATTTACAATGTATTCATTTAATGCTTACATTAACTGGCTGCCTGGTAAGAGTACAAAGAGTGTTGTTGTTGTTCTTCTTTATCATGCTGTATAAGGCAGCCTTACACATTTGAGTCTGTGAGTGATATCCTAAAGCGTGGCCATTTAAATATGAACCTCTTAGTAGTGCTTTCCTGTGGAACCAACTATGTCAACAAGCCCCCTGCAACCTTTAGTACGAGTCAGTGGATAAGACCCTAGAAATTAGGCAATCACATAACAGGGCTTTTCCGTACACTATTCATCATGGGCAGGTAGGTAGGTAGTAGGTAGGAAAGATTGGGTAACTGGGTGTCTAGATAGCTCAGAAAAAGTGTGCCACCAAACGGGAATGGTGGAAGCACATTAGGAATGTGTGCAGTTAAGTAAGTATGGAGAAAGGCAGGTATGCACAGGTGGGTGGAGTGGCAGGTAGCCAGGACTAAGGTAGGCTAGATAGCTAGGTAGGTGATAGGTGGTTGGGGGTAGGGGTGGGGAAAGGGAGGAAGATGTTCACATAGTTTGAAGCCATATACCCTATGCATAATGTGATTCGTAGGTAGGGAGGGAAGGAGATTGGAAGTTGGAACAAATTTACTCTTTTGTAAGTAAACCATGACTTTAACATCATTCTAGCATATTTCAGAAAATGTTTAACACCATAATTCTTCTTATGAATGTGCTGAAAATATTGTATATGAACCTAATCTAAAGGAATACCATTTTCTTTTTTTAGGTTCCAGATGAATTGTGAACAAGGCGTCCACCATTTGACAAAAAACTTGATTTTTTTCGTTTTCTTTCTTTTTCTTTGAAATGATAATTATCAGCGAAGGATTCTTTGTATACAACTTGAGATATCATTATATTTATACGGTGACATGAAGATAAGATATGAAAATATAGTCAATAAATTCTTTAAATACTATGTTGTCAAACTGTAAAACAGCTGAGACGTAACCCTTTCACCACCAAGGGGGACTCTAACGCCAGACGATTTTACTCGCCAAACGGAGGTCTCTTGGTGTCTACTTTCTATTTTGCAAGCAGTAAATCGTTACATCCTAGTGCATTACCTAGATCAAGACACAAACCTAGGATCTAATGTGACAAAAATTGAACACAGTTTTGAATGGAATGCTCTTTCATACCCTTGTGTTTTGCACGAACCTAGTGTATCTCATTCTCTTTTTCGAATATGGATATAAAATTTCACATACCCTGTGCTTCAGTGTGACCCTGGGCGTATCCAAAAAAAAGTTAGAAAACGACTTCTGACGAGGAAAAGGGGGGAGGAGAGGTATAGCTGGACTAATGGATATCAATCTTGTCCGTTTCTAATCAAGTACATATTCAACGGTGAAAACATTTAACTGTCAGTCATTTGAATCTATCTTTTGTCTTCCAACGCTGTGCCAGCTATCACTTCGTCATGCATTGATATTCAAAATGTGTCAAGAAATGCCCAAAAGGCCACTTTTACGATAGAGCCATTTGATAACAACGACTGGAATTTACTTTCCTTGTCATTTTATTTAAATTTTGCAATTATCCTGAGGTAAAAACAGCAGTGGCTCTAACCAGCATTGAAAAAGCAGCGCAACAGGGGTTCTGGTAGTTGTCGGCAAATGATACTATTGTGAAAATGGTCTACTAGCTGTTGAAACAGGACTGTTTTACGCATGACTGATCTGAATGACAAAACTAAAGTAAATTAGTATCCTGAAATGGCCGACTGAGAGTGACGAAACGAAAACTAGATAGCTTGTGAACAATGAAATCCTAAACGTATGAGTACGTGCACGTTTTGCTTTTGCTCATCAACGCTTGAAAATGTAAACTGAAGCACATGCTCATTGAAAACATTCAGATTACTTTATGTTAGAGTAAGACCCCTCCGATAATGACGTTTTGTAAAGATGATTAAAAGTAAAGAAATAAATGAGAAAAAAATAATCAAGGCAGCAAAACTGACATTTTTCACTGATTCCAATGCAGGTCAGATATCGCACGGCAAGTGCACGTTGACAAAAACACTGATTCAAGATCAAGTTTATGAGAAGAGGAGCACTGTTGAATAATCGGTGATCCTTAGCCAATTCAATCACTGGTGCAGAATGGCTTTTGTTCGTATGACATATACTTACATGTTGGCATAACTTTCCCTTCTCTCATTAGAATTCTCATGCATGTGTGGGCTTTTAATGGACTCCCATTGGTTGCGAGTAGTCTCTTACAAATTCAAATTTACACAAAATTTCTTGCAGTTGCGAATGCCCAGTGGAATAACTGTCCATTAAATGCACAAGCAGTCAACAGACAATAGAGTTCCGAGTAATCCCGATCTCTCCGAGATACTTTGGCTTTTTACGATGATGATATGATCATGTCAGTGGTAGAAAATCGCGTTTGCGACAGCTAAGTCATATCTTGATAAATACTAGGCGTCTTTCACGGAACGACTTTGTTTCTGTAGATTGAATGTTATTGGTGTTTTCCACACAATTTTAAACCGCCTGTTCACTTTTAAGGGTTCAAAATGTAAACCCTTACGGAGTCAAAACACTGAATGCCCACACTGAGAACAGTATTTCAGATATGTGAGTGTAAACCTGACCGTTTGCAAAACTGATAAGAATGAAACTACGACTTGCTATGGGCAACAACGTTGGATGCACTAAGACCACGTGCTCCAGGTTGCAGCTGAGGTTGGAGTGTAAGTGAGATCATTTGCAAAGCTGATTATCACGAACAAAACAATCCCTCATAAGACAAACCCTTGGACGTAATACGTTTCCTTTTTTGTTCAAACACGTGCACAAAGTCAGGCTTGCGTAAAGGGTGACATTAACCCTTGATTGCTATCAAAATCAAAATCCTTCGACAGACAAAATACTGATAAATACATAACTCATACAAATTGACCACGTTCAGGCCTGTGTCCTTCATGAGCGAAATTAAATCTGATTGTCTGATGATCATCAAAAAGGAAACCCTTTACATAGAATATCCGGGGGATGCTTCTTAATAATAGGCTAATGGGGTTGCATTTTCATTTCAGTTACTAGAATGCGGTTGTAAATTCACGACTACCTTACCAGTCTCACTGGAAATTGAAGGAGCTTGAGACAGTTCGACTAACCAATAATGACTGTTAAATTATGTGAGTCAGTGATTGTCAAAAATGGCAAAACGAGAATTTAAGAGAAATATTGGCTTGTGTAAACGGTAACCGTGGTGGATAGCTGATGGCGCACAACTATCAAATGACTAGGATGGGGTGTACAATAGGCCAGAGAACAAACTGAATGGGGTAGGGACTCTGAGAAGGCAGAGGCACATACTCAGGAGCAGATTACCCAAGTATCCCTAAAGAACAAAGCATTTATCAACACGAGGTCTGTGTAAAGAGTAAAACTCTAATCGTGTCCAAAGCAGAGCTGTAATAATGCTAGGGCAAAATTAAGCGAAATGAAAAATGTGAACTAATTTGCCTATATATGAAGATAAAGACGTTTTCGTAAAGGTGGATAAAGAAAGTGAAGGAAAATCGATAAAACTTGGTCAAACGTTTGCGTGACTTTTGAAGTAGCTAATCACAATTGATGAGTTCACGATTCGTCAGTTTTGCAAACATTCCAGTTGTAAAGGGAAGACACGTGGGAGACATTGGGACACATCCAACCACGTGGCAGAATTAACTTGAAATCATTTTCAATGACCCCTTCATTGACAAGTCGACACATTAACTAAAATCAAATAAAACAAGACAAAACAAAACAAGATATGCTCAGTGGACACGATGAAGCGGATACGAAACGCTTAATGAGTACCACACACTGTTTTTCATGACAACGATTTTGCATTTT
Source organism: Pachyseris speciosa (assembly GCA_016490735.1). NCBI lineage: Eukaryota > Metazoa > Cnidaria > Anthozoa > Scleractinia > Pachyseridae > Pachyseris > Pachyseris speciosa. The sequence continues at coordinate 891,555 of JAEMWC010000153.1, forward strand.
GATATGTGCAGGCTTCGCTTCTGCTTTTCAACGCTTGAAAATGTAAACTGAAGCACATGCACACTGAAAACATTCAGGTTACTTTGTGTCAAGAGTAAGCCCCTCCGATCATGGTGTTTTGTAAAGTTGATTTAAAGTAAAGAACTAAATGAGAAAAAAAAATCAAGGTCGAAAAACTGACATTTTTCACTGATTCAAAAGCATCTGAGAAATCGCACGGCAAGCGCACGTTGACAAAAACATTCAAGACCAAGTTTGTGAGAAGAGGAGCACTGATGGGTACTGATCCTTAGCAAAAGTAATCACGGCACAGAATGGCTTTTGTTCATATGACATATACTTACTTGCTGGCATAAATTACCCTTGTCTCACTAGAATCAGTCCCATGTGGACTCTTAACCCTTTGAATACCAATTTATTGCATTTTTTTAGTAAATTTTAAGTGATAATTAGTCTGGAGGACTAATCTTCTCCATTTAAGAAGTTGCGATGGAAATAACAGCGGGCTTGCGTCACTGTGGGCTCACTCTAAAGGTGTGACGTCACGCACATTAGCGGCTGTTGTTCGTTTACCGAGTCAACAAGCTTGATTGTGGTAAATTTGCCGCTTTATGAGGTTTTTTCGAGCCATTTTCCTCCACAAAGGCCCCCAGGCTGGCATCCTTAAGCTGGAATGTGGGTCAAGGCAAGCCTTTGAAAGAAGCCAGAGGTGAGAGACGGTTTCTTGCTGAATGAGACGCTAAATCTGCTTCGTAGCCAATATGGCGGTGGATGGCCGAAGCTGTCTCTCTGCTAACGTTGTGGAAGGATTCCAGGGCCTACCAAGGCAATTTGGGCTAGTTTTGACTGGTAAAAAGTTCAATCGACGTCATGTTTTCCTGGTACTATTGGGTGGCCCCCTTGGAAATAGGAAATGGAAGGGTTCTATGTTCCTGGAATAGTTGACTTTCCCAGAATTCTTTTGGGGCGTGAACAAGACAACTTGAGATACGCGAGATTGGCTCCAATAAAATGGCTAAAGCGTGGCTTGTGGAAGAAGTGAGAGGAAAATTTCCCTCCAGATGCCAAGGTCTGGCTTTAAGGTTTGCTGTAAATGTAGAATTTTGATTTTTGGGCAATGTTTTTTATTAAAAAGTTGACCACGAAAATGTGTAGTTTTTGGTGTTGTTCTTTGGTCAAAAGACTAGCATTTTGGGCTTTGCTGCCCAAAAAAACTGTGCCATGCAGCGGAATTCGGGTATTGTTGTCGGTTTTCTGGATTTGATAATTGCAAAAAGCATCATTTAGTGCTACTTACACATTATTATGTCTTTGTGACAAAATTTAAACAAGAAATAAATCATAAAAGCAAAAGCGGTATATTTTACGCAAATATGCGTCTTTGGGAGTCAAAGGGTTAATGACTCCAGTTGGTTGCAGGTAGTTTCTTACAAATTCAAATTTACACAAAACTTGCAGTTGCGAATACCCAGAAGAATAAATATAATGCACTGAGACAACGTGCTCCTTGTTGGAGTTTTGCAAAGCTGATTATCACAAACAAAACAACCTCTTATAAGACAAAACCCTTGGACGGAAAACTTTTTTTTTGTTCAAATACATGCACAAATTCAAAGGGTGGCAATAACCCTTGATTGTTAATGATCAAAAAGAACACCCTTCACTAAACAAAATACTGATGCAACATGTAACTCATACAAATTGACCATATGCAGGAAAGAATTAAATCTGATTCTTTGATGATCATCAAAAAGGAAAGCCTTTACAATTGAAAATCCCGGCGGTACGTCTTAATAATGGGCTAATGTGGTCGCATTTACATTTCAGTTACAAGAATGCGGTTGCGAATTCACGACTACTAGTTACCTCACTAGTGAGGCCCTGTTAGAGGAGGGGGGGGGGGTCTTTATGTCCCCGTCTGAATTTTAAACCTTTACATGTTCCAATTTCGGAAGGGCCACATGTCGCTGTCGGAATTTCATGCAGTAACAGTGATGTCGATGTCGCCGGCAATTCCGGAAAGTTCGGAACGTTTCTGAGGTCGTTTCAACAACAAAAGATACTATGTCGTAATTCAGGGGTCGTAAGTCAGCAGTGTGTTTCCACACAGAAGACTGACAGAAAGATTAACTTTTTGAAAATACAAGTTCATTCTCCTATGCCAGAATGCCATCAAGTCACTGTCTTATTTAAAATCGCCACTGTCGCTCTCCATTCCAGGGTCCGAAATTAACTTTTTTCTATTGGCGCCAACTGGCGACTAAACCAAAATTTGTGGTCGCCATAAGGAAAATTCCGATGTAAAATTGCAAAAATTCTGGTCACCAGTGCAAAATTTTCAGCCGCATTGGCGACCAGGAAAGCGCAATTCCAGACCCTGTATTTTGCTTTTATTTTTGTAGCTGTCGCCATTTCACGGTAGCGGTCCTGCGGTTCGTCATCATTTCATTTCCTTCATGTCGCCATTTCAGAGCCGTGTTGTCTATCGGAATTTACCCCAACAGGGCCGGCTCACTAGTGTCACTGGAAATTAAAGGAGCTTGAAACAGTTCGAATAACAAAAATGACTGTTAAACTATCAAATGACTGTTAAACTATGATTGCCAATAATGGGAAAACGAGAATTTAAGAGAGCTCTTAGTTTGTATAAACGGCAGTGGTAGCGGGTAGCTCATGGCGCACAGCTATCAAATGATTTTCCATCCATTTTCCGTCTGATTGGAAAACGACCCTCCTGGATTCAAGACTGAAGAAGACCAAGCAAGGGACTTCCTTATCCAATTTAAAAGCTGTGAGTAATCTGCAATACCTCTCTAAATTGGTTGAAAGGGCAGTTTCTCGATGATCAGACAACTAATCACGTTACTCAGTCAGGCTTGTATCCCATCCTCCAGTCAGCCTATCAACTGGGTCACAGCACAGAGACTGCCCGACTGAAGATACAGAATGACATACTAGCTGCAATGGACAATCAACGAGTTACTCTCTTGGTATTGTTAGACCTGAGTGCAGCATTCGACACGATTGACCACCAAGTGTTGTTGAATCGCCTGTACGTGACGTATGGAATTACAGGTACCGCTCTTAAATGGTTTCACTCGTACTTATTAAACAGGAAACAGCAAATCGTTATTAACGGGAGCTATTCGAGTGACTTTGATCTCCCTCAAGGGGTACCTCAAGGATCATGTCTAGGCCCTTTGCTTTTCACGTTGTACGCAAGTAAGCTCTTCGATGTTGTTGAATCCCATCTCCCTAACGTCCACGCATACGCTGATGATACGCAGCTCTATATCTCATTTAAGCCAGATGGTTCTGCTACTGAGACGGATGCTGTTCACGCTTTACAAGCCTGCATCAGGGACATAAGAACCTGGATGGTCCAAGACAAACTTCAGCTGAATGATGCTAAGACTGAGTTTCTTATTATAGGTACACGCCCACAGTTAAATAAGGTTATGATAAATGACTTGCAAGTAGGTGAGGTAATGGTTTCTGCTGTCTACTCGGTTAGAAATCTTGGTGTTTGGTTTGATGCAAACATGAATATGATCACACATATTAACAGCAAATGTCAGGCTATTTATTACCATCTACACAACATCCGGCGTATCAGAAAGTATTTATCATATGACAATAGGAAGACCATTGTACAGGCTATTATAATGTCACAATTAGACTACTGCAACGGTTTATTATACGGTACGCCCGCTGTTCATCTTGGTAAGCTGCAACGCCTGCAGAACGCGGCAGCTCGGCTGGTATGTACTGTATCCAGGTATGATAGTATAACACCATCCCTGATCAACCTGCACTGGCTTCCGGTTACCCATAGAATAGAATTCAAGATAGCAATGCTAGTTCACAAATGTATTTACGGTGTCGCACCACAATATCTTTTAGACTTGATAAAAATCAAAGGGAGCTCGCGGTATCAGTTGAGATCACACCGGGGCATACTTCTAATGGACAATACTTATAGAACAAAAAAGACACTAGGTGATAGGGCGTTTGAAAATGCCGCGCCCTAAGTATGGAATCGACTCCCTTTAGAAATTAGACAATGTCAATCATTGAACGCTTTTAAAGTTTTACTAAAGACACGTCTTTTTAAATTAGCTTTTTATTAGCTCTCTTATCAACTCATATTTTAATTTTTTTTATTTTTCCTTTCCGTAAATTGTAAATTATTATTATTATTATCATTAATAGGATTCGCCATTTATTACTTTAAGATTTCAATGTTGTAATGCGCATTCGATCATATCTTTATTGCATGTTAGACTGCGCAATATAAGAAATAAACAATATTATTATTTGATTAGGTAACAATAAGCCACTCAACCCTACTCAAACTAAAATTGAGTAGGGACTCTGACAAGCCATAGGCACATACATACTCAGGAACAGGTCACCCAAGTAGCCCTGGAGGACAAAGCATTTCACGTCGAATGTCATTCGAAAAGCGCGTGTGCATTGACATGCATGAACACGACGTTTGAGTAAAGAGCAGAACTCTAATCGTGTCCGGCGAAAGCAAAGCTGTAAAATTGCTAGTGCTAAATTAAGCGAAATAAAAATGTGTACTCCTGTGCCTATCCATGAAGATAAAGACGTCTTCGTAAAGTTGGATGAAGAAAGTGAGGAAAAATCGATAAAATTTGATCAAAAGTTAGCGTGCCTTTTGCAGGAAATAATCGGAATTGATTAGTTTACGATTCGTCGGTTTTGAAAACATTCCAGGTGTAAAAGGCAGACAGGTGGGAGAGTTTACATTCAGCCACGTGGGAGAACTAAATAGAAATCATTTTCAATGACCCCTACCATTGATAAATCGACCCATGAACTAAAAAGAGATAAAACAAATATGCTCAGTAGCAACGATATAGCAGATGCGAAAGGCTTATTGAATACTACACAATCTATCATTAGAACGATTTTGCATTTATAGAATTTTCGCTTTTTACGATTTTCCATTTTTAGCACTTTCGTTTTTTTGTTCCTTCTTTTTTTATTCCTTAATTGGGATAAAAATGATTAGATGAAAACTTATCTCTCTTTCGAGGAAGAAAGTATTACAGCAGTTACATTTATGTGTTAAAAAAAGTAATAAAAGCAAAACGGGAGTGTGCTTCCTTAGAGGCCGGCACGAGTACGCGTTGCAGGATAGCTAAGGGTTATTTCGTGTTTTCTTTTGTCTTGAATAGGGCATCAGGTTGTGTTTAAAATAGACGAACAGCTTAGGGTAACAAAACTTTGGGATATTCCATCGTCTCAGTCTCTTCCCTGGAATCTGAAGAAGCACGGAATAAAAATGAAATACAACTCGAAAATGGTACCTGAAAGCGATTTCAGTCACAAAGTTTCATTAAAACTGAACGTTTCTTTTCAAAAAGGCAGCCACATTAGGAGCTTAATGAACGGAATCGGCGATTTATCCTTTAAAACATATTTTCCGTCTTGTATTTTTGGTATAACCCCATTAAAGATAAGAAGGAAAAGAAATAGTTCTCTACCTGATCGCTTTGATCATACGAATCGAGGTTAACAGTTTATCACTTTTTCGGTTTCTAAGGCATCTACATGTGCGTAACGTACACGTAAGCATACAAGTAGCGACAACAAAATATCTCACAAGTAATGAAATAACGAGCAACAAAACATGATATTTTCTAAACGTAAAGACACCAAATCTATACTATGAACTCATTTTCGATACCGCCTGTCACAATCGAAACCAAAATGGAATATAAGCATCTAAACTATGACATGCTCGCTAAACCTCGAACAGGGAGGCACAGCTGTTAAATTATACATTAGACGTAGGAGATATGAATAAACTTTTAGTGATATTCTCCGAAGGTAGGAGTGGTAATAAATCGTTGTTTTCGGTGCAATATAGGGTTTCAGCGCTCATTGCAGGCCTTTGGCTCTCGTGAAACAATCACGCGTGTTATCAGAGAATGTTAGTACCTTACGATATGACCGGATATGGTATGGGCGATGAAATAAAACCAGACAAGTATTGACACAAACCTCGGCCTTGGCTACGTCTTGACTTGTACGTTTCGTTGTTGAATGCCACATTCAACTAGCCTGTGTTCAGTTGACAATACTCCGGGTATACTTCGAGACAATTCTTTCTTCATTAACCAAGCGAAAAAGCAAAGGGACTGCTTTCTATTTGTCAGAACTAACCGGCGAGGCGGGTCAGTTGGCTAACAGAATACACCGACTTGAAGAAGAACTGATCAGCCCTTTGGATTCCTTTGAAATGGCGCTTAAGAATGTCAGACAAGGCATTTATGAAAATGTACAGAGCAAGCTCTTTAAAATGACTTATTCCGTTTACAAAATTATCGCTCCGTACCGCCAAAAGCACCGACACTGAAGACAACAATGCATGATAGAAGTCACTGATACCCGAGGTACAACCGCAGGCAAGCGGTAGCGAAGGCGCACATGGTTCAGCCAATAGCACACAACAGTACCTACCGTACGGTTACGAACGATGGTGATTTACTTCATAGCCAAGTAAGAGCAAAACGTGCCAACTTCCCCTCAATGGACAGAAGTAGATGCATTGATAGTGACGGATACACACGATGCCCACGAAACTGTGCGCTCTCTCTATATATGATGGGTGGCACGTAGTCACGGTCAAGCGCAAGTTTTTGTGGTCTCTTTTAGAAAGTGTTAAAAGTGTCACTTGCCAATCACCTTAACCACGATAAAATGTTTTCACGTTGCACGAGAAGTTCAAATAGTGGTCTGTATACTCTCACTTCCTCAGAGTCAGAATAGCAACATGTGCGCAGATAAGCAACTGACAAATATTTACGCATTTTCACCGTACTGTTTGATTTACTCTCCTTTCATGAGTGTTCGCCAATGAAATCTGGCAAAGAAATATCAGCATAATACGATAGACTTAAACAGTCGGCCTTAATCGCGCCATGGCAGAAGACTGCCATTTAGTTCACTGCATGCTCTGAAGTCCATTTCTCTTGCTAGTGGACTGGGCCCTCTCACTAAAAAGCGACATCAACCGACATCAAATTACAGTAAATGTGTGAGATCAAATAGCATATTTACTATTCAATACCCAGTGCCATTGTTCTCTCTCTGCACTAAATCACTGATAGAAAACAACTGTCAGGAAAACGGGGGCGGTCCTTTTTGTCAGCAGGGAAATTCTCAGGGGTAATAATACTAAACGTGCTAAAACATGCCGCAATATTAAAAATATTGCAGTGTACAGGCTGCAATATTTTCAGTATTGCAGCCTTTTTGTTTTATGATGTTAAGTATATATGGCTCTTTTAAAAAGGCCTTGTTTCTCCGCCCTTCACGCCAATCTTTACATACTCTAAGGAACAAGCGCCATTTCCTCCGACTGTTATCAGCGGCCCAACTTCTTTCAAATTCTTCCAACTCGGTTGTAGTAATAGGCTTCCCATAAAGCGATCATCTGAAGCAAAATTAAACACCATACATTACTCACAAATAAAAATGCCATGGCGCGATTCAATTAAATCATGTATTTAAAGCAGGAAAATTAAACGGGCTAATAAATCTTACCCTCCGAACCAACAGCTTTAGGTCAATCTTCGCCAGTATTTGGAGTTCGGTTTTGTTGGGTTCTAAAAATCTCCTCTTCATTCTCGTCTGATGTGGAACCATTGTCTTTCATGTCTGGTCACAACTGAAGGAAAAAGTTATGCTGCACGTGCAAATAACACGGTATATCTCATTGTCTATTATCCCCGCATGGTTCGCCGGAAAACAAAGAACAAAGAGATCTATTCAAATTATCATTAGTAGCAATTGTTCACCGAAAGTTGGGAAACAGCACATGCTCAAAAACAAACACAAAACACAAATTTCTCACATTACAAGTTGTTTTGCAGTTGTTCAGAGACCTCGTTGCTTGTTGAAAAATGTTGAAAACAACAACACATTGTAACAGGGGCTTTTCGAGGGTTTCGCTTCCATAGACTAATATCACACTTGTTGTGAACAATAGATTTGATTCTTCACTTGATGTAGAAAGATCCCGGAAGGTGACAGGGCACCTCTCGCTCAGCAATAGACCGATATCACATTTCTGATGAACAATAAATTTGCCCGTCCAGCCTCTTAGCTTCTTGATGGAATCTTTCTCTTAACGTTTGAGGGATCCAGCTTCTAATCGCATCCATTCCGGGTTCTGTAACTAAGCGAGTACGCAGGGACTTGTTCCTTATTGACGGTCCGGTTATTACTCAGAGTGCTTGGTCTCTCTGAGGGAGTCTGACTCTGTTCATTCTTCCTTCTTGGCTTTGTTTTCATCACCCCCTTTCTTGCTAAATCTTCATGAAGGGCCTGTTCTTGACGAGTTCTCCGGATCCATTTGGTACCACGGTTCTCCACCAAATGTAACTGGGGCTTTTTGGGTGGTTCCCTTCCATGGCTGAGCGAGAGGTGCCCTGTCACCTTCCGGGATCTTTCTACATCAAGTGGACCAGAGCTTCGTTCAGGAACATGGCGTTTATTGGAGATCTTGACTCATTTCGTTACAGGCAGAACTCAAAGCTCTTACTGACAGGCGAATTGTTATATGCGAATTCCGACCAATAATATTCGAACAGCTCATTCACTTACGTAAGCTTAACGAATAGAAGAAATTCTCACTAAATTTAAGCTCATTTCACATTCCAAAGACTTTCTTCCAAAGGCAGGTGGAAAACACCTAAATGAATCGCTTCATGATCAGAAAGACTGATGTTTGCAAACTTCGCGTAAATCTAGTTTTACTGACAAACGTCCCTAACAACATACACGAAACGCAATCAGATGTTCAAACGCTACCGCTTTTATTGAGATGCAATGGGGGAGCAGGGTTGGCGTAGTGGTGAGAGCACTCGCCTTCCACCAATGTGGCCCGGGTTCGATTCTCGGACTCGGTGTCATAAGTGGGTTGAGTTTGTTGTTGGTTCTCTACTCTGCTCCGAGAGGTTTTTCTCCGGGTACTCCGGTTTTCCCCCCTCCACAAAAACCAACACTTCTAAATTCCAATTCAATACGGAACGCTCTAACGTTTATTACATGAGCCCCTGGCTCGGGAGAATGGGCAACCACCCCTCACGTTATCGAGCTTAAATAATTGATTTGATTTCATTTGATTTGAATGCGTCTCAGTCACCAATTCCCAGTTGAGCTAATCAATAAGTGCTAATTATATTCTTTTGTTCGTTCAGGAACAAAGCGGAAGGAGCCCTTGCAATCAGTGATTTAGTGCAGAGAGAGAACAGTGGCACTGGGTATTGAATAGTAAATATGTTAGATAGTTACTTCGGCCGACAGCAATATGGGATATGTTGCAGTCAGCTGAGGGCGTAGCCCGAAGCTGACTGCAATATATCACATATTGCTGCCGGCCGAAGTAACTATCTAATGCATATCGCAGCGTCCCGCACGCGTCCTCCCACAGCTAAATTTAATTGCCTGTGTGTAAACTAAAGTTCCGCGTTCTGCGATCGAAACACATCCCACAATATGCCCATTAAGAGCCACGTTTCCTGGAGTTTTCCAAGAAAGAAAGATCGCGCGTCTCTTTGTTCTTTGCTTCTAAGTGAAATTTCATGCTCCACTTGTTCAGTCATTCAGTTTTAGTTTTGGCTTATTAATATTCATGTTTTCGATTATCCGGACTCTCGATTATCCGGACTGTACAGCTTAGTCCCCACGAGTCCGGATAATCGAGTTTCAACTGTATAACCACAACAGTGACGATTTTAAAAATAAAAACAAAAAGGCAAACAGCTGGGCAAACACTACAAAGAAATTAAAGATATCTACAGCAGATGCGAAGACAAAATTCCGTAATATCAGAACTGCGTACAAAAGATATTGCAGCCAATTTTTCTTATCTTGACTGATAAATGGCGAATTTCTTGCAATGTTTGGCGACAAAAGGACAATAGGCAAAAGGAAATAAAGTTCAGGCTAGACCCTGACCGGATTCCACTGTTTTATGAAAATCGGTTGAATTTTTTGATAACCAGCCAACTTTTAGAGAATGATTGAAAGAAATACCTCGCTACTTTCTTACCAACTGAATTAACTGTTTGAAGCCTGAAATCTGGCATTAGCGCTGAAGTCCAGTTTTGTTCCCACCGAGTCGCGCTCAGGGCAGAAAAATTGACTGCGCTTTCTGTTAAAAGGAACAGGGCAAATTTTCCTCAATAAAAACGGAACGGGACGGGCGTGTTCCTTTTGCACCGAGTCACGCTTTAAGAGACTGGGTATGAAGAAGAAGAAGAAGAAGAAGAAGAAGAAGAAGAAGAAGAAGAAGAAGAAGAAGAAGAAGAAGAAGAAGAAGAAGAAGAAGAAGAAGAAGAAGAAGAAGAAGAAGGAGGAGGAGGAGGAGGAGGAGAAGAAAGAAGACGAGGACCTCGCTACTTTCTTACTTTCTTCTTTAAAACGGCTCGCCTGCGGCTCGCCGTTTCAAATGCCCATAAAGGTCTCCCGCTCATGTTTTATGTATTACTTAAAAAGGCAAAATAGAAGTATTGAAGCAATAAGCTTTAGCGTAAAAAAGAACCTACAACGCTAGCTTGTAGCCATAAATTTTGAAAACCAACTTTCTTAACAATAACTTACAATACTTTCTACTATAACTTTATGTCACGCAAAGTGTAAAAATTCAACATCATGACTGGAAAAGTCAGGTTCCGAAGAAAAAATCTTGTGAAGTTGGCGTGTAGTCAAGTAAACGTTTTCATAGGGCGTACAAATGCGTTTTCCAACCAAGTAGTGTTACTTTAAAAGTAGTACCCCCTTCGCTAAAGCGCCGCCCATTCAGTATCCTTGAAAAATAATAACGTGAACGAAAGAAAACACGATTTTAAAATCGCATCTATTTATCAAAGGCCGCAGCGCATGGTTTAAACAACTGTCACAGTTCTCTGTGCTTAATATGCTAACGGTCAATTTTCCCGATCCAAAATCTGACTCTGCCTCGATACTTTATACGCGAATAACAGCTAAGTAATCCGCTAGCGGATTTGCTCCCCTGGGGTTCATATTCGCTAGTGGATTTGGACCGGGGCCCAAATCTGGGGTGTCCAAATTCGCTATGACAGCCTCCCCGGATACCTTACCCTACTCTTCCTCTTTTCGTACACTCTCACAAACGACCAACACCTTCCATCCCTTCCGTTGGGTCTCGCGCGCTGAACAAATATCGTGCGCAGGCCCCAGAAGTGAAGCTTCCTTGCAGGCTACCCGCGCCTTTCATAAAATACCGTTTGAACTTTCAGCGCAACATCGTATTCAGAATCTCTCGTAAAGTGACCAAGACCGTCATCATCATTTTCCTCTCTTCTCCATCTCTGGTAAGGGAGTGCTTAAATTGATGTGAAAGTCTTCCGTCGTGATATTTTTAGTAATTGAATTTATTGAGTTTTTGACAAATTGTCATATAAACATTGAACCCTAGAGGACAAAGTTTGAGAGCTTATGTACGCCGCCACCGGCGGTACAGTACTTTTGGGAAAAAATGTTACACCATACTTCAAGGTGAAAAAAGCTCTGAATTTATGTCATACGTGATGAGTGTCACTTAACTGTGCTGCTACGCGAGACATTTTAGGTGTTGCTATCTTTCAGAACGACCGAGTGTGGTTTTGGAAACAATTCTTCAACACTCTTTTAAGTGACCGTCTAACGCTAGGGTGGAATCTTGTTGGTTCCGAGGATGGTCGCTCCGAGGATGGTCGCTTACAAGAGAGTCATATAAAAATTAACAGGTCGTTTCCCCAATTTCTGTCATCTTTTTCGTTCCGATTTTTCTTTCGTCACAAATGACTGACTGCTAGCTCTTTGGTACGCACTCAGTTTACAGTGTTTTGTGACAAGCTGATGACCAGAAAAAACGATCACTGTTAAAATATCTGCTGGATTTATGGAACCAAAGTAGCACCTTTACATTTATTTTAATAAGCTACTGTTATTGAAAAATATCTGTCCTCTTATTTCTTGTACTTAAACTCATTAGCTGCAGTTGTTATTTGTACTTGAGTTAATTTTAATTTTTGTAATTTAACAGTACTGTAATTTTTCTTTTTTTCTCTCTGTATTTTTATATCCTTTCGACCCACCCGACTCGATTAGCCAACTCTACCTTCGGGTGGGTACTACACTTTTTACCTGTCAGATGTTGCAATAAATAAATGTTGCTGTTGTTAATGTTGTAAAAAGCTGTATTCTCTCTGAAATTCAGAGTTATTTCTCCTTTGTTGTACTGCCATGAACTCAGTACTTTTAACATCACGCTGCAGAGTCTGTACATAAATTCTATTCCATGGCTAACTAGATAAATAAACTGAGAAATACTTGACGCTACTGCAACAAACCTAAATGTGAGCTGAGATAAGAACATAAGTTAACAACAATAAAATCTAACCCCTATTCGTAAGTATCTGTTAAAGACACTGCCGGGTTAAAGAAATAGTCACATACAAACACTTTTCACCTAAAACATTTTCATTTGAAAAATAACTGTTTTGTTATAACTGGAAAGCAAAACATCAGAGCAAAGCATCAAGAAGGGTGAATACCAGGGTAACCTAACATATGATTCATGCTAAATAGGCTAATTATACTGAAGTTGTTCTGAAGGGATGGAGCAAAGGTTTCCAACATTCATTCTTGCAGGTTAAATTTTCTTGAACTAAGGTATGGGTCAAATTAAATAGTTAATCAGACATCACTTTTTTCCTGAGAAATCAAGACAAACTTTTGGTTACATTTCTGCTTACCTTCTACTTATGTAAGGTGAAGTTACAGGTGGTGAATGAGACATAAACAGTAATCAGTCATGGTTTCTGAATCATCTGGCTTTTTCCAGAAAGCAAATTTGTCCCCCAGTGTATCTCTCCAGCCAAGTGAATTAGTAGCTACTTAAATCATAATTGTCAAGGGATGGAATAACTAAATGCTCCTTGTCACTTTATGTTATAAATTGCTACACCAGTGGGGTCAAAATATTGTTACCATTCATTCATTAAGTATATGGGACCTTATGGCGGTGATGATAGACGTACAGTATTGTGTCAATGGACAATGGCAAGATGTCTTCATCTGTTTCTACAAGCTTAATGCTGTTGCTTTCATGTCAGGTGGGCTCTTAGGTCGAATTAAACTCTGTTGTCTATTCTTGTGATCCCGTTACATATTTATACCGTTCAGCTAAAACTCTTGAAAGCAACCACCCATGATGATATGAAAGGAATCAACCAAGAGAAGCAGTTGCCAGGGAGTGGGTCAAAAGACATGAGTCAGCTATACTCAGTAACTCACAAGGGGGAGAGAAATGTAGAGAGATGTTAAGCTCATAATATAGAACTAAATCATAAGCAAATCTAGCTTTATGCAAGCTCTTACACAAGGCAACCTTAATGTCACACGAGGATTGTTTCTTGTTGGCAGAAATGAAAGGGGTTCACTGAAATTTAACCTTGAAAATTTCTCGCAAACTAACTTTCTTAAAACTCAATCATTTCTCAGTTTTTTGCCCACAGATGAATTCTCTAACAATTGTCCTCAGGCTCATCAGAAGTATGCTTATTCACTGTCAGAAATTATCTGGTGTTTTTATTGATAACTTGTTTCTAATATTTACAGTAATTGGTTGTAACACCACATGCTGAGCAAAGCCGATTTGTGTGCTTGCAATCCCGAACAAGCTAACGAACCAAGAAAAAAGAACACTGGAGCAACAGCATACACCCCGATAAGCATCAGTTAAAATATCTCGCGCCAAAGGCCATCCCTGCCGGCCAAGCAAAAGCTCGATAAACCATCTCGGGAAATTTCGTGGCTAACCACAAGTCCACCGAATGACCTACGCACTGCACGTAAATACCACAGGCGAAGAGTTTTTTTGTAAACAGGGTTGGCAGAGACAAGAAGACGAACAACGTGCTGATGAATTAACGTGTTTCGGAACACTTTGCGCAACGAAGCACAATACAGTGGGTCTCTGGTCAACGGACTCCTTGTATTCCATCAGATACGCGAAACCGGCTTAGAATTGCAAATGAGCTTTTCAAAAATATAAGTCTACTGTAAATACAACAGGTTCTTATTCTTTGCTTTGTTCGCTTAAGTTACATTTAGCATTTCTCAGAAGAGGTTTTGGGAGAAGCAATCATAGAGAGCTTTGCTCCTTCGAAATGAAGGTGCAGAATGCGGCACTTTGGCAAAAACATCACCTTCGTTAAATGAAGAATAAACATGCCGTACACAGAAAGTTAACTGACCTTAGGCTTTAAAGTTCGCTTAGTTCCACGGCCAAACAACACAACAGTCAGCATCGACCCTGAATCCGACCTTTACCTTTGCCATTCATGGGCATTTCGAACAGTCCTTGTCATTTTCGTTTCGTGAACGCTGTTGTCTACTGCCTACAAACTCCTGGAACGCCGAGCAGTCCCAGGAGTCCCAATTGTTTCGAAATACCTCGTCCCCAGTTGCTCCGCACAAATGACAACAACAACAATGACTTTGTTTACGTAACCATCTTCGTAAATTATTCCTAAAATTAATAAACTCCCTGCCTAATTATTTTAACTTAAACTAAATGGCTTTGTCTCATTCGATTCAGATGAAATTCAAAGATGCGCCATGCTGTTTTCAAGAGCTATTTTATTTTTGAGAGGGTGGTAATGAGCGCTAAGCCGCCAGGCAAGCGGCACCGTTTTTAGCAAGGGAAGTTATATCCCAGAATCTTTCATTCGAAGGTCAGCTTCAAAGAGGCATTAATCGAAATATGTGCACAAACACTCTAAAAAAACCTTCGAAAAAAAATAGACTTTCGTTTTCACTTCCCTGCCAGTTAAGAGAAACGTAGGGACAAGTGGCGCAATTTTTTCCGCAACGGAAAGAATCGGAAGGGAGCTGTGTGGGTTTGAATTGGTAGAATTAGAAGAAAGGTTAGCTGTGCTACTAGTAGGTCACGGAGGTTCGGGGGACGTCTGAAGGCTACAACAGGCAAATGCTAAATTATAATGTTTTTGATGATGCTAGAGATTAGGCATGAATAGATTGTGCTTGGCAACTTTTGAGCAACTTTTAGCGTTTTCAGCAACTTTTTGTACTGCGAGCAACCTAGAGCAACTTTTGCCTTCCTTAGTAACTTTTGAGTGAACAAATAGTTAAAAACTGACCAAACCATCATAAAGGTCTTTATTAAAAGGTTTTTATTAAAACTGGTCAAAACTAAGGATGTCGTACGTTCTTACAAATAATTTATAAAATAACACGATCGCCCACGAACTGAACAGCAGCTATCTACCTAACGGGCGCTTACATCATGCGGTTACTAGTATTCGCTCCAACAATAGAGCTTTCCGCCCGCCATCTTGGCATTTGCTGCAGTGCCAGGCATCACAATTAGAAGCTGAAATGTCTGACGAGGAAAATGAAAATAATACGGATATTGACCCTATTGAGGTTACCATAGCCGCTGGGGCAACTCTTAGTAGTCAGCACTATGATGTCTCTAGCAAACATTGTGATGTTTACTCATTAGAAACGTCATTAGAAAATACTTTCTATTATTAGTTACGTTGAGCTTAAGATTATATTGATCACAAGAAATGATGTTAAGTTACACATACAACGTCATGTTTTGAGTAGTAACCTAGAACAAAATGACTTTCAAAACTAAGCAACTTTTCTAAATTTGGGTGGCAACTTTTAAATTTTTGAGCAACTTTAGAGCAACTTTTGAATGTATTGTCAAGCAACTTTTGCTGGATTTACTAGCACAGTCTATTCATGCCTACTAGAGATGTGAGGAAGTGATGATAACGACTTTTAATCCATCATTAACGACATGCAATTAATCCCCATAGAGAAAATATCCGTAAGGCCAGGGAAACAGAAAAGCTTTTTTAATTTCTAAAGGCAGAACAATTGATCCTGAAGGTCTTAACACAGGCGAAGAAACAGTTTAACATTTTTTAGACTTTTTATTCTAGTATTTTATTTTACACTGTCAATCATTTTAGTAAAGTGTTTCCGGTATCTTACTACATAAATACCCCTTCCAATGTAAATTCTCATTGTACCTGAAGAAGGCTGGTTTGGCCAGCCGAAATAGAGTACACAGAAATTAAAACCATTCTACGTTGTATCGATTGTATTGATCTTAATTTTTCGCGCGCTTTCTGCGGCTCGAAATTTCACAATTCAGTTGGTTTCTTCATTTTGAGTCTCGTCTCCTTCGAAGTTTGTCTTTTAATTCGCGTAAAAGGCATAAAAATCAAGAACTTGTTAAAAGATACTCCGGAAAGTGAATTTTCAAGTAATAAAAAGGAAGAGCGAAATATTTTTCTCAGGAAAAGCTTCAAACTTGGATCGACATGCGTGACGCCCGGATTGTGTGGTTGAAAACAAAATGATTCAACTCTTCAAGGGCTTTCATTTAATATTCAATTCAATTCAATTTTTATTGAAACTCACACGAATACAGTGTATTAGAGAAAGTTATATTATTACAGTAGTGTTACAAACATCAATATAAGGAATGCAGTACAATAAGAGAACCAAAAAAAAGACACTAAAATAATTTACAATTCATTGTTACTAAGGATAACTAAGAAATGAAGAAGGAGAGGAAGAAAAGAACATTTTAATACTATAGGTATGTTAAAGTTGTGTGGGGAGTTTGGAGCACCCAAATTGTTCTAAGAACTAACCGAGTGGGTGTCCCAAAACAAATAATTCAAACAAAGGGAATACATTATTAATAACAATTTAGGTAAAAAAAGTATTACTTTCATACTAACTACTAAGAATGAAATATATTTAGACAAACTATTTTTAAAGAACTAATAACACTATTGTAACCATCAATCATAGAATTCTTAGTGATTTTTTAACATTAATTGGTAATGAATTCCAGAGGGTGGTACCAGTGTAACGAAGGGGACGAATACCATATTGAGTTGTTTGAACTGGGTTTACAAACAGGTTCTCATTCAACGGCATCTTGCAGCTTGCAGCTCACCAAGAAAGGTCACTTAACAGTTAACCGGCATTACCGGCTCAAACTCTGTGGAAGAAGTTCTTTCTTTGAAGCTTAACATTTGGTTTAATCGTTGTTACTTCTGTTCAGCTGCAGGAATGAAACTTGTATTTTGTTCTCGACTGGATATAAATAACAATCATCTCTACTCGTTTTTATTACGTGGTTTTGCTTGCAAGCGAACAAGAGTTTTTACTCCGCTTGGGAGCTTTGCTGGCTGTTTTACGACCTCGGTGCCTCAATTAACACGTAATCGCAATGAGTCCTCGTAAAATTAAGGATTAAAGCCCCGGCTAAACAATCAAACTTTATCATCGAACATCGTTAGTTGTCAAACATAACGTTGGGTGACAAACAATGTTCAGTGACCAAATACTAGACAGAGTGAGTTCACAGAACGATTTTTTTTTACGTATTATCGCTGAAATTTCGACGTTGTGTTCATTTGGTTGTTCTTTACCGGCTGTGCACGCTTTGATGGTTGGGGTGGCTAAACGATCAAACATTTGTCCGTAATGCGAAATGTTGGATGAAAATGTGTGATCTAGATCAAACGAGAGAGGTGGCTTAACGGTCAAACATGCTCGTCCAACACGATGTTGGATGAAAATGTTTGATCGTTTTTTGATTGCTAAATTTGTTATCGAACAAACATACGCGTCATGTATTGTTTTCTATTAATGTTTTGAGGTTTTTGAAAAAGTTTTATCTTCATTATTAGCTTTTAATTCTTTCTTTTTAGTACTGATTTATATATTATCCTTAAAGTATTATAATTTTTTAAATTTATTTACCCCGGTCAAACAAGCACCTTGTGTGCTATGAAATTACCGAGCTTAAATAAAGTTGTTTTTGTTGAATTAAAATAAATCTTTCGTATCTAGAAAAAATATATATTCTAACGGTCACTTCTGAAGATGTATGTTGAAGCAGACGAAACGTCAAGTTTTTTTAGCCTGCGTGGCAGGCGTAGAAAGGGGAGGGGGAGGGGGAGGGGAGGGCATTGGGGAGAGGAGAGAGGAGAGAAACTGCAAACTCCACACAACCCCTCTCCCTTTTTTCCTCCCCATCCCCCTCCCTTTTATACGCCTGCCAAGCAGGCTAAGCTTTTTTAAAATCATGGCAAGAAATGAGGGACATGAGGGGGCGGAGTCACTTCAGAGCAGTCTCGAGAACTGTCAATTACTTTCTTTCTTTGGCGAGATGCTATTGGATGATCGTTGATATAGCACTGTACTTCGAACGATCACGGCGTATTGATAATTTGATTTCCTCCTGTTTTATTTTCCCGCGATCTCGCCGCAAGGATTTGTTGGTATTCTCAGCGTTTTACCGAGGATTTCTATCCGTAAAAAGCCTGGGAAAGAGAAGAACGATATAACAAAATGGCCGGCGGTACTTGGAACTTGAGTGCGAAAACTTGGAACTTGCGAAACATCCACAGCACTCATGAAAAAAGTCCATCTTCAATGCTGATTACCGTGGTTGACCGAAACTGTGATAGAAAAACAGTTCCGTGGGCATGAACGACATTGTTTTGCAACTGAATAATTCTGATTGATACCAGGGAATTCGTTCCCACACGGGCTTGCAAAGTTAGATTTTTCGAAGGTGATTCAGCTGGAAACGACATTCCGCCATACTTTCTTACCAAAGAAGAAAGCCCAAATTTAAAGTTCAAAACCGTGGCGGATAAAGCTGGAAATTGAGTAATTTTTGTTCAAAGAACGACTATTGATGTCAAGGAACAGGATCCTATTGATACCAGTAGAAAAGTCAAAAGCTTAGAGAGGTATGTCAAAAAAAATCATTTTCTTCACTCAAGTCTCTCTAATTATGCTCGCTACGAACTGCGCATGCGTGTCCCTCATTTCTTGCCATGCGTGGCAGTAACTTAGGCTTGATTTCCGCTGTTCTTAAGGGTCCAGGAACAGGGTCTCGGTTCTTCAAAAAGCAATAGTGGTAATCGAGCCTACAAAGGTGGGACGAGACGACTGCAACACAACAATAGTTTCAACATAAAGATTTCTTTCCTTGTTTTCTTTAAAAATTCATAATAATAAGCTTCTCGTCTTACAATAGTTCAAGAAACATCATGATTTCACTAAACACGTCTTATTACATTTACAGCCAGTTAGCCGGAATACACTATATGCTGCCGCTTACAAATTTGATTCCAAACAAGTCCCCTTCCCTGTTAATTTGTTCACTTAAATGTCCTTAGCTACAACATTTCTGGAACTAAAATGCAAGTGTAACTTAAGCAGGAAATTAATAATGGTAATTGAACTGAGTGGAGTGCAATTTGGTCTGAAATCATACGCGTGATTTCAAAATCGAACGAGCGCGCAGCTGGAGTTTGATCTGAAATCACAAGTATGATTTCAGACCAAAATTGCATGACACGTAGTTCAATTACCACTTTATTACACCCATTTTGAAATCACACAGCTTTTTGTCAATATGAATATTTGTTTATCCATGAAATTTGATAGGTTAGTATTATTTCACTTTCATTTTGATGAGTTACAGAAAGGATGCGATTTAGAGTAAAAAATGGTGCAATTTGGGAATAAATTGCACTGTTGAGAGCCAATCAGATTGCAAGGATCATCAGTGATTTCAAAATGGGTGTAACAAAAGCTGTAACGGAATGATTCTTAAACCATCTCAACTCAACTTCCGTCGACAGAAATCAAACGAGAGTTAAAGACGACCAGAGTAGTCGGGAAGTCACTTACTCTAAAGCTCTTTAACCGGCACTGATAAGCAACTCTTAAGCCGCCTCGCCAAAACTGAAAAGACCACTTGACGAGGCCTTATTTTAACCAATCATGGTGACCACTGAAACGTGGCCTGTTCAACCACTCACAAGTTGTTCGTTGATCACTGTTATCAAACTGATATTTGCTACAAACTGTAATTAGCTCTCTGCACCTTTTTATTTTGTTGAGCAAGGCAAATGATGTAATAGCCGTATTTCCATGGTACGTGATGCACACCCTACCGCTTACACTCTCAGTAACCCTAACCACAGCACTCGTCTTGACCTCAATCCTAACCGTAGCATTTCCTGATTGCTTGTTTCGCATGTCAACAATTTGCAGCTGATATGATTATGTTTTTGTTCGATTTTCGTGTTAAGACAGTCACTATAGTATTTCCTACAGCTTGCTGGTTAATGGTTTACTGCTGATAGCTTGTGCCATGCCGGGAAATTCATCGTCAAAAGCGGCGCGCAAGACATCCTCCACTCTGTTGGCCAGGATGAACTCCATTTCATCCTAAAGGATTATAAAACAGAAATAAATTTAGTGAGACACGTTTCATGACGAGACCAACAACTCCAACATTGTTACCATTTCTCCGACGACTCTTAGAGGTGCGTCAAGCAGTGAGGCCTTACAAGGCAATGCATTCCGCGCTATCAGAATTCAAATAAATACCCATATCTTTCATATGCATGCTCATACTTAGGTCAAAAGCAGGTTCACCTTGTTCAACATAATAAACAGCGCCACTGGAGAGCGTTGGGAAGCCTTTTATCTTAGAATACTGGTTTAATTGTTACTTCAGTTAGCAGCAATGAATTTTGGTATCGTTCTGTGATCAGGTGAAGTGTGAACCTTTTTGGTGCGTTTTCTGTTTTTCAAGTAATCTTACGGACAGCTGTGCTGTGGACAGCTTTGCCACCGTTCTCTTAACCTTGGCCTTGGTACTGATTCTCTGGGATATATTTTCAGAAACCTGTTTCCTCGTCTACTGCTTGTTGGTATGTTCTTACATTGCTGAGTGATTATCATTTGTAAGTGCAAACTGGTCATATTTGTGGTGGAGTCATAACCATGTTAACAGAAATGTTACGGAAAAAAAGTTAAGCGACTTTCCAGCGTTATGTTAAGAGTGGTTGTTAGTTAAAACTGAGATGGTGGTTGATGCAGTTGTTGCGTTACACGGCCGATATTTTGATCTGGCTTGTCTTTAAAAGAATATGGTCAAGGAAGGAATTCCTTCCATCAACCATGCCTTCTTAGGAATGTCTTTCAAGTCAGCTACATTACAACCCAGCTTTGCGAATAAAACCTTGTCATAGAAACAGGCTGTAGCCCGAGAAAATAATAAATGACAGCGCGGAAACAGAGTAGTAAATCAAGAGTCACACTATACTTCGTTAAAACAAAGCGAGTGCCCAACAGAGAGCTGATGTGAAGCTCAAGGTGGCTCAAAATGGTTTCGTTATTTTTAAACGCCAACTCTTTGATGGGTCGATACTCCCACAATTTTTCGTTTGTTTTCTTGAACATGGTATCAACAAATTTCCCAATTATTTCTCAACAAGTTGAGATCACTGTCTTTCCATATAAGATTAACATAGCAACAGTATAGCCTCTTACAAACACCCATAAATTTGGCTTTATGTACCTTTAACTCCAAAACGAGTCAGATGACCCCCGTTTATTATTATATTGAATTGCAATCAGTATCACTTGCCTTGACATTATCTGGAAGCTCCGCCAAATCCTGTGATTATAAAGGGAACACAAAACAATCAGAAACCTGTCCTAATATGATAATCAATAATTTTTTTTACGTACTACTGAACAAACAACTACAGGTGTATGAAAAAACAAACCAAAAAAATGGTGGCTAATGACAGCTGACTGAGAACTGAGGGAGCAAGCAACTGTTGCGACCCGCAGATGGGCCTGGACTCGAATGGTGACATGAAATTGAAATAAAAATACAATTTAAATATCTGCTCCAAACTCATTCACATAACAAAACGGAGAAGGATTTCTAAGCTATTAGTCTCTCTAATACAATGTCTGTACCACCGTGAGCGAGCTCACGTTACATGGAATTCCAGGAGGGGTTAGGCGGGGAAAGGGGGCGTTAATTCCGTTAGGTAGTCTGTTGGTTACAAGTAGCTTTGTCTCTGTGTTATTATAACCAGCGGCTTCTATAACACCAACAGATTTGACAAGAGGGGCGGCGTTTGGAGGAAGTACAGATTGACCATTTGACTGACCATGTTGACTGACCACATCCGTCATTCAATACTCTTTTCGCAATTCTCTTGCACTCTTTAACGAGTGCAAAAAGTTCCACTATCTAAACGTTCCATTGCGAGGGAGATGTTTTGCTGACCTTTTCGTTCCGCCTTGGAAGTATGACTCTTTTCAAGCCTGCTCTGTGAGCTGCTAACACTTTCTCTTTAATTCCTCCAACCTACAAAGTTAAAAGTACGTTAAGGGTCAACGATCGGATAGAAGCGAACTTATTTTCATTACATATACAAGCACTTAGTTTAGTCTTTCCTTTCTCTTTCTCTCTGTAACCACAAAAGATCGTTAAGTCCTTGCATGCTCAGCGGCCTACGGCTAGATGAACATTTTGCAACTCGAGATTTGATGATTTTTTTATACAGTTTGAGTTAATATGAAGTACTTACCGGTAGAACAAGACCCCTAAGGGTTATTTCACCGGTCATAGCTGTGTCAGACCGAGTACACCGGCCACTGTAGATAAAAAAGACTATTAATTGTTGGAACGGTTTAGTTTCTAAAGATCATCATAATTTAAGCAAAGAAACGAAACAACAGCTTGTCAATCACAGTCATCGCACGAAACAATCATAAGCTTTAATTTACACTTGTAAGTAGAAGCTTCCTTCTTTCTTCCTACATTATTTTTTCTCAAAGTGTTGCTGCGCTACTCACTGTATGTTATCTCAATGTGTAACTTAGTCTCGATGAATGTAGCAGATGAATGAGTGTAAAGAAACGTGCTGTTGTTCGTACAAACGGTGACCTACTTGGGTTCTTTAACATGGCTTTGGCAGGGTAAGAGCGAGAAGTACCTAAACAGTGAGACGAGCACTGTGACGATCGTAACACCAGCAGATGGGCCGTCTTTACCCACAGCACCTGCTGGGAAATGGATATGAACATCCGTGCGCTCCAGAAGGTCTACACCATCCTCTGATGTCAGACAATACTGCGATGAAAGGACAGACAGACAGACAATCAGACAGACGGACAGACATGAAGTGAGCAACTCTTTGATAATTGTTTCTTAGACAGTTTCTTAATGGGAGCTCCACAGTATATCGGTGCTGCTGTAAATACATAGAACGAGGTCCACTTACCTCGACAGAACGACTTCTGAGCCAGCTCAACGCCAACTGCGCAGACTCCTTCATAACATCACCTGATAAATGGAAATGTAATGGCTAAATAGCTAAAATGAAAAATTGCAGCAAGAAATCTGCTCAGTTATAGTTTTCCCTCCCTCTTTCACTCAACCCCGGGCTTTTTGATATGATATTTCTTTTCTCCAACCCTATCTTTGACATTTTCAACTCATCAATCCAGACGGTATTATTACCGGTAATCGAAAATGCACCATGCTGCTCACTGAGAGATAATTTTTCTTCTCCTTTCCCAACCCACCCTTAACATTTTTAACATACCAAGCTGTCCTGTCAGAGTCAATTTTCCTTCTCCTCCCATCCTGGTCGCTTCCACAAACATGATCTCACCACCCATTGCCGTCCAAGCGAGGCCTAAGGAAAAAATTGAAATGGCGTAACGTACTGTAAATTTATCATTATTTTTTCCAGTGATATGGAAAGAGGTTTTCTAAAGCCAGTGAGACGAAAAAAACAAAACAAAACAATACAAAACAAAACGAACGAACGAACGCAAAACGACACTATAGACCAATCAGAATTAGAAGAAGATAAAAGCAAAAGGCAGCAGGCGAGGGAAAACAAGTGACAGCAAGTGACGATCGATCGGTTTTCTTTTCAAGTGACTAGTTTTGAAATTGGCGAGAATTTTTAAAACCAGTGACAGAACGTAGCAAACGCCAAGTTACATAAAGCACTAGGTACAGAGCGCGAGAAGACGCGCGGTAGTAAAGTCACGAAAAAAAAAAAACAGCGTGTTTGTTCTTAACTGGCCATACAAAAAGTTACGAATGCATAAAATTACTTTCTTCATTCGCTTCAAAGTTCAAACCTAACTGTAAAAGTCAGCGTTTTACATCCAAGCTGTTTTGAGACTTGGCTCTTCTAGTCACGAGCCTCCAAACGAGCAGAAATCGTCGACAAACTGATTTGCAACTCACCAACGGCCACCCCTGGAGTAGACAATCTTTGAGCCACTTCAGATTCAAAAATGGCGGGCTGCAAAACAAGGTTACAAAAAGTTATAAGGTACATAATTGTGTGGGTCATTATGTCCTTTTCAGAGCAGACGGAAAGTTTCAAAGTAGAAAAAAAAATAATTGTTTGGAAAGAACTTTTTCGACATCGAGCGCTTTCGGCTGCTTTGTTTATAGCTTCTCAGTAAAGGGCTTTGAGAACAAATTACGACTCCACTTAGTTTTTCTATAAGCATAGCTTGGAGTAAATTCTGAATGTTTCGTTAAGACCTAAAAAAAATAATATCCATTCGCTACATTTGTGTTTACAGTTTTTCTTCAAATATTATTTAAAAAAAAAAAAGAGAAACAAAAGCAGATAAAAAAGAAACAAACCAAAACAAAACAAAACTAAAACTGGACAAGAAACGTACCCCTAAAACATCGCTTAAGAACTTTTCAGTGACCAAAAACGGCTTTTTATCAGCAGCAACAACAGCAGGAGTAGAATCAGTCTTGGTGGCTTCTTTCTCTTTGGGATCATCTTTACTTCTCTCTTCGACGTTTTCGGATGTATTCCTTGTGGTTTCAGCCACCTATAAATTCAAAATTTAATGAACCAAAGTCAGTAACTCTATTCATTTTGTTGTTTGTTGTTAATGTTGTTGGTATTTGTCGCAGGTGCCGGACGTTAAATCTGAGCAGTCACCTCAGAGGAAACAGATAGTCAGTCCCTAGAGAGGCGACCAGGGTGATCGGCGACAATAATTCAGCAAGCGCATCTTAGTTACTAGTTTGCAAGACCGTGACCGTGACCGTCTGAACATTTTAAGTGTGTTTTAGATGTACAGATTGTGCTCTGTCGTCCTTGTATTTAAGTGCTTAATTTGTATTATTTTTTCGTTTTCTTTTCAATCTCTATCTATTTAATTATGTATTACTTAGGGACTGGAGGAATAAATAAATACCAATACAAAAATACAAATAGTTACTAGTTTGCTATTGGTAAATACAAAACATCCTTACCTGGACAGCCACCGCACGACACACACCACCAATCTTTCGCTCCAGCGACCGCACTCCAGCCTCGCGTGTGTAATTAGAAACTGCAACAAGAAATCGCTTATGTTGGTAAGATAATTAAGTATTTCAAAATAGCCTGTCTTTGTCAGTATTTAATAAGATTTGATGGGAAATGTAGGGAGGCCAACAAAAGATCCACGGTCTTGCAAAAATATTATGAACATTTTTAGATTAAAAAAAAAAACCGTGTTTTAGATGTGCAGATTGTGCTCTGTCGTCCTTGTAGCAAATCTCAGCATCCTGAGAGCATTTATATTCTAAAATTTCGTCGGTTTCTAAAGTCAATTAACCGTAGCAAGACACAGCAGCCCTCTGCCGATCACGTACACCGTCACTTAAGCTCCAGTAGCTGTTGAAACGTTTGTCCGACCAACTTAAGCCGTCACAGCTTTTTTTTTTTTCAGGACTAAACTTGAGAGTTTGGGGATGCCAAACACTTTGCCTTAATTTATGATCAGTGTCTTGTTTTAGTACATGTATGCTATATATACAAGTCAAATGTTTCATGCACGCACGCCAATGGTTGCCTTTGTGCCCTTTTCTTTTCACCTCATCCAACAGGTCAAATAGCTTTTGCCGACAGCGGGCTGTGAAATGGTTGCAAAGAATATCTTAAAACAATCAATGTTACCACTGTTTGTCCTAGTCTGTGATTACAGTTTCTAATCATAAAAAAATGATTTTGCTTTTACTCACTGACTGCCTTTAATGAATTGTCAGGCACTTCGATGTCTTCTGAAGTGAGTCCGTGTTCCTAAAGCACAGAACAAAGGCTTGGATAAATGGAACAGGAAAAGGACTTGGATTGGTGAAGACCATTTACAACACGAAGAGCATTAAAATTGTTTTTTTCTGACTCTGTTTTGGGACAAAACGAATGCTTACTTTTAACTGCTTGGGAAGAAGGTGTCTTTTTGAAATGGCCATCTTTTCTTCCTGGGTGTAACCCGGAACCATTATCAACTGCAAAGAAAGAAGAAACACAGATATGCAGATATGCACAATATCGGCTGGTAGGGGGTGGGTAAAAAGCTCGTTAAATACAAGCGAGGAAAAAACGGAAGGAGAAGCAGAAACAAATAAACAGTCCTAATGAAGAAATGACAAATCCAATGTACCCCTCCAAGCGTTGATATGAACAGGCCCTTATTGATTTCGCTCCGCCGTTAGAGAAATCCCTGGCTTACAACAGCTGCCCATATTGAGAACGGGGTTTTATAGCGTCATGCGTATATCAACATTTTCCCTTTTCCCTGGCTAGGATCAGCATATGGCGAAAGCATATTGTGGCGGTGTCAAAAAAAAAATGATAAAAAGAACCAATCATCTTTATTATTTTGAAAGATAACTACTAAAGATTGGCGCCTACCTCCATTCGATCTAAGAGAGCTGGAGGAATTGTGCTGACTGTATTAGCAGTCGCAATGAACAGAACCTGAAAACAAATAAAACCACAAGGTGTTTTTTTGTGGCATCAATGCATGCGGGGGATTTCGATTCCTTAATAACTGGCAATAAAAAGTCTCCTAAAAGTGTATTTTTTTATACTCACAAAACTTTACCGTACAGTGTACAATAGTTAAATGCCATTGATTTCAGGCTTTCAAACAAAAACTTGTTACTCGCCAAACGTTGATAGCACTATAGGAACCATTACGTTAAGTCACTGATTTCGAACCTTGGTGATCAAAACCACCCTACCCCAACCTCCCCTCCCCTCCCCTCCCCTCCCCTCCCCTCCCCACAAAAAAGAAGATAAACAAAAACTAAAAAGAAAAACCAACATGGAGTCCAGGTGGGTTCTACGCATTCATTTTTAAATTTAAAAATCCTTGTGAGATCCATTTCTTTATAACTAACAAAATAAACATGACAAATCGGAAAGGTTTATGCTACAAACCCCTTAATTAGCCAACTTGTATACGTTAGACAGTTCTGGCATGATTGAAGCAAAAGCGGTGAGTCTGTGACTATTACATGCAAATTCTGACAAAACAGTAACGAACATACAGTGTTTGTATTAGAAGCCGGGATCCGGGTACGGCACCCACCTACTTTGAAGGGAATACCCGGCTTTCTTAGGTGCATAATTGAAAGCTCTGCCCAAAAAATTCATTCAGGGTACCTGGCTACTCTACACCAGATCCCCTTTTACTTGAAAAATTAGTGAAAACCCTGAACATAACAATGGCTCTTGCTGAGTAATCAAAGAACTTACTTGTGAAAGATCAAATGGAATGTTCAAGTAGCTACAGAGCAGTTAAGGATAATTCTTACTATTGTCTACGATAACAAAGCAAACATCTTGAAGTCATTTCCTACTAATACAGATAGTTTGATAGTTTGATCTCGCCACCCATAACTATTAACCATGCACAGTAATGTTTGCCATACAATCACGAAAAACAACACAAAACTACTGGTATTATTAATTTTGCTCCAAATCAAACTAATTGTAGGATACTGGTCTACAAATGTCCAGTTCTGTTCCGGATCCAAGACTTCCAACAAAGCAGCTGATGGATCTCCATGGAGACTCTTTCCCTGTAGAACAAACACTAACTGGTTATTGAATTATTCGTTTCAGGTATTTGCTCGGTCCCAGTAGCCTTAGTGTGCTATAAATACTACCGAGCATAAATGACAGTTATTTGTTTATTTTTACCGGTATTTTTATTGAAGGCTTTCATGGAATTTCACTAATTTCACTATTTAAAATGAATATTGATAGCTTACCATCTTGTCCACTTCATCCAATAGAATGACTGGGTTTTTCACTCCAGCTGTCTTCAGAGCATTTAAAATCCTTCCTGGCATAGATCCTATGTATGTACGCCTGCAAATGAAGAACAAGAACTCGTCAGAGATCAAAATGGTGTTTCTACGCAAATTCTTAAAGTACACACACAAAGCACAGTAGAGAAAAACAATTATGGCAAGATGAGTTGCAAAGCAAATGTAGACAGTTTTTGAGGCAATAATTATTAAAAACAAAATCAAGATGTAAAATTCTAATGGTGTTTGTCAGTACCAGTATGCTGACATTGACATACATGAATACGACATCATTATGATCACTTACCTGTGTCCTCTGATGTCTGACTGGTCACAGATTCCACCAAGTGATATCCTAGAAAACAACAATATAAAACTTAAATTAACTTAGAGCCCTGAACAAAGGACAACATTATTATTTATCCATCCATGTTATTTAAAATCAGAACATACATGTAAAACGTGTGTGTAGTACCTCTGAAATTCTCTGCCGAGTGTATTTGCAATCGATCTTCCAACGCTGGTCTTACCTACCCCAGGGGGACCAACAAAGCAAAGGATTGGTCCTGCAAAATTTAAATATAAAAAGGGAAAGAAAAAAATTACCATATTGAAATCATATACAGGGTCCTATTTTACTAGCATTTCCAGACCTTGGTGTTTTATTTCCTACCAAACAAACCCAATGTGAGTAACTACTGTGTAATTTGAGAGTAGAGTATTAAAATGGCTTACAGAGCAATCAATAGACTGAGTCACTAAAAAGACCTCAACAATACAATGTGCAAAACCTAACTGACTAAGAAAACTCAACAACAGACTTGAATGGCTCATTCTGCTTCTTGAATGACTGCATGCTTGACTGCGAAACTTGCTGACTAAACTATAGACTGACTGCCTGAGTTGAGGACTGTCTGACTGATTGACAGAATGGCTCAAGCTCACTGGCTCACTGAATGACCTACATTATGTATAATTATGCCAATAAATTGGGTAATTGTGAAGAACAGCTGACAAAATCACTAAAACTTAATTCACCTTTCAAACTGTTTTTTAACTTGCGAACAGCAAGATATTCAATGACTCTCTTCTTTAATTTTTCCAAACCATAATGATCCTGATCCAGATCAAACCTACAAAATTATGTTATTGACAGGTGCACATATTAGAACTTCTAGTTGTGGAAATAGTGTGGTTTTCAATTGAGTGTTGAAAGTAATATTTTATTCTTGTTTTGCTTTGGTTTTGCATTGCTTCTCTCTGTGATTGGCCAGGAAAACACTTGCCACTTTCTCAACCAATGAGAAGCAAAACCATGTAATAGCTTCGTATTCTGATTAGTTCATTTCACTGTTTCAGTCTGTTGTGATTGGTCATAGTAATTGCTTTGGTTTTGGTTTTAGAACACTCAATTGAAAAGCACTCTAATTTGAAATTAAGAACACAATAGAATGGAAACTACAGTGTAATTACATGTAGAAGTCAGAGGTCATCATTATGTATGAATACAATCGTGCATGCATGTAATTCTACCTACTAGCACACCTTTAAAAGGGTGCTTTCCAAAAAAAGGAGACTACAATGTACAATTGACTGTACTATATATACCTTGCTTGTGAAATGTCTAACTTGTCTTTGGTTTCTCGGTTCCATGGAAGGTCAACCATCCACTCCAAGTAGTTTCTTGAGAGGAAAAATATTCAAATTAATTGAAAAGAATAACTGCAGTCTGTGAAGGAAATGTCCACACACCCTAAATGTCTACCTCAGTAAACAGTTCATCATTAAAATGTTTTGTAGAAAATTAATTAAATTAAAGTAAAGAAAGGAAAATTATATTGTACCTTGACGTGGCATGTTCTGGAAACTGTGGAGGCATCTTCTTTAAGCGCTTCAAAGTCAAAGAAATAGGAACATCACCAGTTTTAAATAAGTATTCAATGTCTTCAATGTGTCACAGCCAGCCATTTGCACACTATGCATGTGTACTGTCTATGCATGTGTACTGTCCCAAAATGCATACCTTCAATTCTTTCATTGCCACTTTGAAAGCATGTTCTGGAAGGTCAGCTGACCTACAAGTATATACAATTATAATAATTTATGTATTTTCACGAATAATATATAAAAAAACATATTATTATTAGGCACTTGCACAATGCAAAGTAATTTCCAACAAGCATGTTTAAGTAAATACTTTCAATTGAATGAAAGTAGCTTTTATTTTCCTTAGTTTGTCAAATTCATCACCAATTTCTGGAACAGAGGAAAGAAAATATTGAGCTGATATGTAAATTTTCAGACCAAAAACAAATCTAAATAATAATAATAATAATAATAATAATAATAATAATAATTTGTGACGTATTAATTTTTTTGTACAACTGGCCAATGCTTTAAATAACTTTATATAGATTCTGCGGGAACACTAAGAGTATTCACTTTTATTAGGCTGACCACCATGTGTATAAAATATGCAAATATTCAAAGTAAAGTTGAATAGCTATCAATACCTTATTTTCCTCTCTAGTTCCTCGACATCATCTTCGTCATCATTATCATTGTCGTCATCAAAACCTCTGCCTATTCTCTTGGGATCTCTTGGAATGATCACATTAGTACCCCGCTTGTAATTGAAACAACAATGAACATTGACAGTCAGTTGTAATTTTGTTTTTGTAGAGAGCAGAATATCCTTGGTTTAGTACAGTCTGTGTACATTATTAAAGGTAGACAGGTGACAAGAACAAAGAGTTATAACTTACACTGTATTTGTCATCAAAAGTGAACAAAACAGTAAGATGTCAGTGCATTACTTTAGTGACCAACATTTTCATGCTTATTACAGATACGTTAACGAACAGGTATAAACATGTTTTGCATTTCACGTCAACTACTTTAAGTTAGCTAAGACACCCTAGCTAGCTAATCCCGAAACTCATCATTGGAAAGGTCGCTAACATACCAGTTGTATTGATTTTAATAAAATGACAGAATGAAATATTCTGCAACATTGTGGCACTTATAACATGACTGCAAAATAAAAACATAGTGTACTAATATTTTCTTAAGTCACCTTTTGATTGCTAACCTTCCAAATCTTTCGGTTTGTTTCTATGCCAGCTTTCGATGAACTGGTACTTTTCATACCCTGAGAAACAAATTAAAAATGTAGTACATAATTAATGTCAAATGAATGTACAGCTGTAATTAAAGTTTTGATTTGACTTTAATGATGATCATTGTCAAAGAAAATGATGATGACATCTGACGATGGCGATGGCAATGATGATGCAAAGGACACTAATGATGGCAAAACGATGATGACAACTATTAATAACAATGTCAATAAAATTGACAAAAACCAGTGATGAATAGTTCTGTATGGATTATGTGGAAATTAATAACATTAACTAAACTCAAAATCAAACTAGAAAATTAGTTGGCAAAATGGGTTCTAAAGGAATCAGTTACAAACTTTTAATTAATATTGCATTGTCCATTGTGCCACTTTCTCAACCAATGAGAAGCAAAACCAAAACCAATCGTGACTTGCAAGTGTGTATTTTCCTGCGCTTTACGCCAGCTACATGTAATTGCTTCGTATTCTGATTGGCTCATCGCGTTGTTTGTGTCTCTTGTGATTGGTCAGAGTAATTACTTTGGTTTTGGTTTTACGACACTCAATTGAAAACCACTCTAATACCTCTTTTTGCCTCTTCAGCAAATGAAGTGACTTCCTAAACCTTTCAATCAAGTCCACTGTATTTAAGATCTGAAAAACAAAGGCATATTCACCTCATGACTGAAACAAGTGTACACATGTGTATTCAAGTGTTACACACACTCAGCAATAGAATGAAGCTTGCAATTAAGTTGATGCTGTCATGATAGGTTTACTGCTGTGATTACATGATGTTGCAGTTACAGATTGTTATGTTAAAGGCAAGCCAGCCCTCAGACGTGTTAATTACATGTATGCAATGGTCACACCTCTAACTTTTCCAGGTAAGAAGCTTTAACAATCGATGCCAGTGTGTCAGGAAGACTTCCGTCTGGTATTCCACGTAGCATGTCCTGTGAAGCACAAAGAATTCAGATGCAACTAAAGCAATTTTAATAATTATTAAAAACTACTTCACAAGAAAAGAATAAAATTATATCATTTTATTTACAATTAATAAAATAATTTTCAGATACAATTAAGACACTAAAAAATCTTATGATAAAATCAATTTCACAATCCTAGCCTGTTAAGTCCAATTTGTGCCCATTGAGTGGGTATTATTACCTTGAGGCGTGAAACAACAGGTATTCGTCCATCCAGCATGTCCACCAGCTCATTTGCATACAGTCGGAACTCTTCGGCCAGAGATGACAACTCAGCATTTTTCCTAATTTCTGTTTCTACGAAAAGACATTGCTCTACATGTTGTTATCAAAATATTATTTTATGGATCAAACTGGTCTTTGCAACAAAATAAAGGCTATCCACCCTCAATTTTAAAAATAATCATTACTAAATAAATCTAACTACAGGATTATGGTTTACGTGAATGTGCAATATAAAAAACATGCTGAATTTTACCTACATGTACAGGTGAAGTACCAGCTAATAATTACAGGGTTTATGCTGGCTTGTGTACATAAAATTCAAGGAGTATTCAAGCACCAAAAACTGAGTTTTCGAGAAGTGTTTATAGCAAGTTTACTTTGTCTTACACATATTTTTTGAAATGCTTTCATTGGTCAATAGCACCTTTAAAAAAGCTCCCCCAGATATAAAATACATTTTTAAGAGACACAACCACAAAAGAAAAATTAATTTTAATTACTGACTTTGATATACAGTATGTTGCCCTCTTTCCTGGACATTGTACCCCTATTTACGACTCTTCAACTTTTACGATTCTGTATTTCATTGTAAAAATGAAAAAAGTGAAGCTAAAAGGACTTAATCGTTCAGCATATAAGAATTTTCTGTTCGCAGTTTAATATCTCCATCAGAGCATTTTTAGTGAAGTGACACCGTGAATAAAGCTTGATTGATTGATTGACTACTAAAGAGTTTAGTTGCATTTTTAGTGAGGTATGTTCAATTTCGGACACCTAACGATAGCAAACTATAGGTTATTTTTAAAAGGAAATTCAAGGAATAGTTGTTGAAAAACTAAGACTAGTGTTTTCATTACTGTCTCTCCTAATTTAAGCTTACCTGTTTTGGTATTCATTAAACTTCCTTCTCTTTCGTTGTTTCCAGCTGTGAAACATTTTTTTTTTTAAATTTTTGTTTATTACTTTATTCGATGAAACAAATGTATGGCACAGTATTCATAGTATTATTTTAATTACAACCTGTAATTAAGTTCCAAGAAAAAACTTTATTAGATAGTTTCATTTTACTTCTGGTAACTGCAGCTATTTCCATGCCCTCTACTTGTAATTTTTCAGTGATATCAAACTCCATACTGTAAAGAATTTAATTACGGTATGAAAGTACAGAGAAAGACCATAAAGGTCACAGGTGAAGCCATAACCTGAAAGCTGTAAATTTCACCCAGTACATGTACATGTGCATGTACATTTTTGTGATTGATTCATCCCTTTGACTGTAAAAGCAAAATTGGTGGTTAAATTATGTTTTGAGAATAACAATTCTTGACTCCAGCATTGCACAGGTTTATCATTATTCACCCATGAGTCAATCGTGCCGAACTCTGGCATTTACGGTCTGATGACTTCTTTGCTAAAATGAAAGAATTAACTTTCAAAGTACTTTAAACTTCGGACAGAATGTAACTTTTTAAAGTAATGTTTCTTTATTTGACTTTTATATGAATGTATTTTGCTATGTTCAAGAAGAATGTTTAATGTATCTCATAATGATCGTCCGGACATGGGGCTATCTGTCATTTGACGTAGTCTTTCCCCAATTACAAAGAAACCAAAGAGCTTCAAGCGATGAAACTTTGTGCACTAATTGCCAGCAGTGGAAGCTACATTGTGGCCAAAGTTTAGCTTGTTAGTGCACTAGTTTCAAGGTACCAGTAAGATGTTACAGTTTTGCAAAAAGTGTCCAGAAACAACTTGTAATCCTTTATTATTTCCCACCTGAAGAAAAAAATTCAAGGAGTTTTCATTATTTTCAAGCACTTTCAGCAGAAATCCTTCTTTTCGAGGGCTTTTCAAGCGCCCTTGAAATTGAAAATTAAATTCCAGGGCTTTTCAAGGACATCAAGGAGTAGCACAAACCCTGTAATTAGCTTATATTAGAACTTTGTTACATTTTTTTATTCCTTAGGTTCATTTAATTATTTATATAATTACAATTTATGATGGCTAACATTTTTAACAATTATTATCAATAATTGCTGAATCCATGATATTTTTCGCATTGACTGGAAAAAGGATAAAGATATTTTTACACTGTTAGCTTTGGGGAAAATTCCTGATCCACTTGCCACTACCCCAAGAACAAAAGATATAAATTCTGTCTTTTTCCACCTCTAGAAAACATCATGATGGTATAATCTCACAAAACATCTGTATATACATGTACACTGTATATATTTTTTTAACTTTTAGAAATTGTTTCCAAACTTCATTTCAGCTTGTTTGTAATATTCAGGTGGTGTGAGATCTTTTCATACAAGCACATCTACTAATTATAAATGGCCAATATTCATGTATATGTTGTAGGTCAAAATAAAATTCAGGTTAAAATGATTTTAACCTAGGTCAAAATGAAATTCCTTTGTATTCTAACCCTAATTATTTATGAATCATGAATAATTAGGGTTAAGGGACAAAGGAATTTGATTTTGACGTACAGTGTAGGTTAAATTCATTTTGACCTGAATTTCACTTTGACCTACAACATATACTCTGCATCATCTCAGGTTACAATCATTGTAATTGAAGGCTGCAATTTGATTGAAAAAGATGTAATGCAAACCACTCTTGTGGAAGGTTGGTTTCTTTGCATGTGCAAGGAAAAATGCACTTTTTACGCACATTATGTGTACATCTCCAAAACGAAAAAAAATCAGTGAAAAAATACCAGACAATGTTTTTCAAACAAATTTCAGTTCACATGCAGAAATTTGGACAAATCTGGGCAAAATTAAAAAACAACCTAAAATTCAACATAGGTTGGTTTAATGCTCTGAGCCCTTCCATTATATAATGATATGTTAAACTGTTTTTAACCCTCCATTCATTAATTTAACACTCAGTGAAAGATAAATTATGATACATGTGAACTATACCTTGTTCTGAAGGTTTGCACAGCTGACTGATCTCTGATATCAGGTAAGGCTCCTCCATAACAATTTTATCAATTCTAAATCGGCAAAGCCCAGTAACAAGCAGAGTGTATAAGGGCTTGGGCCAGTTGGTACCCGTTACTTGCACCACAACAGCTGCAGTTCCTGTAACATGTGACAATGACTCTTCATCCTAACGATGAGGGAATAATTTTTTAATTTGCTGAAAATAAATTGTTACTCTGTAATTTTTAGAAAAGGACATTTAAAGGGCCAACATTCAAGCAATGGAATGTGTTTACTTAGAACATTTTGTTATGGCAAGTGTTCTAGATCTATTAGCTCTAACATTTAGGATCTACCACCTGTTACAGGTGGTAAATACTGAGTTTAGTTTCACAGCCAGTTGGTTTATTTCAACAATGCCTGTATACACAGAAAGAACTTAAATCCTTTCTTTATTGACTGCCAATAACATGTTTTAAACTCATATAATCAATTTGGCAACTATTGAAAAGTACCAAGAGAATGTAAACAATATTATTATTACAGAAAATAATGTTAATATATACTGGTATGTATATGAATGAACACTCTGTACTAAATGGTAAAATTTTTAATTAATTACTGTTGTTTATTTAATTATGGTACAGATTGGCAGATGCCAGTTGCAGGTTGTCAGATTGATGAATTTTTAGGTATGGAATCAGTTTTAAAATTTGTGAGATAGAAAAGAACAATGTTTCAGTGACATTGTGACACCATTTTCAAGTTCAAATGCATTATATATAATATTTAACTGTCAGAAAATTGTTTGCTCAAGATTAACATCTCAATTAAAAAATATATGCAATATCACACAAAATTAATAGTTAATTTTGCTTGAACTGAGTTTGACTGGACATTGAAAGATGGTGTTAATTATCTAATTAGCAGCATTTCATGCACTAAAGAATTAATTAGAGAACTACACTGTAACACCATCTCTCAACGTCCAGTCAGACTCAATTCAAGCAAACTGTTTGTGTGATATTGCATATTTATGAATATGTGAACAATCATCCCAGTTATGAACACTACTAAGCAGCAGTGTACAAATAACCTGAATCCTGAAGCCTGTACAAGTCTGAATCTTTTTTTCAGGCTTTATTTCACTGCTGCTTAAGTAGTGTTCATAACTGCAACGATCGTTCACATATTCATTCTTTAATCCGCAGTTCAAGTATAAGAAAATCATATAATCATTATCACATTGCATATTTAATGAAGAAGTATGTTAATCTTGAGCGAACAATTTTCTGACAGTTTATTTTAATGCATTTGAACTTGAAAATGGTGTCACAATGTCGCTGAATTGTTGTTCTAATTTCTTTCTCTAATTTTACTTGTCTAAGTTTTACAAAACTATTGCTTATAAAGGAATCAGTTTTAGCCATTTAATGTACACCCTTTTGACCATCGACAGGTGCCTTAAAAAAATCCAATGAACCCAGTGACCCAAAATATCAGGACCTCCTGCCCTTAATATAGAGAAAGTTAAAGGAGCAAGGCCACAACTTCCAGTTACCATGCATCCATACTGAATGATCTAAGAGGACTCTTGTAAGCAGATGTTAGTTTAATTTCATTCAACAGTTATTTTAAAAATAAATTGTGGCGTACATTTTAGGAATATGAAAATCTGAATAATGGGTGATTCCAGAAAATATCCATACCATACCACAGGTAGCAACAATGTTTTAACCTCCCCTTGCCTTCAGAAATTCCAAAATGCTCAATCCCCGCATGCCTTCGGAATTCAGAGAGCAGTACCCCCCCCCTCCCTTTCGGAACTTCCGATTTTTTTACAACCCCTTTGGAATCCTCAAACGAAGTACTTTCTTTTGGTCCTTACCTAAAGCGCTTGAAGATAGGTAATTTCTTAATTTCCTTGCTTACGGTCACAGGAAATTTTATTTGCAAAAGCTCAGTGGTCATGCCTTCTGTTATGAACTTCGACCATGCCCTACGGTGCTACATGTAGTAGCATCGAAATAACTCATTTTGATTATTAAGGCATTCATTTCTCCCTGCTACATTCATCCATCGGATGACAAGAAAAATCCTCCACTGCTCTAAATAATAATAAACCATGGTCATCCCCCCTATTTCAATTCATTGTCGCTTTTAAGATTTCAACATGCAATTTTCGTTGCTCTGAAGATAAATTTCCATGTTCATTTCTCACAGATGGTGTGCTTAATCATATAAGCTCTCCACTTTCCAACTCCGAACGAAAAACCATCTGCGTTACAATATTCATGTGCTCTCATCAGTGCCATTCGATGTAAACAGTCTAGCAAGAATCTACGCCTTTCTACTACCCCCTGAAATTTGCAAACGTTGAGCCAAGATGACTCTGGGGACAAATACAATACTTCCCAGGTGAGGGACAGGAAAAATGTTTAATCCAAATATATCAGGCGTTCCATTTGGCTCCCTGGCATTTTAAAAGTTTCATAGTTATTTCAGGGAGTCAATACCCTTCAATCAATCAATCAATCAATCAATCAATCAATCAATCAATCAATCAAATGATTAATTAACTATTAAATAATTAATAAATTAATTAATAATTTTTGTGCAAGCATAAATTAATCAGAGTTAATTATGGGTACAACAAAGTGCTATTGCTATTGTTCATTTCATAACACCATACCAGCATGTGAGAAAATTATCAGACCATTCAGTTTGTAATGGGAAAGTGACATTGAAAGGCTGGGTCAACAAATTCTTCCTAATGGTACTTCTATAGTGCACCTTTTGGAAAGACTGGCACATAAATTGTGCTTCCAATTACTTCCATTCCAACTACAAACTGGCTGGTAAATCCTGCTCAAAGCAAGATGCCACAAAATCTCTTCAAGGTGATGCCTGGATTTGACTGGTCCCTAATTACTGCTAATATTTCTACATCTATGTAACCAACTATAAAAACTGAAAATAAATTAAAAATAATAAAAAAAATTGAACTTTCTACAACACTAAAAGGAAATTCCTGCTAGCCCGCCCCCCCCCACCCCACCCAACCTCTCAGTCGTCCCGTCATTGTGAGTTCGCAGAATGACGTACTTCCGTTGTACGTGTATGACACGACCTCCAAAAAACACGTACGACTTTCAAAGCAGAAAAGAAGTAAAAGAAAATTTCCCAGATAAATGCACGACCAACCTCTTTATCTGATCGGCGAGGTACGATTCCAATAATCACACTGCTCAAGGTATCTTTTCGCAAAAGCCTGGAGTCGATCATCCGCAGACTGTCGATTGAAGAGAAAACTTATAAGCGTAAGCTTAAGCTTACATAACGAGCTGAAACTTACGATACAACTTTGCAACGGTGCTGTTGAAAACTGAAGGGATTTCTTTAGCTTTACGTTACCTGGCATTGTCCCTTACTGCAATCCTCATAGAGGAGCCAGGTAACAGAACTTTGTCTCTGAGAATGAGCAGTGGAAGACGCTTCGGAAGAACCACCATGTTTGTATTCGTAAGCAAGACTGACCGCGGGTCAACTGAGAACTAATGTTTACTGTCTGGAGCCCAGTTCCTGGCCGTTTCATTGACACAAAAAGACCTTTACATAGAGTACTTGGTGTAAATTCCATCATGGCGTTTCCTTCGAAACTCTTTGGCTTTGCAGGTAGAATTTGATCTATTCCTAAACTGAGCGGCACTCCAGTTGCCCTTAATGCGAAGTTTTTATATTCTTTGATTTTCAGTTTTGGCGAGACCTGTGGTGGTGTCGGTGAATATATGTGGTCGGCAGTGGAGCACGTTCACTCCACTTTATGCTGGGAAAAAAATACGAGTTAAGTACGTACACGTCTTTTGTATGAGAAGACTAATAGCTTCCTGTTTGTAGGGATTAAAAGGCTACACTATAGAGTACAGGGCCACTTATTTCAACGTACCACTGAATAACAATGGTGTCCATTCTAATATGCCTTGTTCTACAAAAGCCTGTCACCTTTGAATGTAAAATGAAGAGGACTATTAAAAGTGGCCCAGTATTTTTTGAAACCTGACATTGTTATTGAACTGTTTATTTGTTCATTGACTGTGAATTTATCCTGATGACATAGCCTCGATTGCATGTAGATTGGCATCTTCGCCCCTTGGTTCTCTTTCACTGTGAATGTTGTTTTTCATTGCTTGAAAGTTTTTCTGTTCAGACAACTGAAATCTTTGTGAACCAAGACTGCAATTATACAGAGCAAAATTTCAACAGTACTCTGTAGTTGCTCGCAAAAGTTTGACTTGAGGTAAAGCTAGTGCACATGCTCAGCTAGGTGCATCGTGTAGCTTGCAAACTAATTTTGTCTTAATGAAAGAGCTGATTTATGCACTTTTAGGTGAACGTAACAGCTCAGAATTAACTTTAACCAGGGCAACTACAGACTACAGGGCCACTTTAGTTCACTTCATTTACATGTTTCAGAGACTTTCTGTGTGTAAAATCACCAGGGCTTACAGCAGTCAAGATAACCCTTATATAGCATCAAAATACTGACTGATTCCAATTTTTTGGTGTTATGGGCTAAGGAGGCTCTGAAATTATATGTATTACAATACTTTTCTCAGCCTTTTAATTTTACTCTGTTTTTATATAAATTCATGAGTAATAAATAATTAAGAATTTACTTGCTCACTAAAAATTCTTTAATTACCAATAGTCGTGGACAGGCAGCAGATGGAATTGCTTATGGACCCCTTACTGATTTACCAGACTGGAGTTATGCAGGTACAAATAATTTTAATTTTGTGTCCAACTTTCTATCCAGTTTTGAAAACAATTTTCCTCAAGTGAGCATGGAGGGGCACCACTACTTACACGCTATGTAGACTTACAGTGTATATGGATGCTAAATTTCATGGAAAAGCTTTACTCTTTCTCATACAGACCATCTTGGTGTCAAGAGATATGATCGAAAGGATATCTGTACATACATGTGCTGTGCCACACATTGGTTACACATACATTTTCAGACACAATCTCTACATGTGTTCATGCTTGCCATTTGTTTGAGAGGAATAGACTGGCATATTAATGATTAATGATACCATATTAATGAAAGAACTTCATTTGAAGATGAAGATGGCTTAGTGCCGAAAGTGTTCGGATTTTTACTTTTTAACCTTGCAGGGGTTTCATTAAGTTTTGAAGTAGGAGGGTTCTTGTGGTAGAGTAAGCGGGCAGCCCTGTATACCGAAGGGCCGAAGGCCCGAGCCTGTAGGGGGGTCTGGGGGCATGCTCCCCCAGAAAATTTTTGAAAATTAGACTCTCGGAAATGCATTTTCCAGCATTCTGAGGTGGAAATTTATAATTCTATGTCCTCATTTTGCAAACAAAAATTGTGAATAATTTGCGCAGCTTTTACTTATACTAGCAATGTTGTAACTGTTTACAGCCTTAGAGAATTTACTAAATTGACAAGCACAAACTGACTTCATGAAAACCAATAATGTAGCTAATTTTGTAACTGTTTGCAACCTCAGGGAATTTACTAAATACAGAACAGTATGAATAATGAAACCTAACTCACTGGCTTACCGGTATATTGCTTAGTTTGTTAGATAGTGAGCCACACTTGCCTTTCTGATTTAAATTCTAATAACTGAAACAAACATTATATAGATCGTAGAGTTTCATGAGTGAACTCCTCCTTTACTGTTTTGCTACTTTCATTCATGAAGAAAACTTAAAGTGAATCCTAAATACGGGCAACTAGTGTATGAAGCTTAAAAGGACTACACTATATGTCATCGGAAAATTCAAAGTCAGAGCCATAATCTGAATCATCATCATCATCTGCTGGTAGCTCCAATGCTTTTGAGGTTTCACCTACTTCATCTGCAATTGCACGTTGAACTGGCTGAATGACGCCGTCATCATTTGTCTGCACACCAGCATCCTGCATGGTTACCGTTACAACGTTCTCACTTATACCACTTGAACTGGCGACCAGTGGTGTGCTGACAAACTTTGGAGGACACTTTCAGCGTGGTTTGGCAGCTAACCAAGCTCTAACAGAAGCATCAATCACTCCTTCAAATTCCTTACTTTCCACTTTAGGACCATTGATGAGAATGTGTAGCAGAGCATTGAGCATGTCATTCTTCATTGTACTTCGAAGCCTTGTCTTCATCAGTTTTAAAGAACTGGCACCCCTTTCCGGCCATGCATTCGAGACTGGAAGAGAGATCACTGCCTCTGCCAACTTTGCAATGAGTGGAAGATTAAATGGGACCAGGTCCTTCATGAACATTAGCTTCTGGAGGCACCAATCAGTTGAAGTGATTGTAGGTTTGCTCCCACGAGGGGGCTTTCTAACTTCTTCAGGCAATTCGTTCTTCCATTTTGCCAAGTCGTACTTGAATACCTGCCACTCATCCATCAACTGCTTTTTGTCGCTTTCGTCATCAAAGAACTGCTCAGCCAGAAGTTTCACCGCTGCACTGCCATAATCCCTGAATCCAGGCTGGCCCCTTTCTGGAACTTGTGCAGGGTCAAATATACTAAAAGCAGACAGGAGGGGAAGGGCAGGAAATCTGCTACTTAAGCTTTCTTTCAGTGAATTGATATATTTCACCAGGAAATTGGTGAGAAACAGCTTATCTCTATCAGACGCAGTAAGATCAGCTTGTTCCAATCTGCCTCCAGGTGAAAGATCTCTAAGGAACTCAGTGACTGGAACTCCCATCTCGGCAATATTGTCAAGGTCATCGGTACACTTCTGAATTGCTGGCTTTATATGGGAGAAGGAAACCTTTCCTTGTTGGAAAGCACAGCTGAGCCTGTTGAGAACAGGAAGAACGTGATGCATGACTGTTACCACCCCAATAAATTTCACTTTGTGCATCTTTCCGAGA
This sequence comes from Pachyseris speciosa, assembly GCA_016490735.1. Classification (NCBI taxonomy): domain Eukaryota; kingdom Metazoa; phylum Cnidaria; class Anthozoa; order Scleractinia; family Pachyseridae; genus Pachyseris; species Pachyseris speciosa. The sequence goes on from JAEMWC010000153.1 coordinate 933,812, forward strand.
AGACCTGAAGCCTGAGCATCTTTCTGGTCAAGTTGCTTTAGTGTAAGCATGAGTGGTACGTAATCCTTATGTACACCCTCCACAGCCTTGCCAAGAGAGAGCCACCTCGTGCGATCAGCCTTAGCAAGTCTACGGACGGACTTATCGTTAGCCTCTTTTGAAGGCTCTTGCAGCTTTTTCACTTTAAGTTGGGTCTTCAGATATGCTGCAAGTCGTTTTGGGGAATTTTCAAAAAAATTTCCATACCTGAAAAAGCCATCTCTCAACTTCTTGCATGTATGCGATATCATCATTAGTGTCACAGCAAGCAAGGGACAGTTTATGGCAGATGCAGTGAACGCTGACGAGGTGTTTGTTCAACTCTTTGAGCCTGGTGGCTACCCCACTGGTTTTTCCAGTCATCACGGATGCTCCATCCGTGCAAAGGCCATTGAGCTTTCCAACTGGCAAGTCACAATGGTTTAACTCTGTTACAAGAGTGCTCGTTATGGTTTCTGCATTTGCAGAATCAGATTCAACAAGGAGATCATTTGCACCAAGAAACTTAATCTCTGTGCCACCAGAAGTGCTGTTCCAAAACTGCACGAACGTGATTAATTGCTCAGTAACAGAGATGTCTGTTACTTCATCAATTAGAAGGCCATAAGACCCTGCTTTCTTTATTTCGTTTATAATCATGTTCTTGACCACATTTCCACTTGTCAGGAACATTTCTCTCACTGCAGCGGGAGATTTGTGATTAAAATTCTGCATTTTGTCTAGCCCAACAGCACGAAACAGATTTAGCAAAGAAAAGAACTTGACATTGGCAACTGCCTCCCTTGCTAACCAGTACAAGGCTGCAAAAGTATTGTACAATACATCGTTGCGAACTGCTTCCTTTTCTTCATACTGTTGATGAAACATTGACACCCTTTGATTCATTTCAGCTTCCACAGCAGCTTGATGCATTTTGGCTGAAGAATGTTCTCTGATGGCCTCTTTCCTGTATCTTTTGCTGGGTGTAGTGCTGAAGACTGCAGCATTGTTCTGGGTGTTCAAAGTTTTATGTTTACAGCAAAGAAAACAAAACATGCCTTGGTTTTCCGAGAAAAGAAGCCACCAGATGCCTGTGGTCTTATCATAGGCTAGTTCTCTTTCTTCGACCCAGCTGTGGTGAAATCGTCTCTTCTTCAGCTTCTTCTGCCTGGCCTCTTCTTCTTCTGAGAAATCTTTGCAACTTTTCTGTTTGCACTCATAGTAGTTGTGCAGGTTAGAAAGTCCACATTTCTCTATTTCTAAATTAACATTATGTCATCTGCTATTGCTTTAGATACACTTGGCCCTCGGGGTTTTTCTACTTGCCGTGAGGTATTTGAGAGTGCTTCATTCGACGACTGAGTTTCTACCCCTTCACTTGCTGCTTGTACAAAAGGCATGGTTGAATCATCTGCCAAAGAAAGGTCCAATATGCAATGCATAAACCTAACCCTGTCACTTATGCCGAGTTAAATTTTTGGCGGATTTCCATTTACCTTTTGCAGTAGTTTTTTTTGTGTCGTTTGTTTTATGAGCTGCTGAAGAATTAAGCTTATAAATATTGTATGTGTACTCGAAGTTTATCTTGACATTCCTTTTAATGTTACTTCTTTTATGCTTCTATTGTAGACATTTTCTTTAGTGTTTTAAAAGATTTCCACTATAAACATCTTTTTTCAAGTTACGCGATACATAGGTACTTTTTGACTTCCCAGATTTTCCGCAATCTTTTCTGACATGAATAAGACTTAAAGATATCGGCTCGCTCGTAAAAGTAAGCTTAATGTTCATGGGACAACATCCGCGGCCTCAGCTCGGACCTCACGCAATGTTTGTTTTTATGTCGCATAAGTTTGCTAGAAAATTTAATTAACCATCTTGTCATAACTGTTAGGAATTTCTACTAACCATACAATTCAGCAGGTTTCGAAGTTCTTAGAGTTCTCATAATAACCAAAAAGGAGCCGGTTGATTGTTTGTATTCAAAGGTCGTTGCGGTTCAATGATTCTTTTTGACATGCATAACACACACTTTATTTATATCCGCCAGTGCAAAGTTCATTATGTTGAAAAGATAACTTGTAATGTGTTAATGACTCACCTTTTGCCCTCTTTGGAAAGAAATTATCTAAGACGCCTTGAACGTGAGGTCTTTTACTAGTATTCTTCGCCATTTTAAACAAGTGCTTTTGGTCGCGTGAAATGTCACGTGCAAATGTTATGTAACAGCATGAGAGAGGGTAGGTCCTGGTAACTACTTTGATAACGTAGGCGATGCGTTTCGTGCAATGTGATCAAACTTCGAAATTTATCGCTTTGCTTGAAATATCCTTTGGTAATCCAGACACTGAAATATTAGTTTTCATGAAGAAAAGAATTGTAATTCAGAGATGCAATTCCTGGATAGACTCCCCTGGCACGGCGGGAAAGCGGTGAAAAGAAGTTTCGGTTAGTCTGGTTTTTGATTTCGTATTTGTCTACTTGAGACCTCATTTCGGCGAAGGCGGGTACTGTGCTCAGAGTAGACGGGTGCCGGTACCCGGGTCCCGGCTTCTAATGAAACCCCTGACCTTGTAAATATTAGTCATTTCAAAAAGAACTTCATTTATACAGGAATACATCTTTGGTGCAGGTGATGAAAGGTGTTTTTGGGAGGGCTGAGACTCCCAGAAAAAAGTCGGCAAAGGGGGACTTTCACACCATCTGCACTTGTCACTGTTTATGATTCTTGGTACCATCAAGGGCTCATTAGGCAGGGAAAACATAACTGGTGTCTTGCACCACATCCACAAATAAGATACTTGTACCTTTTGAAGGATCGTTTTACAGTTTCTGGTAGTTGATGATTTATATACCCTGCCACATTGACACACTGTTTAGGAGGAATAGTGTACAAGGTCATATACTCCATGCCTATTTCCTGTAGGTCTTACAAAGAAGTCATGAAAGTCATGAATGTTTTTACAGTTTTCTTAAATTCTGACCCAGTCAGTGCTTTTCCTTTGTTGCTTGAGACAGGGGCCACCAAGAAGCCCAAATTTTGCCGTTTTCATTCGTAATTTTAGCTAAAACCACTGTTTCCTTTCTGTTTTGAACATCAAACAGCAGTTGAACAGAATCATGTTAACTGCAAAAATTACCAGAAAAGTTGTCAAGTTGTAAAATACAGTCAACCCCCAATTGAAGGGCTTGGTGGAAAACTATGCTAAGTGGATTTTTGGGAAGTTTTTTTTTTGTTTTGCTCCAAAATTGCTGGTTTTTTTTTTTTTTTTTTTTGCATACAGGCTTGTTTTCATGTGGTAAACATTGCCCTGTATTCTTTTTCACTGCTTTGTACTTAGTCTTCGAGAAAACACGGGCCAAAAAAACGCGTTCACCTAAAAATCCACTTAGCATAGTTTTCCACCAAGCCCTTCAATTATTATCTGGATTTGCTGGGACTGGAGTAAAAGGTCCGGATAATCACGAGTCTGGATAATTGAAAATATGAATATTAATGAGAAAATATAAAACAGAATTAATTAAGAAATCACAATGTAATGTGATAGTGTACTGTATTGTACAATTTTACTTATTGCAAAAATCTTTGGTCTAAAACATTTGCTCTTTGAAAAGAAACAAACCTTTTATGTATAACAATAACCTAAACCTAATAACCTAAATTAAAAATAATTGTTATGATAGTTTCTATGGATCTTCATCATGCCCTGCTAATATTCATGGGAAATCTGGGACCAGAGGAAATAATTATAGTCTGGATAATCAAGGTCCATGTAATCAAGGTTCGACTCTAACGTTACATTCAACCCTGAACACTGATGAGTGGATTTGCTTAGCACAATGATATGTCTACTTGACACACTTCCATTTGGCTAATAATGGTCAAGTGATCTTACTCTTTATTGGATAATTAAGTGGGCTGTTTGTATTTTGGCAATTAGATGGGACTCCTGCACCAGAAACAAAAAGAAGAAGATTGCGACGCTTCAGAAGACTGGATGTGGCTGTAAGTTGCTAAAACAATTTGTGCAAAGTTCATTATAAATTAATTCACCTTTGCTTAGTTTGACCAGCATTATTATCTGATCAGTCACATATTTAATCATTAATCCGCAGTTCAAATATATGATTTTCATATATTCATTCTCATATATTCACCACTCATGGGTATATTACAAACCAACAAAACAACCAGCTCCCAGAAGGCTTGTTAGTTCAGTTGGTAGAGTGCTGCACCGGTATTGCAGAGGTCATAGGTTCGAATCCCGTATGAATCCTGAATTTTTTTTTTCAGGCTTTAGTTTCACTACTGCTTAAGTAGTGTTCATAACAGTTACTGCGATGATCAGTCACATATTTAATTATTATCTGATTTTGCTCCAGAGAATGATCCTAGCTGTGGTTCTTTACAACTGCTAAACTGTTATGCTATGCAAACAGGTTGGCAATAGGAACCTATCATAGAAGTCTCAGTATTCCATGTAAATTGATACAGTTGTAGTTTCAGTCAAGTTCGTAGTTGTTGTTTGTTTGCCGCAATATTGAGACCAAGAAGTTAGCAAGACATTTGTTTGTGCACAAACTGGGTTGTTTTTGGAGACTGTAAAGAGTGATATTTTTTTGACTGAGCTTTCCTGTTCCTTCAAGAATCAAATCAAGACATATCTACAAGAAGTGGAGAAAGCAGCTCAGAAGAGAGACAGAGAGGGAAATCTATTGAAAAGAAAAGAAACAAAGTGATATAGAGAGAGGCACAGAAAATACCATCCTTGCTGTAAGTGCAGTTGAGAGAAAATCAAGGTGCTTACCTTATGTAACTGTTGATTGAGATCTGACCAGCCAAGCAAACTATCTGTATGTTCCATACAAATCATTGATCCAGCTCTGAGTTTTGTTTACATGTTCGAGTTGTGTCGATTAATATCATGCTGAGGTGGTAACTTTGGCAGGAAATTAAATCAGCACCTCATAGGTGTAAAAGACAGTTATGCCATCCCTTGCACATCGGAACATTAAATACAGTCATTATGACAGCAATCGGCCAGCATGAACTCTGAGGTGCACAATTAGAACTTCTCAAAGTAAGTACAATAGTGGGAGATGTCAAAAAAGAACATTAATTTTTATGTCAATAAACTGATCCGTTTGTACAAAAGAATGATCCGCCACTGTTCAATCAGCACGTAATGAGTGCTAATATGAGTACTATACGTGTTCTTTCATTTCCATACGAGGTGAAACGTTTATACAGCGCTGACATAAACCTTTTTTCCAGCGGTGTGTGTTTTATTCCGCAATGAATAGTTGAAACCTCTACGAGTATGCCTTACGAACGACGTTTTCCTAAACACCTAGTACTACCGATTTGTGTGTGTCCTGTGAAATAACATCAAACACTGAACTTCCGTGCTCGAGCCTTCCTGAGTGGCAAATCATCATAAACAAAGTGGCATCTCAGTGAGTGTCAGTTAGAAAATCTTCCCACCTTGCACACTGCTTGCAGGCTTGTAGAGTTGTAGCTGGGATGGTATGGAAATGAAAAAGGGCAAAAAAACCTCAACTGTTACAATAGTGGTTATAACTTCCTATCTTACAAAACTCGTTAGACTCCCGTACGAGCCTGGATCGTTTTCAGGCTTAAGTAGTGTTCATAACTGCGACGATCACTCACTTCTTCATTCTTTGAACAGCAGTTCGAATTTATGGTTTTCATATATTCATACTCATTTATGATCATATATTTGTAGCCGCTATCGACACTAGAGAATGAACATGTACATGTACAATGTAGTTAATGTTGTTTCTTTTTAGCGCGTGGAGAAGGATTCGCCAGGGTCATGTTATCAACGAAAATGTGTTTTATCAACGGAGTTGATAATGTAAAATGAACACCGTGCAGGGATTCAAATCCCTGTACGGTGGTTAATTTACATTATCAACTCCATTGATAAACCAAATTTTCGTGTTTCACTCCCCCACCGACGCAGCACCACAGTTTCTTTAGAAACTAACCCCCTTATTCATCTGGGACCGGTTTCTGAACGGTGTAATAACTCTATTCCAGGGTAAATCTGCCTTATTCGAGGATTTACCTGTTAGAATAAGGCAGATCTATCCCTGGAATAGAGTTATTACACCTTTCAGGAACCGGCCCCTCTCAGTGAGGCATTGGACCAAGCTGAAAACTAAACTAAGCTTACAAGTGATACACATATCAACGGCCTGCATCAGACACTGGGATTTCCCAAACGTGATTCCAGGATTTCCAGCTAGAACTGAGTCGCCGTTGTGATTCTCCTGTGATCAGACATTGGTGAGAGAAGTTCCCCACAACACAAGTTCACAGATTTTATTACCTGAAAAACACAGTCTACCCACTCTGAGCCACCATCTCTCACAAGTGAACATGCCCTCTTTCAGAGCCAATGGTTTGCAAATTATTGTCGTTATTGTTTTCAACCACCGGAAAGCATGAAGCGACAACGTTGCACATGATTTGACCTGAAATTCTTACAGTGGAATCTCTCTCTTTTTTATTATTATTATTTTTTATGATATTCCAGTTTTTTAAAACCGTTCTCAAAATTCGCGTCCGGATAGGAGTCACTAGAGAGATTAAGCACCGCGTATTTTTTTCCCCGCGAACGGCAGAGGGTCACGTGACCTGACATTTCCCGCGTTTGTCGTTTGCCGGCCGCCGTTTCTACTCGAGGAGGACATTTTTCCCGTTTGGAGGGAACGCGAAAACGTGAGTATTTGCAGCCCATTTTTACCGACTTTTTTTTACATTTTGATCGCTTGCTTTTATAGCTATGCTTCGTTTACCATCCTGCTTCTACATGAACTGCTTGTAAAGCTAAAACAGTTTCAAATTCAAGCGGAAAATACATAACTTCTCCGTATCCATTTTATAATGTCCAGTCGCAGTGAATGGCGACCGAGAACGTGTCGACGGGAAGCTTAAACAGACAAACATCGCGGACGGAACGACAAACGGCTAGCCGTTCGCCGTTTTCGCAGTGCCTAATCTAACTATTGTTGCATAACTCCGACGTTATACAGTGGACCACAAATCATAGACAGAACATTGAAACACCAACTTTTTACGGGGATAAACTGCTGAGTTTTCTTTTCTTCTCAATTCTGAAAGTCGTGCAATTAACTGTATTTCGCTTTTCACTGAAAGGAAAGCTATGATCGCTTCATCAATTATGCCCGAAATTCTTTGGCTGTAAGTTTAAAATATTTCCGTGACCCAGCTCTAAAAATATAGTATACCACTGAAAAAACCACTTGTATATGACTGGATTGGGTTGATATTACCACGGGCCAGGCGGGACGCGCGGGACGCGGGACCCCTTTGGTGTGAACCCTTGTAAGTGCCCATCTACCAGTAATCACACTGCGGTGAAATCTCAATGGACATTTAAAGCGATACACCGAGACGTTTATTTTGAAATGAAATTTTCGATCCGAAGACCCATAGTTCAAGTAATGCGAGAAACACCGTTGGGAACAGAACGAGCTGGGAAAAACCAATTTAACCCTTTCACTCCCAAGGTGACTTTATAGATTTTACTCTGTGTAACGCCAGACGATTTTACTCGTCAAAGGGAGACCCCTTGGGAGTGAAAGGGTTAAAAAACTATCTCCCTTAACCCTTTCACTCCAAGAGTGACTTTATAGATTTTACTCTGTCTAACGCCAGACGATTTTAGTCGTCAAAGGGAGACCCCTTGGGAGTGAAAGGGTTAAGCTCACTTCCACCCTTCTTTACACATTACAAGTGTCATAAGCACTATCAAATGTCGCTCTCATGATTTGTTTGGTGTTTAGGAAAACGATTTTACTGTTAAATTTAGCTTCAAGGGCATGTTCTAATCAGGCCAACGCAAGCATTAAAGCCGACACTCCTAGACAGAGGTTTCAAAATTCGAGACTCTGAAGTGATAATTCTAGTGAGTCCGAGGATCCAAGACTTCATGTTAACAAGCTGAGAATTCGAGAAGTGGCAGTAAATTGTCGAGACGCCCTTAGCTGCTGTGAACGATGAGAGGCGGCTGTGTTCGCAGGCTAGCCCATTTTTAGCTCTGAGCTTGTTATATAGACAAGCGTTCTTTACCATTGTCGGACGAATGTCGAATCAAAGGGTGGATCATGCTTGAAACAGTGGGGTGCGAACATTGCAGTTATTTCGTCCTGGAAGGCCGAAGACAGTAAAAAAATCAACACCCTCTTTTAAAAGAAAGTAGGTAAGATGCACCTCATTTAAACCAAAAAAATAAAAAAGTACACGCACGCTTTGAGGAAGCACATGCCAACCCGCAAATGCGGAAAAATCTGCGTTCCCCCTAATCTGCATTCCTCTGCGCCTCATCCTTACTACATGTACTGATGTATGGAATTCAACGGTTATTTATAGCGAACTTATCTCATTAAGACTCCTGACTAAGGCTTTCAGTTGTGTCAGGCATTTCAACCGGCCGTTTTAATCACGGATGCCTAAGCATGGCGGTGTATCTTGTTTAACATCCTGTCTGAAACACTGCATTTTTGTCACTTAACCCAGTATCAATTATCTGTCGCTTGAAATCAACTGGAAATGACAACGCTGCGGTTATTTTCCAAGCACAGGATCGGCCGCTTTATTGAGGGATCAAAAGTCGGGCTCATAGTTATATTTCGAGTAGAAAAATGTACCTTGGCTTTACCTTGCATGTTACGAACTAATGATGGGTGCGCACTTTAAGCCTGGTTCACCATCAAGACATAGCGACACAGACATAACGTCGTAAGGAAAAGATCTTTTTTTTAATCTTATTGTTGCCGCGCGGCTATGTCTCTGTCATTGTTCCTGTTATGTCTCCACGTTGGCTCCTCCAGGCTAGTAGCTTACAGCGGTTAACGTTTACCTGACCGTGTCGTTCTTTTGTCGCAAGTGTGATCAAGCCTCGCACCCTTTTATCGTCCTCTCAGACTTACTAACAACGGACGTTTGCTAAAATGAAATAGTGGCCCATTTTTAATCTGAAGACATCAACCCACAGTGTAAGCTGCAAAACAGTCGGTTTTTATTTTCGTTTTCTGAAGGCGAGAATTCTCGCGCGCTTTGTGCGCGAGTCTCATACGTGTTCTTCGCCAAACCAAACAACTGGTAATTAAGTCTTTCACCGAAGCAAAGCGCGCGAACCTCATACGTGTTCTTCGCCAAAATAAACAGCTGATAAATAAGTCTGATGTCCGATGAGGTGTTATAAACATTATTTGACAACTAGCATCATAATTCAGCCATGCGACATGGTGCCACATTGCCCTACTTAGGGTTAACATTTAAGTTTGTTGCCACATTTCACCGTAAACCAGAGGATCTATTTTTATCAGTTAAAACTATTTCTAAGCAAGTTTATCTGACGTTCCATGAAATAGCCGTTTTGTTGTCCATAAATCCTCGCTCACGACTCGTGGCTATTACTTTTCGGTCTCAGGGCTGTTCAGTTCTTTAATGTCAAAATCTATTTTGTGGCGTTGTACATTACGTTTTCCAAAAAGGATGTACCTTTTAGTTCAAGTATTAACCTGCATATTCTCTCCATATTCCTCGTATATTTCATAAGAGACTGGTGTGGAGAATTTGTGAGACCATCAGGGCATTTTATCCAGTTTTGTGGTCGTTTCGTTTGTTGCCATGGCCTGTATGTTTGGTCAAATAATGTAACAAAGGCGTCCTCGCCTTAACTGAAGCCGAAATATACATTGAAGAGAAAGACATTTCGATTTTTTAAGTGCATTTGATCAAGTAGTGGTATGTTATTGTTAACAGCAGTTATGTGCGTGTTAGCACTGCATATTGGGGCGTAAAATGGTTTTAAAATTTGCGTGGGGCCATTCAAATGAAAACAAGGGTCTACAAGTGTACATTACTTTCCTGTGACTGCACAAGGTGGTTCTTAATTTAGAACAGGTGAAGTGCTGAAGTGTTTTGAGTACCCAGATGAGTGTACAGAAGCATTGTCGCTTTTCTCTTCATGGTCTTATATCACTGCGCAGTGTACAAGGTGGGGGTCGATGAAATGTCTAAGCTGTAAAGTGGAGTCTTTAGGTGAAGTTCTGCTATGTAACGTCTTACCAACTCAAATCAAAGCAGCTGTGATGCACATCGTTGTGGTACCGTCAGTATTAAAAAAAACTCATTAATAATTCATGAAGGAAATACAAAAGAAATTAATTTTTAATGAGTGTTATATCTGATAAAGACACGGCTAAATTTTACATCCGATTTTCTTCGCCAAAATAACGCAAAATCTAAATTTTAGTGCAAGAATGGATAGATGTACAGTAAAGCTTTTTAATCCGTTCAATAAATTCGCAATTCGTGTTTTATCAAGTCCTAAAACACTCGGCTGCGCCTCGTGTTTTAAAATTGATAAAACACTCCTGCTCATTTATTAAACATTACATAATGCTGTGCAAGGTGGTTCTCGTCTCTCACTTTATGGGCGTTGAGATCTGATCATGAAATGTGTAATTCCGGCAAACGCCACTTATTGAGTAAACAGCGTTTTCCTAGCGGGAGCGGGACGGTTTGTCATTCAGCACAAGATGTTTCTAGAGCTAGTAGGTAGGTGGTGAAGGCAGGTGAAATCATTCAAATATAACTTCAAGTGTGATCATTCAAATATAACTTCTCAATTGACAAATACCATCGTCCAATTTATTGTTTCATCCAAGTTATTGCCTCAAGACTGAGAGCACTCTTACCTTTACCTCAGACGGACGGTAAGACTTTGTTAATTGGATCAACTGAGTGCCTCAGAACTGAGGAGAAGAAAGAGATTGCTCCGCGCTGTCTAAACTCATCGGGTTTGGCGGTCTTATGGGGGTAAAATTAAACCCTCTTTTTCCTCTGTTGCTTCCCAGTCGCACGATCTCGCGGAACATCAAAGACTTCCGTAAGAACCGCAGACCAGTATAATTGGATGGATTCACAATCGGATTACAGTGCGGGCGCCGACTTTTTCTGCTCTTCGTGCGGAGAGCTTCACGTACACCATATTGTTTGTCATGAAGATCACAAATGGCGGCCACCTTGAAAGCGTGAACTTAATTTCATCACTTCAAGTGGCGCTTAATTCGGTTTGTGTTTAGACGTTTAGATTGTGGTGAACTAAGCGACGAGTGTAAAATGTGTAAAGGAGTACTTTCGCCAGTGCACGTACACCGCATAATGTGAAACGATCTGATCTGTAAGTTACGAAAACTCCTCTTATTATGAGCAAATATCACGGTTTGCTGGCTTCATTGAGAAGACGGAAGTCACGCGTTATGCCGTGTATCATTCAAAGAAGTCACGTCCAACAGTCTGAAGCTTAAAAGTTAGCTGATCCACGCCGACCACACTTAACTGACTTGCCTTCTATGTGTGCGAACCCCAGTGGCAGCTTTCGTTTGAAATAGGTTGTATTTGTCAAAGGCCTTCTAAGAGGGGTATCTATGTCGCTATTTACTATGTCACATCCCCCTCACCAACGACGTCGCCTAATAAGGCAAAAGAGAGGGATGGTTTTCTCAGACCCAGAAATCCTGACCTTGTTAAATAACAAAATTCATTTTATCTGAATATCGGAAGGCGTAATGCCTCGCTGTAAGATCCTTTTTATGTGCAATCTCGGGATTACTCTGCGGTGACTGTTTATTCCAGTGGGGTGTGGTGGTTGGGATCTTAGCACCCTCCATGACCTCACATCATGGTAGGCCAGATATTGACAGTCTGACGGTTTTCGAAAGTATTCTGAAATTCAGCCAATTTCAGACATTTTTTCACGATTAACTCCGATCAATACCAAAAAAGATACCCCGTTTAAGACAGAAACTAGTGAGAATGATACCCGGTTCAGTTAAATGAGGTAAAAAATGATTTTAAGGATTTACTAATAGTAAAATGGAGCAGATCCGGGGCACGGTTCAGTATTACGAGTAAGCCCAGTGTCTGCGCAAAAAGTAAAAAAAAAAAACTTTTAAAGATTTACTAATAAAATGGAGAAGATCCGGGGCACGGTTAAGCATTACGAGCAAGCCGGCCCAGTGTCGGCGCAACAAAGTTAATCACGTGCGTGCACCCATAATACAACGGCGCCTTTACAAGGAAAACGAGCTGGCAAACTGGGAGGAGTTGCCATACTCCAAAAGTTAGAAAACTCTTGACTAGTTCCATTCGTCGGGAAAAGCTCAGTATCATTTTGGCTGACTGCTCTTACCACATTCACCTTAATTAACGTTAATTTACCAACATGAGTTTCTAAACTTTGGACTCTCATGAAATTGCGCCTTTGCTTTCGGTGATTATCTAGTTTGGAATTTGCGCATTGCAGCTTTGGGGGCGGACGGAGGTTACGTAACTTACGTACACACATAATTTAATTAACGTGTCAGTAGAAAAATAGCCATGGGTTAAACCCACTATTGATTGAAGACACCTATAGTTACTTAAATAAGGAAAAAACTGCACCGTGTATCTTCTTGCTTTAAAGTGTATTCCCCCACTCCCCACTCGCCACTCCCTCGGAACTGTTGTTAAAAAATTCTGAAATCCCTGAACTGTTAGCGGATTTTAAGTCAGCTTTACGCCAAGTCAATCCAGACATTTGGCCCAACGCTAAGGCGGTACCGAAACATGCAGATTTCCTCCCGGGGACTCCAAAAGCAAAAACGCGATTACAGACAATACCAACGCGTTCAGTTTCCTTATTCTTAGCCTTGTATCGAAAGTGACTTTTTATCCAGATATTCTGGATTAGAGAAATGCGAAACCGTTAAATTAAAATTAGGATCGAGAAAAGCACTCAGAAAACACGACCTGTTGGTTCGTACAGATGCAATCGGCTTTCTGTCCCCCCTGTGAATATCTGTCTGAGGAATTGTCAAACGTGTCAATAATCTGAGTCATCGAACCTACTTTCAAGGCTTAAGGCTGTTAATGTGTTTAAATCCATACGTGATGAGACCCCAGCATAAACATCTAATTTTCACCTCATGAGAATCATCCCTGATATTTTCAGTAACTTTTTCATTCATGAATTGCTTGTGGATCACCAGTGAGATGAAATGAAGTAAAATTTACAAGAAACAATGAGCCACAGGAGTTATTACCGATTTCATCTAAAATGCAAGGGGAGAACTTTTTCAAGTTGGCACTATCTTCATCTCGGCCAAGCGTAATGAAAAACATTTAAGAATGGTTTCCGGGAGCTAAAATAGCCGTTTTGAAGAAAATCTGACCAGTATTTCTGGTTTGCCATCGGTGAACAGGTCTCCTTTGCTTTCCAGACTTTTTCAAATTGAATTGAATTGAATTGAATTGAATTACTAGCAATTTTGAAAATTAAGCGTCGAGATTAAAAGGGAAGTAAAGGCTCGAAGGGTCTATTATTGTTATTGATTTCACTTTGTTGTTGCTTCACCTTGAAGTCGTAAAGTTTTCTTTCTTCAGTTTTCCCTTAAACTCTCTATTGAAAACCTCTTTTTACTTCTTAAGATTCACCTGAAAATCGTTTTAAGAAACTAGGATGGGTTTACGACACCTCACTCTGCAAACTGTGGCATTGGGGCAACCAGAAGCAGCTTTACCCCCAAGATACCAAAGCCAATCAACACGAGAATAGCAAAGAGAGTGAATTAAACCTATCAGTTTTACAACTCACTGCCGATAACTGTAAAGGCTAATAACTTTAATGCGACTTTCCGAGCTCCGCCCAACCCTAGCTATTTTCGTCCCTTCGTTGCAAAAACACTAAGAACTGAAAAGCTCGAATGATAGGCCGAAGCCTGTGTTGCTTGCGGAATGGGAAGCACGTCTGTCATTTGTTACAACTTGTGCACCGACCAAAGAAACTCAACCGAAATCACCTCAAGTGATTATTTCGTCAAGGTCACTTGGGCTGACCCCATACGCCAAACTTGTTTCTGTAAGTTACTTAAAACGTCCCCTTTAATTTGCTTCAAAATTGCACAGCACGTCACGTAGTACGGCGGTAGTAGATCACGTCGGTGAAAAAGGCGCAGTAAGACGTGCCACTGGGCAAATCGAAACCTATTCCAGAGGTATTATTGACATCATTCATGTGAAGCAAAAATGAGGGAGACGCAAGAAGAGAGAATACTGTAAACACAATAGACCCATTTACGCGTCATCTTCCCGTCTCTTTTTCCCCATAATCTGATCTGATCGCGTGATGTTTGGCCCCCTGTACTGCCTGCTAAGCCAATATCTAAGACACGCCTCCGAAACGCCTCGCTCCGTTCCATGAAGATGCATCAGAGGTCGTTGTGAAAGAAAACCTAGAAAACTGTTGACAGGAATAAAGAGATGGCCTAGCATCCCATCCAGAGGTGAGAAGGAATACTCAGAAAATTGTCGTCTCGTGCTTCCGAAACAAGATATAAAAAAGACCACCCAAATTGTTGCACGTCTAGCGTTCGTTCGCAACACGGAAGAACATGTCGAGACACAGGTAGCCCAAGCTCGATATATGACTATCTGTACTGTACTATATTACGCAAGAGACTAAATATAATGACTTGTATGGGGAAGAGGGTTTTTCTCAAAATTCAAAAAAATATTTACGATTTCAAATAAAAAAAAAAAATAGCTTACCCTGCTTCAGTCTTGTGTTTCTTTGTCTCTGGTACGGATTCTGGGTCGATGGTTAGCCATTTAGGTGGTTTTTGGTCCCTCTTCTTTTCCCTTATATTTCGTCTCTTGCGTAATATAGTACAGTACAGATACCAGGAGCCCCGCAGATACTCATATCGAGCTTGGGCTTCCTGTGGTCGAGTTGAGAGAAAAAAGGCTCAAGGTATAAGAGAAGATTCTTTTCTATTCTTTTTTTTTTTAAGAAGATTTCTTAGCTTTAGCCCAACGCTTTGTTTCTCTCTTCACGTCACATAGCTGGCGTTATTGTAAGGGGTTGCAGGAAATGCAAAGTTTTATTTTTAAAACATGGAGACTAAAAATAACGATATTTACAGCGTGGAAGTCGGTGCACTGACAAAGCTAAGCCTTGAATTTGTAACATACTTTTAATTTGTAGTTCATGCTCAGACTGAAAATAAATATTTTGTTGCCACTTTTATGTGTGAAGCTCTAATGTTAATGTCAACAGCTTAAATGACCAAAATAGCACGATCTTAGCCACATTAAGAAGATTTACAAAACAAGAGTAAGTCTGGTAAGACATTTGTCGAGATCACGCCGTGGGATCTGGTGGATTTTGCACAGTTAATCTTCTTGACAAAAGAATCTTTAGATTAAGCGCTGCGATACTGTTGTGGCTACATTCCTTGATATTATTCTGGTCGACCTCAATATTAGAGCTTAGTTCAGGGATACCAGAAACGCGATATCAAAACGTCACCGATGGAGGTCAAAGAACAGGATTTCTGAGACGGGGATACTCTTCTTTGAGGGACCTCGATAATTGAATTAATTCCGCTGATATGATGATGTTTCGGCAAATCGAACTCTCACGCGCACATTTTCCCGCCAGAAAATATCTCATAACAACGCTATTCCGTTCAGTCTGGCGAACCGTATGCCTTTCATTCCATTCATTCTGCCAGAGGCACAGAAATGTGTCAAATATTATTATGTAATGTTTATTCGGAGGACGGAAGGCGCAGGTTGCAATCAGCAATTAGAACACGGCAAGGTTGTCGTCTACTCCTCGCGTTCTAATTCCGGAACAGCCCGTCAAAAGGAATGTGTCGCTAAGTGTTCCGGAAAGATCTCAGCAGATTGTTCAGCCAAGAGATTGCACCCCAAGCAGCTGTCTCCCGAAAAAGGTCAAGGGAATGCATGTGTTCCGCGTCAGTGGATTGTCCTTATACTTAAAAGCATTTCGCTCCCTGATATTTCATTTGTTATTAAGTCAGTTCTAAGGCGCTTCAAGTGCTGCCATCTATTCAAGCACGCCAGCCTTATCTAGATTTACAATTCTCCGCATACACCAGTTACAGGTGCGCAGGACTGTTTGAAGGTGCGTTTTTTGTGTGTGTGTGTGTGTGTGTGTTTTTTTTAAATATGATATTTTCACGATCCCCGTCCGCGACTGATTCAGAATACACAAATTTGCTTGGTTATCACTTCCTTTATTTGTCACTTATCCAAACAACTTATTTACTATTCAAGCACGATTTAAAGCAGTTTATTTTTTCGGTTTTAATTCTTTGACCTTTCTGCGAATGCGCCAATCTTTCAGAGTCTTTAGCCAGCCGTCTGTAGCTGGCTAGCAGCAGCTGACGATAGATATTCAGTCATTGGCTAGTGTGTTCACACGAAGTCTTTTTCGACCGTTTAAATTATTTTGAAGTATTTTGAAAACACGTGTCAGCTGTTCGTCCGGAACGCGTAAACGTTTTCATAGTGTCATTGTCCACACGTAAACGTATGAAGACGATCGAAAAAGTGTCTTTCTGGTGACTTCTATGTTGTTGCGTCATCGTTCTCGAAAACATTCGTTTTTCCCGCGGTTTTGGCGTGCGCGCGTAAAGGATAAATCTCGTGTTTTCACTTTACTAGGCGTTTTCGAACGTCATCGTTTTGGAAGCTCTTCCGCCGTTTGTACACGTATAGACGGAAGACTAGGAAAGCAGGTGGACCAACAAATACGTGATTACGGTGCCTTGGCCTTTGTTGGAGTGCGGCGAGTTGCCATCAAGTCCACAAAAAATGCCGCGAAAAAACTCATCGCACTTGAAACGAACAATAACAAAGTAAATTCCTCGACGTCGCGAGCAATTGACCCACATCAGAAGCATATCACGCTTCTGCCCACATGTATTCGAAGACGTGATCGGTTTCAATTTGGGGTCGAAAGCCGAAAAGAGATTTTTA
This sequence comes from Pachyseris speciosa, assembly GCA_016490735.1. Lineage (NCBI taxonomy): Eukaryota > Metazoa > Cnidaria > Anthozoa > Scleractinia > Pachyseridae > Pachyseris > Pachyseris speciosa. The sequence continues at coordinate 950,718 of JAEMWC010000153.1, forward strand.
AAAAGATCAAAATACACGTCATACGCGCATTTTTGTACGTGCGTAGTTGGTAAAATCTTAATTTTGTTATCTTGATATATAGTATTTGGCTCGTTCGGTTTAAAACAAATAAAGATGAAGGTTCTGATTAGCGCAACCTGAAAAGTGTTCTCAAGTATTCGGACTACGAATATCGTGTTTTATTTTGTATTCGGAAGTCGCACTGGAGTTTTTAAAGAGAATGCTCTGCCTGACGGTCTGATCCACCATCGCTGACTGCCACTTTCATGGAGTTTTTGGGGGCCGAGTCTTGCCGCAAATAACCTGGTTTAGGAAAACCGCAGACCAGTATAAGCCTGAACCACTCTTGTACGCGAGCTTTCATTCAGTTATTTAAAATGCCGTGGAAAATAATAAAACGATATAAATACATTCCCTGGTTCACTGACCAAAGCGTTTCGCATTGTTCGGGAACCTCCCTGATTTCTCAGCTCAGAATTACGGAAGCTATTAAAACACGAAACCTATTCCCATCGTTCATCTTTCCGTTTAAGCCTAATATTGGGCGTGAAATCCAGTTATCCACGTATCGCTTGTTTTTTTTAATGCTGCACCGAAAGATTGCATTAGCATAAATTTAGGAAACTCGTGACAAAACAATGTTTTCGAGAGTTTCCTTCACGCAAATACCGAATCACCTTCGTGCGAAAAGGAAGTCGGATTTTGTTTGTCGCTACTGAGAATACCCTAACATCGTAACTGGTAAGTGATGTCGTTAATTGCTATCCTAAGAGTGTAAAATGCATGTTTCAAAGGCACTGGCACCCCGCGTAATCAAAATATAGCGAACATGTCATCTTGTGAAAGCTCTAAATCAAATGGTTCGTTTTAGAGGTACAGCCATAAGTTTAAAAAGTCTAATTTACGGTTATCTTGAAATAGTTATTATCGGGAGCACGAGATGATATCAACAAGCACTGTAAACAAGCCGTTATGTTGTGAATACAAAGAATGTGATTACCGTGGGTTTAAAAAAGATTTCGGAACCGTCTTAGCAGAGTTAAGCATTCCATTACGCGCGACAAACTTATTGGATTTTCCTAAATTGTTGTCGGTGTCAGCTAGCCATAGTACGCATACCGCAGACGAAGGAATCCCGCGTGTTTTGTGTACGGGCATCGGTTTTACGTGCATTTTGTCTTGCTTTGCTGGCTTTTTTCGCCTCCACGAAGCCCGAGGCTAGCACCCAGGAGATTGATTAGTTTGACCTCGATTAATGAACACTTTCACTTACCATCAATAAATTGATTTCAATTTGAATTAGAAATGGATCTCGGTAATTCGGTCATGTTTGCACAAGAGATTACAAGTATGCAAATCGTTTCATGAGGGTGTTAGTGCTACTTTCAAATAATCTGTTATCAGACAAACTACTATTGAATATGGTGCATACTACGTCGGGATCAAATGCGCCAAAAGGGAGTAGTTGGGAAATATTTATAGCATATAAGTGAAGGACTCCCTTATTGAAGACTTAATTAAAGATCTTAAGGACCTTAAGTAACAGGAAAAAGCGTTTACCGAGGGACAAGATTCGCGCGCGCAAAACCTAACAAGTTAGTTTAGTTGTCTCAAAAAGCTATTAAAATTATATAATAAAACAAGAATGTTTGTAATTAAACAAGAGTTAGTTATTCTTTACGCGCTCTGGTCCATGAAGCAAACTTATTGTTCTGCATACATGGGTTGTCGGTGTATTTGCCTTATATATCACTGCGTTCCACCTAAGTGATCTTTGAATTATTGAATAATTATCAAATGAACGTAAAAACGCAAAAGTAGAAAAAGTACGAGTCTGCGACGTTTTTTTTTTTTTTAATTTATTTTTGACTTTTTTCCGCGGTTTTAAATTTCGCATTCAGCTGAACGTGATGGTGTTAGATTGAGCAAACCAATTAAGTGGCAATATTAGTTCGCTTATATGTGCCCGAGTTCTTCGCAACGCTGAGCAAGTTCTCGCTTTCTCTTTACACAACCGGAAATAGTAAACTAATGGTCAGAGCGTTGTCGGCTTTTTGTTGAATAAAGCGGTTACGTGCACCTTTTGTAAGCTGAATGGCCTGCCCAAAAAGTTGAATACATTGCTCGCTAGATCCCTGCTGGTGTTAATATCGAGAACTAGTACTTGATAATGTGTTTTGGCACTATTAATTGTGTCCCACGGTGTCAAACAGTGCGTGCGTGCGTTAAGCTCACTACTTTGTAAGCAAGCCCCGTGAAGGTAGGTTCTTCCAAAGCTTGTATAAGCCATAAACCTGGAAACGAACGCTTAGTAGTTTAATTTAAATCTCTAGCAGCCTCCTTGGACTTGTTTAATATCATTTGGCGCGTCCGCGATCGATGAACACGTTCAACTTCGTACATTGCTTGGCAGTGGTTCCTGCTCCGCCATGCGGGCAGATGTCGAAATCGCGGCAATATAAAACCGGCGAACCACTTGAGCTTACTAGGGTAGCTATTGTGTTGTCAGAATCCGGCGAATAGGAATTTCCATGGATTTTAAATTTCGTGGTTATAACCCTGTATGAGTGACCGTGGTACTAAAATTTGTATCTGTAGATGACAGGGCAGCCAACGACAAGTTTCGGTAGATATCTGTTCGGTGAAGGGTAGTTTGCCTTAGGCTTTCGACGTCGATTAAAGAGTGCACTCGGATTTTCGTAACTGAAACGTGGCCAAAAAGATTCCCGATGGGGAAATCATATAGTCCTTGAGGTTTTCGGGAAGGTCTTAATTGCTGTTTTTGGCAGTCAAAAACGTCAACTAGCATTTTCGGAAGGACAATAGAAAGTTCGTGGAAAGTTCATTTCAGCTAGCATCTTCTCAAAGGAAGATTTTGCCCCCTAACATTTTCGGGCAATTAAAATTTCAGCTGAGGAATCCGAGTAGATCAAATTCTTAAAGCTAGCGAAAACATCACTTTAAACTGACTTCAAATACCGTAAGGTGCTTAAAATGCCTTTCTATAGCTTTTGGTTGATTTGGCTCAGTATTAGTTAGTATTTGATGCACAAATTAAACTATCACAGCTATCAGGCGAGACTGTGTGAGTTCTAGCACTTCTAGCCTCAGCTGAATTGACCGTTCTTAACGAAGCCCTTTTCCAATCGTCAGTAGAGTATGAAGATATTGGATCCGTAACTTTTGGGTATCTGAGTGAGATTCTAATGTATCTCAATTTAAACGACACGCTTTAGCAGCGCTTTCAAAATACTCCGAACAAAAACATAATTTGCGAATTTGTCCAGCGCAAGCTTGTGGTTTGTTGGTGAAACAGCTCAGATTTCCTTTAATTTTAACCATTTGCTCGAGTATCTGGTATCCGTATCCAGTTCAAAATTCCGGATTTTTGTTTGTCGTGCCAAAGGGAGTGCTTGCTCGAGAGGTCACCGTAAATTCCGCCCAACTTTCCAGATGACAACATAAGCCGAGGAGCGCACTGAACTAGCACGTATAACCGTCCATGTATGTGTCTAGCGCGCATTAATATGTAGTTGTATCCAAAGGTAACTACCACTTATTCTATAACTTTTTCTCCTTCAGCGTGGAAGATCCTCCTCATAACTTGCGCTTTTTATATAAATCTTTGGTCGCCTACTTTGTCTAACATAAATGATAAAAGATATTTCGCCAAAAATTTGACATGCGAGTTTTCTAGACTTCTCGATATTCGTCTGGGCTTCTTTCTCATGCACTATCAAATGCACTTTCCTTGTAGACTTCAACCGTTGAAAGCCAGTGCTGGTGTGTCAGTGGAAACAATTGGCTTTTTAGCGCTGCCGTTTGTGACTAAACAAATGCGAAAACCAATGCGAAAATTTTTAAGCTTCTTTCATCTAATTGAACATCGGGGTATGTTTCTTTTGCTGTGCTAAGCATACGTGGTTCTAATTAACAATTAGATTATGAGCTCGATATTTCTATCGCGTGATAGCTAATGAGGGCGCAGCCCGAATCAGCTATCACGCATAGAAATCGAGAGCGAATAATCTAATTGTTTTCGTATAAATCTACTAGTCTTTCAAAACTAAACAAGTTATCTAAATCCTCCTCGCAAACACTTCGAAAACGCGAAGAAGCGGCCGCCATTTTGTTGACAACCGCTACTCACTATCTATCACAGAATAGATAGCGAGTAGCGTAGCCAATCAGAGAACGGTATTCGTGATAGAAGGCTAGTAGATTTATACTAACTTTGAATAGAGGATTTAGTTTCTAAACTGAGGTGCGACGTCTTTGAATACGTGAAACACCAAAAAAAAAAAAAAGACAAAAAAATGCTCGTATCAACAGCGGAGAACCAAAACTCAAACTTTCTAGCACTTTTGCTTCGTCACATCAGGGGAACTGACAAAGATCTAGCTCTCGAAAGGTCAACTTTTGAATCTCCTTGCGCTCTCTATTTTACCTTTCGTTGTCCTACAATGAACAGTTCGAGTCTTCGAATTAAAATCTAAAGTGGGACAATCGACAGGAAACAAAAGCTATCATCCGAAGCCTGAGATTTACTGGGGTGCAGCATGTTACACGTGTTTTATGATGTTCTATGCTGTTCTAAATTCCTCAGGAAAAAACCCATACCAATTTAAGTTAAATTCAGTTCGCTATTGGGCAACGCTCCTAATTCTGTATTGTTATTGTACTGTTCCCAAATTTTCTCAAAATTCTTTTTACGTCTCAGCTAAATTGTTATTCATTAATAACTGCCTGTTTTTTATTTATTTTTTTTCTTTTCTTTTCTTTTCTTTTCTTTTCTTTTCTTGATGTTGGATTCTTTCGGAAGAGAACCGGTATATTTAGGTCTTTCTGTCATGCTGAGAGTTGCCTTAGCGTCAACTAGGTGACGCACTAATATGGTATTATTCTTGTACTGTTTCCAAAGTTTTCTCGAAATTCTTTCTACCTCTCGACGAAATTGTTATCTAAATAAATACCCGAAATTATTTTTATCTTGATGGTGTCTTCTGTCGGAAGAGAACAGTTACATTGTGTTTTCCTTGACATGCTGAGAGTTGACTTGGTGTCTGCTAGATGACGCAGTATTAATTTTCGTGAACCTTTCCCACATTGTTCTCAAAATTCTTTCTGCACCTCGGCGAAATTGTATTTGAAATAAATATATATATATTATTTTTTTTTTAAATCTTGATGTTGGATTCTGTCGGAAAAGAACAGGTAAATTGTGGTGTTTTCTTTGACGCGCTGAGAACTGACTTAATGTCTACTAAATGACGCAGTAACATGAATGACGTATTAAAATCGTTATTAATCGTAAAGAATGCCGCCGTTGAAGTGTTTGGATTAACTGGGGAGACCCTTCAAAGCGCCTTTCCAAACAGAGTAAGAACAATCGGATAACTGACCACAAAGCCGACAGTTGTTTCCCCTTAAACTTGCTTTGCAATTTGCAAGGAGCGCGTCAGAAGGCGATCCTTAGTGGTGAGTAGGTCTGTAGCCTTAGGTGCGAATTTAACTATGAAAGTGCTAAAATCCTATCAAAGGCCCACAATTTCATCCTGCATGGTGCGGCTTTCAGCCTTGTGCTGTCAAATTGCGGCCAAACTACATAAAATGTCGTTTGTGGCTCACACTTCGTTTTAAAGTCATAGCACTAGTTCAGTCATGGCTCCTTTTGGTTCTCTGACTCTCGTTCGCTGCATGGGAAGCTTTGGAATTCATATTACAAACTAAGTAGCAGTTGGTGGGTACGGGGTAAAGGAATTTGTGGGAGAATCATCTCAGCCCAAACTTTCCATGGATGATACACGGAAAAAAATAGGTTTTTAGAGCCAAGAAATTTGATTCCAGTTTAGCCTCGTCTTCAAAACCCCTTTAGGCTAAGACCCCTTCTTTTCGTACCATCGGCTTTTATTGTAGCGATAAACGCGAACAGACACCAAATTCTGTCATCAGGTAAAACTCGCCAATGCCTACTGGTCTGGTTAAAGAGTGTCCTTGCCTCGGAGCGTCATTTGTTTTTGAAAGTTTTGTGGTTGTAAAGTTTGGATGCTATTGGTTAACGTTCCTAATTGGACGTTTGTATGGCCCGGAGTAGTTATCGATTTTTCCGCGTGATGTAGTTAACGCTCTCGCTATTTTACATTGGTGACTATTTAAGATAATGAAGGAAATTTAGCGATCATAAGTGATTTATCGTAAAATTATTTTGTCTATTTTGAAGTAAGGGCGAGTAATCGCTTTCAAATTCTTTCCGTAAAGCAGCCGTTCAGTGGGCAGTAAGACCATAACTACACGTACACTATGATCATTAGTGAGCAATCCATGCCTTAAAACGTCTACTATTTTGAGGACATTAGTGACTTTGGTAGGCCACAAAAAATTTATGCAAATACCACTTTGAGTGTTCGCGTTCTATTTTAGAGGCCGTTCGATAACAAATGATTTTGCCATTGGGCTTTTAATTGGAGATAATTGGGTTGTTTTGTTGACGGAAAAGTCCGGCACAGATAGAAGTCTTTAACGCAAAGAGTTTCATTTTGTTATCAGCACTTATGGTCCGTTTCACTGTTTCGAAGAAATGGCGGCATGTGATGTTTTTGTTTCTTTTTTGTTTATTTTTTATTCAAGTCTGACTCAAATCTAGTGATCAAAAGGAACGACATTTTTGCTATCGGACATTCCGTTTCAAAAACGTCCTCGGTTCTTTTTAATTGGCATGTTCGATATGTTTTTCCTCGTGAATATGACTGTGCTGGTGGACAGAAGAACTAGAAAACGTTTACGAAAAGGAAATGTTGTTCGTGCTCTAAGCATCAAGCATAAATTGAAATGAAAGCTTTCTTAATGTTGGCAACTATTAATAGATCGTTTATTTTTGTTCTTCTTAATTGTTTTAACCCTTTCTTAATTACATAAAGGTTGGACATTTATAAATGAAATAAGCAAACACAAAATTGTGTCACTGAGCATACCAAAAAAGAAAAGAAAAAGGCCAAATAGGAAGATATATAGTTTTGGGGCAAACAGACGTTTTCTGAGAAAGACAGGAATGGACCGACGCTTAAAAGTGATCGAAAATCAAATTATTATCATGCAAGGCAGATAACGTTATTAGCCGGTCTTAATATAGTAGATATTGCATGGTTTGTAACATTAACAGCGGTTTTAACGAGGACGCCAAAGACAATTATTTCTGTTATTTCACTCGTAGATTTGTTCCGAAAAGGGTATTGAAGACGGTTTCTCACAGCAGGATCTCGTTCACTCTGGTTTGGGTCTGTGCCGAATGACACTATAGCTACCATGTCTACGGTTAACGGTTTCACTATAGCTACTCTGTTGTATTTGATCGCCATGCGGGTCTCCATTCTTTCCTCGTCACCTGTGACACCTGTTAAGGACGGTGAATCTCTCTCGAACGGTAGGTGGAATGCGTCCACATCATCCGGCACACACCCAAGTGTGGCGGAAACAGACGAAGAAGATTTCCCTCAGCTTGGCTTCTTTATCAAGGATGTTTTAACCACCTCTCTGGGGACTGTTAACAGTACCTCCATCCTGCGAGCCACGAATCCTACCCGTGTAGTGAACCTCGACCAGCTGCTGGCAAATGACAGTCAGAACGTTAACCTATCGCGGCTAAACTACGAGACGTTTTGGCACAATGGCAGTTTGACCCTGACACTGGTTGACCTGGAGGAGAGTGAACAAAACAGGACTATCAAACATCACGACGTATGGGACAAAATCCCAGAATTCGAGCTGGAAGATGTAGCGGATGATTCAAACTTCATTGACGTCGAAGAAGACGACTTTCTTCAGGACCCCAAATCCCGACGCCACCGGCAAAGAAGAGCTGTTTTTGGTGTCGATGATCGTATTCACGTCCCTGCAAACGAGTCAAAATTGCTACCTTACTCCGCTGTGGTAAAGATAAACACTGGCTGCACTGGCACCCTGATTGCATTGGATCACGTTCTTACAGCCGCTCACTGCGTCCATGATGGAATGAACTATATTATCGACGTCCCGCACTTGAAGGTAGGTGTCCTGAGGCGGCCGGGGAAAGTGAGATGGATCCGTGTCGACTATATGAAGGTGCCGCGTGGCTGGACTCTGTCGCGCGATTTCCGGTATGATTACGCAGTACTCAAGTTGCACCGTCAAGCCCCGCCGCCCGCCAAGCACTTAGAAATGTATGAAATACCCGAGGAGCTTCCGCTTTCCATACGGATCCAATTCGCCTCGTTTCCCGCTGACAAGCCTGAGTTCACTTTATGGTACTCGTACTGCAAGGGCCACTTCCGGCATCACGCCATTATAAACAGGTGCGATTCGTATTACGGCAGTTCCGGCGCAGGGATCTACGGCAGGATTAAGAAAGGTGAACAAGTGGAACGATTCGTCATGGGCGTGTTCAACGGCATAGGCAATCGCGTCTGGTTTCGCGGCAGAATGAGTCGAAGAAACTTGGGCACGAAGATTACCCCTCTGAAATTGGCACAGATTCGATCTTGGCTCGATGCCGCGACCCTCGGCAAAAATGATGCTCTGGTTGAAGTGATGCCAGCTGGAAGTCACCGCCCTAACATGACGCCCTAACACTAAACCTTACATATTGGCTTATTTTTTCGCAGATGCAAATGAGTCACGTGAAGACCGGGATGCAGTGGCTGTCAGGTCATGTGATCTTGTACGCGCGTCAGTCAAAAGAATGGCCCTCAGGAAGGGCATTTTTTTTTTCAAATGGCCTCTCTGCAAGCCCTTGTTTCCCAAGAGTGTAACACGTTGATTTTTACTAAGCAAAAAAATCGGTAAAAGCATTGCTTGAAAGAGTAGCTCCAGGGTTTTTCTCTTTGAGAAATCCGTCTGCAGACTCAGGTTTTAAGCTTTCGACGTTCTCGCATTAAAGATCACATAACCTTCAGTCGCACGGTGCCTGTCATTGAAACAAATAACATACTTTGTAGTTGTTGTTTTACGTTTTAAGCTTTTTTATCAGGTCTCTTTTTCCATCCCATGGACTACAGGGGATGAGACCATTGTAAGAAAAATTAAACTGGGAACCCTTGAAGTTGAAATTTATCTTGGACCTGCCTTTGGATTGACCAAAGCCTCTCCTAGTGACTTATAACTTATTTAACCGAATTTGACCCAGTCATAACAAATGACAAGTGAGTTGTGTATTTAATTACAAACTGCGTACATTATATCTCAAGAATGCTGTATTAACACTGTAAATACTCCTCAATTTACATCTTGATATGATGACCTACAGTTGCCCTCCCCTTCTACAGTCGGCCGGCTAAATTATCCACAATTAAAGGGGTTCTGTCACTGCCATTCTTGTTATGGGTTTGTTTAAAATGTGAGCAAGTGGTGCTGTTTGACACAAAAAGGCGGATTTCAAATGATTTCTCGGAAGAAGGAAAAAGAAACGAATGTTATTTTATGGCGATTTTTCCAAGACACAATGACAAAACTTGAGAAAAGTCAGTCTAACGTTTTCAAGTTATAATCCATTTCCTGCACGTCATACTTGGCGATAAGACTAATGGAATGCACAAAACAAGTACTACGTAAGAAAACTGCAATGATAGTAATAATAATAATAATAATAATAATAATAATCAATTTATTTAAGTCTCAAGTCTATTTAGCCGAGCACAGATGCTCTACTAATTGGGGAGACTAAATCAAATCAACTCTAAATAAATCAAATCAAATCAAATGTTGGTTTTTGGGGAGAGGGGAAAACCGGAGTAGCCGGAGAAAAACGTTTCGGAGCAGAGTAGAGAACCAACAAACTCAGCCCACTTATGACGCAGAGTCCGGGAATCAAACCCGGGCGATATTAGTGGAAGGCGAGCGCTCTCACCACTGCGCCAACCCTGTTCCCCAAATTTAAAGGTCTGTGGTTGCAAAACATCTTTTGGTTAATTCAAATAACGTGACAGTGCCCCTTTAAGAAATATTTATACCATGTTTTCTCTTGATAGGTTCTAAATTAAGGTTCTCAGAAACTGCGTGCGAGTGATTCTTAGAATTCAGGTTCAGAAACTGAAGCCACTAGTAAATGTTTGGCAGCAATCGTGCGCATGCATCCCCCTGGCCCGATTGTTGGAAAGGCGATTAAGGCTAATCCAGGGTTAGAATTTAACCGAGGTTTTCATCGCGCTTGTTGAAAGTGATTCAGAAAGGTAGTTTTAAATTAAAGATAAGGACGACTCTAAGTCAAAACACCAAAGGCAAAAATAGTTTAGTTGATTAGCAAATAAAATGACATTAAAGCTCTCACAAACCCTAAGTTAGCTTAGTCGCGCTTTGAACTAATTGGCCCAGGCGCTAAAACTGAGGAAAAATAAAACGCGCGATTACAACTCTGGGACCTTTGCTCCATTCCTTTCTTCCTCCACCCCTCACCACTCATCGAAGGTCCCCCCGCCCCTCCGACCCTCCGCAACTTCTCCCCCCCCCCCCCAAAAAAAAATTTAATGTAGGGCAACGCCTTCTCTTTCGGCTCGGCATGACCTGTAGGTTTTAAAGTAGGCCAAGTACATTAGGCAATTCGCGCAATTCTTGGTAGCTGTTTATATGAATCAGACTTCAGTTCATGCGTTCGTGTAAAGTGTGTGAAGATTTCCCATAAACTTAGACGAAGATGCAACCATTTTACACAACTAGTACTATATGTAATAGTCTTGAGAACAATGTACAATTCATGTCATTAAAACACAAGGTACATGGTGGATTGTTGTTCTTAATATGGTTTTGCCAGTGATATACTTCCCATTGATGGTGTATGAAATTCCTCTTTTCTTTCCAAACGCCAGAAGCTGTTCGATAGAGATCTTTAATTTGATTTTTTCTGTTCTGTCTTTTTTTGTTTGCTTGTTTGTTACTGTTTGTCATTAATAGTTCAATAATGTTCCTGGGAATTAATTGCTATTACATTTAAATTGTGTTCTAATTCTATTCACAATTATAATAAAATATGCGCGCTTCTTGCTGCGGGCTTCCTTACTCAATGAATATGTATTACTAGCTCTTTCTTCATAAACACCAAAGACGGAAATAATTATTGAATGAAACACGGAAGTTCTCGCTTTTATTTAATCTAATGTTAAACTTTAATTTCTTACAAACGCCCTGTAAATCGGTTACTTTTGGATATTTGAATGCCACATTTAGTCAAGTCCTTGTCAGTACTTGAAACCACCCGAAACCAAAATCTCGGTCTGAACCGATTTCAATCTGTGTTCAGAAGGGATATAGTATTAACTAGTAAGCACATAATTATCTATTTTAATTTACCCGCTTTGATACGATCAGTAGTACATGGCTAGATTTCAAGCTGTCTAAAGCTCTGGTCCTTATATTATTAAGTGATTTACAGCTCAGGCTGGATAGAGTCTTCCTGCGATGATCACCGGTTACGAGTTTTCCCGCGCTTGGCACTGGCTCCAGATTTTCCAGGGAGTTTGGCGCCAGTCAGTGCGCAATTGATTGATTGATTGGTTGGTTGGTTGGTTGGTTGGTTGGTTGGTTGGTGGTCGGTCGGTCGGTCGGTCAGTCGGTCAGGCTGGTTCGAATTTCCTGCGTTGAGCACAGGTTGCGAGTTTTTCTGCGTTAAGTACAGGTTGCGAGTTTTTCTGTGTTTGGCTCCAGCTGCACGCAGATTTTCCAGAGCTTCCGCCAGTTGCACACTTTCCTTAGAGATAGTTTTCACTTTTGTAACTGTTGACCGCAGCAGCGCGCGAGAAAATTCTAAGTGAAATGTGGCGATATTGAAATGCTGTTTTGTGGGACAATGAAATAATACTGATTCGAAACTGGAAACTGGAGTGTATTCCCACAATTAATCTAGCCTCAATTTGTTTCAAGCCAGAGTGAAGGTTTAAGTTAATACGAATAGTCCGAGTTAAAGGGTGTCTTGTGTAACAGGGGCTTTTCGGAGGATCTGGCTCCGTGGATGTGAGCGAGAGGTGCCCTGTCACCTTCTGGGATCTTTCTACATCAAGTGGACCAGAGCTTCGTCCAGGAACATGGCGTTGATTGTAGATCTTGACTCATCTCGTCGGCATTTTTCCAAAGGCAGGTGGAAAACACCTAAATGGCTCGCTTTATGATCAGAAAGATTACAATGTTCGCTAACTTCACTTAAATCTAGTTGAACTGAAAAACGCCCCCGCGTAATACTTGTAAGACTGGAATTCAGTCGAACAATGCGACTGAGACGGGGTTTTTCTCGTCATCATCTTACATTTGGTCGTCAGTTGTTTTGCAGTCAGTATAATATCTTCCCAAAGCTGTTGGTTGCCTTGGTGACCATCTACTGACCGATAAGTGGGGGATAGGATGGCCGAGCGGTTAGGGTGATGGATTTCAATGCAGTTGCCCCGGGTTCAAATCGCACTCTGGCCGCTAGCTGGTCTTGTTCTGGGTAGTCCCTGGTTCAAGTCCTCGGTCATACTTGTAAATAGCCAACTTATTTAAGTGAAAGTCCTCAATACCGTCCAATCGAAGGCGAATTGAAAAGAATGAGGTCAACGTCTTAACATAGCCTGTACTCTGTTGTCTTTAGCGGCTTAGTACCGAATAAAGCTGAAGGCTAAATATGAAATTTCCAAATCGCTTTATGGGTCTATCTAAACATGTCTAAGAACAGCAGGCCAAATGTCTAGGATAGAGGGATTTATCCCCTTAACTAATGAAGAGGGTACCTTGGCAGGGGTGGTCCAGAATTTTTCTTTGCAGGATACTAGTTGTTAGTTATATAGAAAGCCGCAGGTCATCTCAGGGGGGGAGGGGGAAGGGGGTGCGCACCCCCGTACCCCTCCCCTAGATCCGCCCCTTCTTGGGGAGGCAAGAGGGAGGCTAAGCCGTCGAAAACACAGTCATCTCGCCTTATATAATCTCCTTTTGTTCATCAACGGTTCTTACTAAATATCTCTGCTACATCTAAGTAAACTCAATGTCAGATATCATTATTCAATATTGCATGTTATGCCATTAGAATTCTATACTATGGACCTGAAACATTGCGTCCTCCAGAAATAGCATAAATCCGATTCACCAATTCGCATTCATGCCAGGGACTTCCGATTTACCTCCGTGGCAATATCAACTAAGTATCTGTCAGTGCCGAAACTGCAATCTTTCCCCGGATAAGCTCATTTCTAAAAGCGGGGTCCATCATGTGCTTAGCGTAATTATTTGTTTAGCAAATGTTTACGTTTAGGTTTAAAGGAAAGCTTTATAACTCGTGGTGAAGGAAGATTTTCTCAAAGAAAGCCGGATTAAAGAAATGATTCATTGCAATATAATTGAGTTGCTTATAGTCTTATATTCTTTAAATGGGTTCAGTCACACTCAGTTTGTTTGACATAAAGAACAGCCGTCAGCTATGAGCCGCCAGATGAAAAATAACTACCCTAAGGCATTTTGTTAATGATGCCCGAGAAGAATATTTGACGCGTAAGCTGAGCTGTACTGAGCTGAAAAGGTTGCCACTCCCAACCGCGATACATGCATCACTCATGCAATTTGTTTTTTTTTTAGTGTAGAACTTAAGTGCGAGGAAACATTGTTCCATAGCTTTCCAAGGGACTAATAATAAACCTCTGAAGGATAATCCTTGATGAGCATTAGGAGTTAAGCACAGGTATTTCTTTGAGAGCGCGCAATCGTGACGCAGCCGCTTTGATGTTGAGAACAAATATTTATTTGACGAATAAAGAAGGTAAAACCATAGATTATATTGGCATAAAACATGAGGGGAATTTATGAGCCCAAGCTGAGAAGAAAACTATATTTGTTCTAGACTGCTTGTTATGATGACGGGACAAAAGACTAAAGTGGGAAGACTCGGCTTGGCCTTGACTCTGGAAGGCTTTTCTTATATTCCTCTTAATTTAGAGTTTTTATTCATTTTCTCACTCCCACAGGACTTGCCCCAGTTGCAGGAGACATTACGTAGCTTTGGTGGGCCTTCAAGCTGCACTTAACTATATAGGTGAAACTGAGATACCATGCACGCGGTCAATATTTCTAAGGATCCTTTAGTTGGACCAAAAATGGTTATTTATATGGTTATTTATATGAGATATTCACTTCATATTTAATTACGTCTCAAACAAAGGCCGATCACTGAAAATAACCTTCAGTTTTAATAAATCGAGCGATTTCACAGCTTTGCTTTCAAGAGCGCTTCTCCTATTGTTCTTTTGATTGACATTTATTAATTCTTTTCAGCTCCGTATGGCATCAAGGATCACAATATCAAGATTTTCAAAATTGCTTAAATCGGTTATTAGAAAGCGCTATTTTGAAAACCGAGGGTCTTAAGTGTTCATATGCTGGGAAGAAAACAAATCGTTTGTACACGTTCAGCAGTTTTAAAGGCATTCCAAAATTTGCATGGGATCATTTGGTAAACTAATAGCAAGGATTTCTATGGACATAAAACGAATTTAAAGCTATCCGTCTTGCATGGAGTCGCAAAAAAACTCATTTCCCAAAGCAAAACTTTTGTGGAGTCTTTAATGCGCATGATATTGGGGAAAAGGTTCTTATGCTGCTACACTCTTTACCCCTTAAAAAGATGTTATCTGCAGATGTCAGTTATGAATTTCGTACAAGTCGCGCCCGTGTTAGTGTTAATTTGATTTCTCCTGCAAAGTTTTTATTCCCTCCCATAACTGAGAGAACTTCGTATTTGCAGCCTATAAATACTTCATTGTTCTCATATTTGTATCAGTCGGGTCATTGCTGACTCGGCTCGGCAGTATCTCGCCGTAGTTGGAGAGATTAAGTCATGTCCTATTGCGCCCGGAAGCAGGACGCCGAAAGATGGCAGTAGAGTACGGAGTGCAACCAGACTGATCCAAGTTATTCTCCATGGTGGGTGCTGTCGTTATTTTACTATCTTCGCTTTCTTTCTTTGTTTTTACAGTCGGGTTGGCTTCAGGTGGTTATGATTTCACAGGCGGGTATTTACGGTCAATTCGTCCTTGATTCTTACCAAATATTAATATATATATATATATATTTTAGGAGAACGTGTGGATGTACACTGGCGCTAGGAAGCTTAACCTCAACATGGGTCACTGTAGAAGAAATTAATGTAAAACTCGCTCCCTCTTGTGGACTAGCTGCTTCCCGCGACCGGGGGAGGCCCTGGTTAAGTAATTTACCAGGGGTGTCCGTCGGACATTTTGGAAAGAGCCCCTAAAAGGTACCAAAAACCTCGTTTGGGTGGAATTATTACCCTTAAATAGACCTCTAGCAATTCTTAGAAGTATTTATACCTGATCTTTTGAAAACCATGCCGAACTCCGGGACATTAGCTCTGCTCAAATGGCCAGGAAAATGCCTGGCTTTTGCCTGCAGATAGATTCAATTCTTACCAGGACAAACCTTGTTGTTTGAATTGGACAGCCCAGTGAAGACGTTGTCCTCAGCTCTGTCAGCTTCTCAAAATTCCCGACACTAGGGCACCTGCAGTGAGTGAAGCAAATTTACGCCCAAGGCAACAGACCCACCCCTCCTCCCACGAGCTCGGGTTTTGCTGCTGGGAAAAGCAGTCCACTCAGGGCAGTAATCAGAGCTCCCCAACAGGGCAGAGTATATCTGGTTAGAAATTAATCTGCGGTAAGCCCAGAAATCAGTGTTACGTCACTGAGCGAGCTACTGCAAATTTAATTAGCATTGAAGGAAAACAACAACACTGAGCCAAATGCTGAGCAAGCCCACCCCCCTGCTTTAAGGTGGTATGGTACCCTAGACTACTCTTTTCTCCAAAATCAAACTCATGCGGAAGAAACCACCATCATGCAACTCATTGCCATGAATGATGTCCGAGTCTCTTGTTGCCATGGAAACAGAACAAGCTTTTGTCAATTATCTTTAATAATGCTTCCTCGGTAACAATAAATGAGCAAAAACACTTAGTCAATGAGGCAAGAAACAATTGTTTAAAAATTATGTTTGTACTGATCTAGAAAATTCTTCAAAGTTTCACTATATCTACCATCAGTCAAAGAACAATTCAACAGATTGGCTTCATTCTGGTTCATTGCATAGAAGGTTAATGTCTACCTCAAATTTGAACCCTAAAAAGATGGTAAAAGTAAAATCATGAAAAGTAAATAATTTTTTCCATCTACAAATTCAATGCCAGTTTCAAATTTCAAACCTGCATAGGATCAAGATTGCTGTGGTCAGGTTTTGCCATCTTTTCCAGCAATATCAGTGCAAAAGTGTTTGTTACACATGAAGGAAAGGGAAAAAAATCAAACAGGCATGACAATGTACAATGCACTTCTCCAGCAAAGACATAGCATAGAGATGGGATGAAAACAACATATCAGCTCCAAAATAGTGCAAGAAGTAAATGAAATCTGCCTCGCAAACGAGCAGTCTGAACACATCTTTTTTCAACTGCGTGAATCCTTTATTCAGAGAGTAGACATTACAAGACGTCTCTTCTGCTACCAAAAGTTCTCCAGGCACGTTCAGCTTTCAATGAAACTTCCACAGGTGAAGATTGAGTCTGGTGAGACAAGGCTCATTTGCTTTTAGGCCCCTTGTCCATGAACAACAAACTCAGCAGGTTGAAGCGAGCGCAGTGCCAATAAAGCCTGGTTTTCACTAGCGACGCAAGCACAAGCGCAACCATAAGCGCAAGCACAAGAGCGCTTATTTCACCATGAAAACGGGCTTAACGCAAGCATAAGCATTTGCGCAAGCACAAGCGCAAGGATCAAATTTTTTCCTTTTCCTTTAGCTTGCGCTTATGCTTGCGTCGTGTCGTTTTCACTTGGCATAAGCTTCTTATGCTTGCGCTTTGTGCTTGCGTCTCTAGTGAAAACCAGGCTTAAGCGGTTCTTTGAAATTGGCAAAGTTTAAGCTTTCTCAGCCCTTGATGATGAGCTCAGACACCAGCAAATGACCCAAAAAGCAGTAATTTAGGACAATTTTGACCCATTCCAAGGTAAATTCTGCAAATGATTCGGCCGACCAGAGAGTGGATTCAACTGAGCCGAGTATAGCCACGTGACCAGGGTTTACCATTTACTAAAAACTCCGGAAATTTCGGTTGGAATATAAATGGGAAGCCTATTTTGGTCTTCCTAAACGGAAAATTTCCGGAGAAAACGGATTTCTTGAAAGGAAGTAGTCCAAAATGTGCCTTCCATTTACGCCTTTCTACCACTTCCAGGCCTTTCGGTTTCGATTGCTCTACAAACCCGATCTTTTGGAGTGTTTCTGGAAATGGAACACCCGTATCCCATGGAAATTTTCACTTGGGTGTTCGATGCGTCCCATTTACTCCAACCGCCGACCAACCGGTTCTTCTGATTAAGTGGCAAACAACCCAGCTGTGTAGTGTGATGTGACAAGATACAACGATACCCAGTCCTTGATCAAAATCTTTGGAGAAATAGAGTTTCAATACTCCCCACATCCATATAGAGCTGAATCCCTGCTGAAAGGGCCGCCTTCATGATATTTCAGCATTAAGCTGAAAAGCGTAAACCTCGTAAACTGAAGATACAAACTTGAAAACGATAGCCGTTTCTTTTTCACTAAAAGTAAATTAATATCCTTCTCTCGGTCAATTTTTCAGGATCGGAACATTTTTAGCACCCTTTTAACCCCGATTTGACCTATATATTGAGCAGAAAATTTCCTGTGACAGTCACCCTTAAATTATAATCTCGACACTTTAGCACTTTCATACATGTTGCAACTCTCTCATCCCCAGAGAACAAGTACATTTTGTATCTCTGGGAAACTAAAAAAATTAAGCCATTCAAACAACGGGGACAGACGAGTCACATTTGAACGTAATACTGGCTAGTACATTCTTTGAGCAATTGTATTTCGCAACCCTCTGCCTGCATAGGAGGCGCTGGACTTCACAGTGTGATACTTATCGCAAAAGCTCTATTACGCTCCCCCAACCAGAGAGGGTAGGCCATTCAGAGTCTCGTTCAGTTGGAACCACTTATGAGAGGGCATATGCAAGCTACTGCCAGACTCATCATGACAGTATTTGCTAAAAGTATCATCAATTACGACAGTTTTTACTGCATGGTTGGATTTTGGTTCCCGCGGTGCTCGCACAGCAAGTTACTGAGTAGCTGAGTAGCCCTCCCTTGCGACATACTTGCGATACAACCAAAGCTGCCGGAGGATGATGATCGTTGGAGCCGCGCGCTCTTCTTAAAACTAAAAATTTGTGATAATAAAACAAATGATATGACGAAAAATAATACACGAGAAGTGCAACGACCTGAGGGTCACTTATACAATGAATATGCTGGGCCAGAAAAGCTGCAAAGAATCCGGTAAACAGTTCTAGCATGACATTAGTCCTAGGCTCTACAAAAATTTCCTACATTCCTACTATATTCCGGTAAAGCTCAGTGTCATCTCTTCGTTTACTTAAGTAGGTGGTGGTCAACTAGAAAGCCTTCGCTACTTTGACCACCACACACATTTTATAACCCGTGTAGTAATTATTTTATCTTGTAATCATCTGTTGTGACTGTACTTTTCTTTCTATGTTAGTTTTATGTAAATAGTGTGAAATAAATGAACTATGAACCATGCGTGACACAAGGTTATCGCGGCATTTTGTGAGATGTCAATGACATGCTGGAAAATTAAAGAAAGAAAGAAAGCCTCGTTAATCAATCTGAGAGGTAGGTTCTTTGAAAAACGGCCGAGAATCGTGAACTTAGTAAACTGACCTCATTCAAATGTGACGGAAAACATCAGAAAATTCCAGTATTGGACTTTTTCAGGGCAGAAGCTGAAAATATTACAGAATAATCGTCGGACACGCCACATGTTGTAACATTAAAAGTTCAAAGTTCGTTTTGTTATCTTTTTCGCTTTGGCCAGAACTCTACAAAACAGCACATTTAGACAATATTCAGTTCACCACTTTTTTCTTTTTAATTCGTTAATTTGATGCCTTTGAAACAAGAAGCCTGACAAAAACCTCTTTGTTGCATTATTTGTATTAGTACGGTATACGGCCAACATGTCAGACATGTAAGTAGTAATTTATTTAAGCTCGATAACGTGGGGAGTGGTTGCCCAATCTCCCGAGCCGGGGGCTCATGTAATAAACGCTCGAGCATTCCGGATCCAATTGGAATTTAGAAGTGTTGGTTTTTGAGGAGAGGGGAAAACCGGAGTACCCGGAGAAAAACCTCTCGGAGCAGAGAAGAGAACCAACAACAAACTCAACCCACATATGACTTCGGGTCCGGGAATCGAACCCGGGCCACATTGGTGGAAGGCGAGTGCTCTCACCACTACGCCATCCCTGCTCCCCAGTACATGTACATATCTAGGCCCGTTTCAAATGTCGTGCAACTGCCGTGTCGAACTCGAATTAAATTCAAATTAATTGAATTAATTGAAACCAAGTCGTGCTGCTGCCGTGTCAGTGCCGTGTAGCCCGGCAAGGCTTGCCGTTCTTCACAGCAGCACGACTTGGTTTCAAACGTCGTGCTACTGCCGTGTAGCCGTGTCGAACTCAATTCATAAATTAACATTTTGGATTTGCTTCGTACAACCGGGCTGGTCAGTGTTTTGATTACGGTACCGAAGACTCAGGGTACGAGCTGGGCAAGAGCTTTTTATTCGACGGAATTAAATCCAAGTCGTGCTGCAGTCGTGCGATAGTCGAGCCAGCTAAGTACGGCAGTAGCACGAAGTTTGAAACGGGCCTAATAAGTAGCACAAACCTTTCGCGCGTCGCGAGACAGACAAATAATAATAATAATCTAATCTAGTTTTTTTACATAGAAAGTTTATCATAACGGTGGACAGAGAAAATTAATCCTACACAATTATAGATTAGTTGGGTTGATGCTAGCGCGGATGATGCTAGTACGCATGCGCTAATTATAACTGTCTTCCAGTTATGACTTAAAAAGGAGGAAAAAGACATTTAGTGTTATGATATAGAAAACTCAGTGCGGGACGCTCATTTTTTTCCTTTTCCCCCACAAAGTTTCTCTTTATGGAGTGGTCTTTTGTACGAACCTTGGCACCAAACGGCCTCCCACAATGCTGTAAACATCAGTCAGTGCGCCTTATAAGTACTTTGCAATTCTCATATACCTATTGGTCGGGTCAGTATTGGTGCACCGCTGGCTCGGCTCGGCAGTATTCCGCCAATCGCTGGAGAGATATTAAGGACTCTTTGTCTTTGGCCATCGTAGCTTAACAAGAAATAACACACAAACTGCGATCACGAGTAGCTGTCATGCATCTGCTATCGCAGACCACGTCACGTCAACTGGTCACAACTTAAAATGGGACCACTTTGAGATATTGGCGAAAGGTCGGTCAGATACTCATTGCAAGATAAAGGAGACTCTACTAATTAGAGAATTGAAACCTACCTTAAATGAAAATGTAAGCAGCGAAAAGCTGTATCTCTATTAGTTTGCATCTTTTATATGCAAATTATTTTTAGCTTCTGTCAAGGTTATTGTTAATTAGTTACTTATCTTAAATTTCAAATTTAGTTGTTACTTTAATTCCTAACGGTCACTTCTGAAGATGTATGTCGAAACATACGAAACGTCAAGTTAAACGATATAGTTTTATTTTTGTTTTCCAACAATGCGTTCTATTGTCATGTTTATCACCGCAGTTTGTGTGTTATTTCTTGTTAAGATATTAAGGAATCATGAAGTCGCCCTCGTAACGAATTGAAGCCTCTCCAAGGCGGGTGCTGTCGTTATGTTTGTCTTTTCTTATCACGTAGCCATGTATATAAAGATAAAAAGGGTTCGGTTTGTGAGCTCAAACGATCATGATCGACTTTTTCACACAATCGGGATTTCCCTAGCCCGCTATTCCTGGAGCTCGGTTAGTGGACAGTAGTAGAAACCGCGAGCTGAGATTTTATAGTTCTCGAGCCCTCGACTTTCCATGCTTTTGGATAACCAGGACGAAATATCGCTTCATGCAGCGTCTTAACTAGAGTTGTCTCCTTAAAGGAAACTAAGGGCTTTGGAGCTCAGAATGGAATTTATCTACATTATGTTTTTCACAAAAGAATTTTTCTTTTAATTACCAGTGATAAAAAGAGCTAGCAAAGCCGAACCCGAGTTCGAGCTTTATGATGTATTTTGGCCTTGAGTACATGTGATGGGGTCGCCCAAGAAAGTACTTAAAAGTTTTACATTGTGCTGTCTAAATTCGGACACTTAATATTTTCGACGCTTGAAAATTTCGAACGGTTTTATTTTCGGACCCTTTTTTGTCCGAAATTAAAATCGTCCAAAATTTTTGGTAAGCAATGTAAGTTTTCTTGCGCACAAGTACAAATCAGAGCGGAGGAGTAGTATACACTGGGTAAACGTGACAGTTAACAGTAACGCAACGCCATACACTAAAAAGTGTATAAACGACGATCGAACGATAATGGCAGAAGATCAAGAAATTTTCTAATATTGAATTAGCTGAGCGATCCACGTAAACAAGCCACTGTAATTAAGCGAGCAAAAAGGAACGTGATGTTTAGAGCGTTAACAAGAAATAACACACAGACTGCGGTGATAAACATGACAATAGAACGCATTGTTGGAAAACAAAAATAAAACTATATCGTTTAACTTGACGTTTCGTATGTTTCGACATACATCTTCAGAAGTGACCGTTAGGAATTAAAGTAACAACTAAATTTGAAATTTAAGATAAGTAACTAATTAACAATAACCTTGACAGAAGCTAAAAATAATTTGCATATAAAAGATGCAAACTAATAGAGATGCAGCTTTTCGCTGCTTACATTTTCATTTAAGGTAGGTTTAAGGTAGGTTTTTAATTAGAGAATTGAAACCTACCTTAAATGAAAATGAAACCGATTTGAAGCCATTTCGGCGAGTTAGTGATGATCGGAGTTTCCATTTCTAAGAGAATAGGCTTTTGTACATGATGCTTTTGTTTTCCCACTAAAATGCTCGGTCTTCCCTAAAATAGCCACTAAAATGCTCGGATAATGCTCATTATACAAACGGTTTTTTTAATTAATTTCAAAGTTTTTAACAAGGTGTTAACTGTTCATACTTACAAAAACGTACAAGTGTTGCAAGTAACAACAACAACGTATACGAGTTCATAAATGCAGCCAAAAAAACATAATCCTCGAAATCATATATGAATTTTGAGTTTTAGTCTTCATTTTCTCTAAAAAAAGTAATTTCTTTTTTAGTTTCTCGAAAAAAAAAAAATAAAAAATACTTTTGCCTCACTAAAATGCTCGAAAAAATGCTAGCATAATGTACAAAAGCCTATAAGAGAAGCGCAAGGCAGAACATCGATTTCCGGAATGCCCGCCGCTCGAAGCCAAAATAAAACCCACTGAAATTTGCCCTGCTGTCCCAGTTCCTCCACAGAATCAAAGTAGAGATGTTAAGCTTTCCTCTCTGTGAAATCCCGGGTCGATTGCGGCCCCATCGCCTGCGCTACAAAGCTTTTCTTTCGAGCCAGCTACGCTGCTGAATTTTCGCAAGTGCTCAGCCGTAACGCCATGGACACACTGAACTTTGGAACAGCACGCTGGGTAACAAAAGTGAACCCGCGGGGGTAGACAGCGACCAGTTGGCGACGGCCAATCAAAATCACTCTAAGGGCACTAAGGCCACAAGGTAGCGGGCATTACCCCTTAAATCTACCAAAGCAAAGATTGAGCCCAAGCATTAGCAGCCATGGACAGCTGTTTCGGCCTTGTTAGGTCTCATCAGCATGGCATAGCTAATGCTCAGGCTCAAGTACCCTCATATCAATAAGGGGCCTTGGTGCCTTTAGAGTGGCTTCAGCTTACTTGATCACATTAATTTGTGAAATATCCTTGTCACTCCAGCCACGTCCCACAAGCTTTACGTTTTTAATGGCGTATTATGCCTGCCGGCAGTGCTGGTCAAAATTCGCATGTTGAAAATTCTGTTTGGGCAACAAAATTCGGTTCGAATTCTACTTGACACAATACTACTTGGCATTCCTTGTGTAGTAAACGAACCTCGCAAAACGAAAACACAAAACTGAAATTTGTAAACGTATATAAGACTGGAGTTGAGGTAGATGATGCGAGCTCCGTTCGGCAAAGACCCTGCGAGATGATTTGGATTTGTTCTTTAATCTTTATAGTTATTACTCTGTAATATTTTTCTTCATTTTTTCCCATCAAACGATTTTGTAAAAAATGTAAATATCTTTGTACCACCTATTTTTCTACTTACTGCTCAAATTTTGCTCGTAATTGTAGTATTCTGCCGGCAGAATGCTCGTTGCCGCAAGCTGTGAATTAAACCCGGAATTATGCCAGCATACTTTATTCAAGCGTACCCAGCCCAGACTACAGATTTGAGCACTACTGGTCATAGGTCATCCCAGCCAAGAGTATTTCGTCTTCAGAATTTCTGTTTATTTGAAAACCTTATTCAGTTCCTCGTATCGGCTCTCATTCCTAAATCGAAATAGGAAAGAAAACAGAGCAGTTCCCAAAGAAAGCCCTCTAAGAAACAATGCTTTATAATGCACGTATCTTAAGTTTGAATTTGCTTATCAGATTCTCTGTCCATCTTTGCTTTTTCAGTTGTTTACTGCTCACTGAGATTGTTAAATTTTCGAAGGTACAAACCAAACGTTAAAATAATTGGCTCTAAATGAACAATATTTGCAGTCACACCTTAACGTCTACTTATGTCTATTTAGCCTTGACTCACATGACTCACTCACATGACTCACATGACTTGCGAGTTCATCGTAATTTAACTGTAAATAATTAAAGTAAATTCACTGTAATTAAATCGGTGATCTGTAAAACTGATGCAGTCATGGTGGATCAGCGGTATGAACTATTAGTACGAAATTTTTGCCAGGTCATTGTGCAATCAGTACCGAGAGCCCAAATTCGCTGACTAAAGATGTGGGTATTTTAAAAGTTGACGTGTTATGCTAATTACACCCCGAACAGCTTAGTGAGAATGCGATTGCACCACACAAAAAAATGAAATAGGAACCGAGGCGTTTGTTGTATCTACCCCCTTCTACCATCTTTGCCAACATGCCTTTGTAGAAAAAAAAAAAGCACACAACTCTTACCTAAAAATACTCATACAAAAATATTCCCAACTGGTGTCTGCATTCTCATTGGCTCTTCGTTTTCTGACTAAGGCATGACAAATGAACAGGTACTTCCCTTTGTTCTTGGTCAACAAAGTGTAAATTTCCTTACTGCAGCGAAAGCGAACGAAGAACTTTTTTGTAGTCATTTTACCCCCATAGCTATTTCAGTGTACTATTAATACCAATCATGCAACGCCAGCCAATATTTCCTAAAACACTTTTGCGAAGCTGGTATGTCATGACCTCACTCAGGGAAAAAAACAATTCCCGTCTCCGTTACTTACTTTAGATATTAATTGTACATTGTGCTATGTACCTGCTTCTTTCAGAAAAGTAAAACAGTTTTCAGGCCCCGTGTTTTCTCCTTTTGTAGCTAACGTACAGTGTTAGACACCGAAAGACTCATAGCTATTCAGACATGAACCATTGAACCACACGGAAAAATAGGAACCGAGGCCTTTGTTGTATGTACCCCTTCCACCATCTTTGAACAAGGTGTCCTTATAATATCAAATGTTCAAGCAAGCAACCGTGGACAATAATCCTGCTGGTATACGTTGGATCAAACTGGTGTTCTGATCGGCGTAATAAAATCAAGAAAGAGTATAAAAGCAAGGGTCGATACAACGTAGAATGGTTTTAAGTTTTGTGTACTATATTTCGGCTGGCCAAACCAGCCTTCTTCAGGTACAATGAGAATTTACATTGGAAGGGGTGTTTATGTAGTACTAAACCGGAAACACTTAAAACTAAAATGATTGACAGTGTAACATAAAAAAAAATATATATATATTTTTTCTAGTAGAGACTCAATCCGTAAGGCCAGGGAAGCTTTTTTAACTTCAAAAGGCAGAACAATTGATCCTGAAGGTCTTAACATCCGCGAAGAAACAGAAGTTAATTTTTTGTCATAAAATTATCCTTTTTGACACTTTTTTTCTAGTATTTTATTTTACACTGTCAATCATTTTAGTTTTACGTGTTTCCGGTTTAGTACTACATAAACACCCCTTCCAATGTAAAATTGTACCTGAAGAAGGCTGGTTTGGCCAGCCGAAATATAGTACACAAAACTTAAAACCATTCTACGTTGTATCGGCCCTTGCTTTTATACTTTGTCTTTATGATCAATGATAATAATGATGATGATGACGACGATGATAACGATCACGATGACGATGGTGATACAATAGTGCATATTTTAACCAAGGATCTACTTTAAGTATTATACTCCTCTTCTACCATCTTTGAACAAGGTGTCTTTATAATCGATGATGATGATATGACGACGACGATGATTATACAATAATGCACTTTATTTCACCGAGAATCTACTTTACGTAATACACTCCTCTTCCGATTGAAAAATGGGAACCGAGGCCATTGTTGTATTGACCCCTTCCATCACCTTTGAACAAGGTGTCTTTATAATCAATGATAATGATGATGATGATGATGATGATGACGACGACGATGATTATACAGTAATGCACTTTATTTAACCGAGGATCTACTTTAAGTATTACACTCCTCTTCTGACTGAAAAATGGCATCCGAGGCCATTGTTGTATGTGCCTCTTCCACCATCTTTGAACAAGGTGTCTTTATAATCAATGATAATGATGATGATGATGATGATGACGATGATGATGACGACGACGATGATTATACAACAATGCACTTTATTTAACTGAGGATCTACTTTAAGTATTACACTCCTCTTCTGACTGACAATGCCGAACAAACCAAAACAACAAACGATTATACAACTAGTCCTTGTGATTATTTAATAAAAACTGAGAGAAATAGTTAAACTTGCCTGCTCATGTTTAACTAGCCATGCAGGTTTCTGGCTACTGATACTCAGAATATTAATGCTTCATTTCAAGTATTAAACACACGTAACAAATATTAGTTCCTTATCTTACAAGACGATGGTGCGTCTAGCAATCCCCCCCCCCTCCCCTCCCCCACCATCTCCAGACTAGAGGCTGCTCATCCAGTACACCATTCCCGTGGTAGTTATTGTGCTCCCGTAATTATTAACTTAGACTACTCAAACAAGGTTCTGGCAGTTCTGCTTTGATAGTTTTGGCGAATTTTCTTGTTGGAGTTTTACAGTCTTTTCCTTTCGATCACTCTCTTGACCGATGGCGAATTTCACTTTTCGATGTCCACGAGATACAATTGGAGCCTTCGCCAATCCACCTGCAAATCTGCCTTGCTTTTAAACTCGTTAATTTGGTTACGAGGTTAAAAAGCTTGCTTCGTCCGTCGGGCAATAACACTCTTCCGTATCCCGACAGAACACCGACGACCACCCGATTTTTTCCTGGTTCTTTGAGATTGGTTCTGACGTAAGTTCCGGCGCCTGAGCTTCCTTCCCATGCGTCACATCTGCTAATCAGCAAATTGGATACGACTCGAGAGTAGCAATGGCTGTACCACAGTGAATTGGCTTTTTTGTCGCCGGGGAAGCTGGCAAAGTGTAGTTTGTAGAGATATCCAGTGCTTTTGATGACTCCAAGCTTTAGGTAGGGTCGTTTGTGGACGGCTCTCTGGAGCGTAATAACTGCATAATCAAAACTTGGTGATTTGCTTTCAACGCGCCACTTTTCGGGAAAATTAACGCTGTGCACGCCAATCCAACGTAATTTTCCGTTTCGTCGTAGAATTGCGACTCGCAGGTTCGAGATTGGCGTGAGAAGCCGGGTGCCATTATGCAGGCAGTGCGCAGACGTCAGCACGTGAGTACGGGAGATGAGCGAACCTGAGCAGCCGGTTGAGATCGTGACGGATGTCGAAAACGGGAATTTCTGGGCTTGTGTAGACGTGTTTAACCTGATGCGACCATCACGCCCGAAAATAAGCCTCTTCGCTCGGCGTTTTGTAGGCTGGGGTTGAAAACAAGGCAAAAAGGAATCCTTGAAATCTGCTCTCTGGGTTAACGAAAAGTTCTCGGGATTGTCAATTAGGGCTTTCTCCACCAAGTGGTCAACTTCTGTTTCGTTAGATGTTTTCAGAAACTCAATATCGCGAAGTGGAATTTTGGTTAAAGTGTGGGAGCCATTTTGCCACAGTGTTTCGTAATTGAAGTCGACGAGGTCTTCTCCGTTGTCGTTCAAATTTACCGAGTACACTTTGAACATAGCAGACGCGTCTCCTGGGACCGTCCGCACCATCCTGTATCGGCCATGGGTTTTTCTTGATGTTTGCAGGTTATGCTTACGTTGCCCATGTCTTGGCTTCCTCGTTGCAGCTTCTTCCAGTAGAAATGTCCCAAAGAGGAACAGTATAAGTGAAAATGTTGAAGAAGTCTTCATTTTTTTCTGTTTCTGAAGAGGTCTGTAGACGACACTCGTAAGGGCTGAGATGACTGCGTACGGTGTGGTTCTCCGAACAGCAGCGATCTTGTTTTGATGTTGTTTAAGAGTATCGTCCTTATATAAGTACTTCGTTTTGATATATTTCTAAGATTAGAGGCGGAAAATCGTGATAATAAAGTTAAAATGGCAATTGACAAGTCTGGTTGGGCTGATATATTCCCGAGAGAAATTTCACGCTCCACTGATCGATACACACAAACCGTCGGCTGAGTTGCCGGGATCGACTAAAATTAACGTTGTTCCTTAATCGATAATTCAAGGCTAGATCTGCTGCTGCACCGAAATTTGCAATTGAAAAAACTTTCTGCGAGACGTACCTTTCTATTCCTACTTTTTGAGGAAATTATCATTTCAAAGATACCGAGGTTTCTGCTTTCTTTATCCTGAATAGTAGCACTTGTAAACTCGCCACCTTCGAAGCATGTTCATTCGTTTCCCAATGTCTGTGTACACGTTTGTTAAGTTACCGCAACTCGTGGTTCGTCGAGTAAATAAGTACAAAAGAAGAATAGACTGGTTGAGTTTGTGGGAGTTCCGGTCAGAGCTCTAAACACCTGCCCCCCAAACACCCCGCATTCTTTAAAAATCAAGGTTATGCTCTTGTGCTTGATGTTGGACTTTATCCCTACGACAGAGTACAAAAGAAACAAACAGCAAAGAGTTTTCAACGCTAGGTATGCGCGCAGTGTCGGCTTTTTTTTTTTTTTTTGTTCGGTTTCATTGGACAAGGAATGTAAGTGCGGTTGGCGAGACCATTGTTCCGCCTGGTAACTTCAAGGTATTTTATTATTACGATGAACAACTGACCAGCTTTCTTGACGTAAACAAAGCTAAGAACAGGCGTGCGTATTCAAGCATTCGATATAGCTCCAAAATTCTAGAAATTTTTAGCTAATTTCGTAGTTCGAAAGAAAGTAATAACATCACAGGTTGGTTTCAAGAAGGATACGCTGAAGGAATAAAACGGAAAAGGAAATTCATTTGTTTTGTATTTTGCAGTTACATTCAATTTGATTTGCCACACGAAAGGAAAAGATGTTCGAAGTTACCCAGTTGAGACCGACAATTAAGATAGCTTGAATGGAAAGGCGCTGACATGAAATACCTTCTCTATATAACGTGAGTAATGAAGTTCGAAAACAAACTGGAAAAAATAGATTGTATTCGTATTATACAGATCTGCTGACCACCAAGGGAGTATTTCTTAAGCTTTGTACGCAAAGGAGCTCGGTGTTCCTTACCACAAAAGGAAAGTTGTGTAATACTGCATATAGTCATTAAATCAGGCAAGTTGGACGACGAAGGCTTTTAATTGCAGGACGGTATAAACTGGAAACTTTTATCACATGTGTAAATAAAAAAGAATCTTGAAAAGAAACCAGCGCGAAAAATTTTCCATGGCAACCGAAAGACGAGAAAATAAGTCATTAAGTATATATCCTATATTTCCGTCTCCGCCTTCTTTCCTAATTTCAATACCAAATATCAGATGTACGTGGGAAATAGATTTGCAAATTTTACACTACAGCGCATCGATTTTAATTTCTTTTTATAGGATGGCATTACGATTTTAGAATTGTTGTTCTTTTCCGTGCAATATAACATGCAGTGTTGCATCAGACTATTTTCAGGCTATGACTGGGCGAAAAGGTTGCTCAAAATAAGAAACTGACGAAACAAGACGACGTAAAAGCTTGTCATTGTGATGTTGGAATTATCCAGATTCTAATTAAATTTATATAGGCTGTGATATAAACTGAGGTGTGAAGAGGATTTAGCTAACTGCAGCCACTGTAACGGGAAAAAAGATATCAGTATAAAGCTGTACCTAAAGGACAAGAAATTTAGTGGTTAAATTTACAGAAAACACAATTTTTAGTTAGTTGCGGGGTTCATATGCACCTCCTGCACTGCTCTGACACTTATATTCTCTTTGTCAAACTTTTACTCATTGCAGCGCATGAAATGTGTCTCTAAAGGCCCTGGCAAACGAGGACACATTTGTTGCGGACACAAATGTTTCCCCGTTTGCCCGCGCGAGCAACATTTGCTGCGGACACAAAATTTGTGTCCGAGACACAAAAAAATGTTTCTGACTTTTACCAGAAACATTTTGTCAGCAACAAATGTTTCCCAGTTTGCGCAGCATGAAAACACAACATTTTGTTTTGTGTCCCGCTCGTTTGCACACCCAAGAAACATCATGAGCAACAATGCGTCCGCAGCAATGTGTCCTTGTTTGCAGGGCCTTAACTTTGACTACTATTCGTAAAATTATTCAAAGATCCGGCTTCAAATATATACGAAAGATACTGTGGAGCAATTTTTTGTACGGTGCTATTTTTACAAGTGCTGTGCAAGGTGCTTCCAGTTTTTGAGTGTGAGACTGAAATTCTAAAGTGTCACCAGCATTTAAACAAAGAGAGGTATTTTTCAGCGGCCTTTGCTTGTTATTTTGTGCAAAGAGGCCCAATAAACTTGTTGAGTCCATGGATGAATCCTAAAGCGCAGGTAAAAAAGGAGAAAGTTTTCGAACAGACGCTGTTTATTCTGTTCAAAACCTGGCAAATAAATGAAAATGCATTTTGTCCTCGGTTTGTGACATAGGCCTACTCGTAAGAAAATTTCCGAGTTGCCGCAACTGGAATCGAAACACGGACTCTCATGATGCCTAACAAACGACTTGAAGTCAATGTTTTGGCTTTTAGCCGTTAATTGTCTGCGTAGCTGTGTTTACTTGTCTAGGTACTTCAGTCTTTCTAGAGTCAATGATTTATTTCCTATGACGCGTGTATTAGCGGTATCCCTAGATCAGAAGACTTCTCATAGCTCGGACGCTAGATACAAACAGGGTAACGGCGCCAACTGGCCGCCTGATCCAATACATAAATGCGTAGATGCTTTTAAAAGACCTCTCCTCTTTACATCCTTGCGGTGCCTCTAACGATTCGTTAAACCTGACTAGTTACATCTAACGACCGCGTATATTGACGTCAGGTACGTGCACTTTACGCTAAGATAGGCTAAGTGCTCTTCAAGAGGCGAAATTAAGTTGAATACAAAATTCTTCGTAATAAAAATAAGACGCATGTTTCGAAGTACAGACATTCCTGATCGTAAAATAAGATGCAGTTTTCGCGTTGACTTAAATTTGAAGACAGCTCCCGTTTTGATGACTGAAGGTATGACTCAGGTCGGCAAATTAAACGCCGCGAAAATGGAATACAACTGGCGAGGTTTTGTCGAGAGCGTGCACGGGCGCACGTTATCTTCGTTACTACTTTCAAGTTGACAGGCCAGACGCATACCCATACCTAAGACTGTCTGGGTTGTAGAGATGTTTTCGAAGTTTCAGTAACACTCGCGATTATCATCCAACTCGTTGAGCTTAAAGATAACGAATGTACCGCATTCATGCATGGTTCAAAACGTTTTAGTTTTACCGGGGAAAGTCTCTTGCAGAAAAACTTGTTGTGGTTAAAATCTGATCTAATATGGTGGTTGACTGGTGGTCGCAGGGACTGTAGTCGCACAAACAGTGCACAACATACAAACATTTGAAGGGAATATTTCCACAAATTGCCTCACAGGGCGTAATTGTGGTTCCCGCGATGTTAGGCATTTTGGTAACTAAAATGGGTAGATCACACGAAAGTACTTTGTCTTCGACTTCCCAGGGACAGGCCGTTTCGTTCGTGAGAATGTTTACACGGCAAAACGACGAGAGCGAAATCCAGCATAGAGCCTGGCGTTGAGAAACGGCGCACCGCTTAAGCTGCGTGCATATTCTGTAAAATAAATTGCAGCACCATCTCCGGTGACAATAACCTGCGAATTCGAAAAATTTAGACTAATATCAATCTGTGGAGAGAAGCAGCATCTTAAAAGCGTTTTAAAAGTCTTGTTCAGTTGCTAGCTTCATATAAAAATCTACAACTCCTTCTCCCTCTCAAGACCGGTAAACTGAGAAAAGTATCGACTTCCTCCTTGAAAGCAAGTGTAAGTGCACAGGGTACCAACCAAGTGAAAATCGTCTCGATAGCGTAACAGTTTCAGTTTCGAGTATTCATCTAAAACAACTTTATTTCCAGCTGGCACCGTACAAGTGCCAAATGCCAGCTAGCTAATTATTATGTTAGGATTCAAAGTTGCAACCTAAGTGACAGGTTATCGGGAGGATGGTTTCATCCAACCAATATTCTATTCAACTTTTACCTTATACAAGTCACGATCAAAGTAACATTTCCTTCCTTTTGATATTGATTTCCATCTTTTCACGGCTTCTTATGAAGGGATGTTTCGCTCATTTTTACGGATACCCTTTACGGTTTTACCATGACCCCGGCGACTAAATTATCCTGTTCAAAAATTACTATAATTCTGACCCTCGTTACTGTCAGTGTAGGAATGCAGACACACGTCGTCACTGGCGCAATTCGCAGTGTCTCATGCAAAATTAGTTGATCATATAAGTTGGAAGCTCGACTTGCTTATACAGGCAACACAAATGTGAACTCCAGCCCAGATACAAACGAAAGCACAAGTTATTCCCCTGGGACAGATCATTATTCACAGCCTGCATTTAGACGTCTTTTTCTTCATTCCTCAGTGCTCGCTATTGTCATCCTGTCTCTACCCAGGAAGGAAGTAGAAGCGGTCTGCACACTGTCTAAGCATTAAAGGACCAGTTGAAGGGCTCTATATCGCGTCAAAGTTGGGTTCCTTGTGTTTTCCCTCTCAACTTCTCTTGCATGCGTTAGTGTTCGAGTGCAGTTCTTAGACCATGCAAAGACAACGTGTAAGCGCAAGAAGAGCAACAAAGGAATATTGCCACTCCTTCGATCCTTCATTTCCATTCACGGTCTACGGTGCCTGAACATTACCATTGGACCACCAAAAACAACAGAAAGGGGCGCAGGGCGCAGGACTTGTTTTAAACATTACTCCAAGACGGTGCAGTGGTAAAAAGGTTCGTGCTTCATTTGCGATTTTAATGTTTAGAAGTAATTTTTTATGGTTTTGCATTAGAAACATATTTCCAGTTGGCACTGTGATACCTCTGAAGGTAGTGGCTAGATCTCAGAGGTAGTCAAACCACAATTTCTAAACCTCGGTAATTGCCGAGGTGTCACCATCATCTCCACCAATTTTAAGTGGAAGACACCTCCATCCCCGCACCTGGCATAGAGCCCCCTTGCGCATTCAGAAATTCCGCGAATATTTTCCCACGCTGGGCTTTCAATTTATTCCCAAAGTGTTTGTCTTTGGTTTGGTTACTGCTTATTGCTTGAACTCGTAAACACGGAAGAAAGAAAAGATGACTGTGATGAATGCGATAACAGATTACTGAGACGCGATGTTCGGCTTTTTTTACCATACCCATGATTGCACAATAAGTGTTGATAGCATGTGTGCAAGGGAAGAGGATATTACTGTAAATCGTGTTCTTGCCAGGTTATAAACTGCTTCTTTCACGGATAACCTGTTCTAAACAAACCTCAAGTGTTTTGATGTCTGAGGCGTTCTCTTGCAAACTTCTCAAGTGTTTCTTCCGTTGTTTTTGTTAGCAAACTTATATTGATCCGGACTATTCGCTGTCTTCTCACTGTGTACTAATAATCAGCTAAGATTGTGTTTACTTCTCAGACAAGTGGATTCTAGACAAGCCGGTATTTTAAATACACTTCAGTGTGAAAGGATTTCATACGTCTGAGGGGTTTACCGACTCCAAAGTATTATTTGGGGGACAAAGAAACCCAGTTTACTAACACAACCTTCAGATTCTGTCATTCGTCCAGGTAACGTAAGACACTGCCAAGGTTAGGGAAATCGTTCCTACGCCCGTTGATTTGAAAGAAGTTCCAAAAAAATTATGCACTGAGTGTAAAGCTTGTAAAGCGTATAATCTGAACATACCACTCCTTTTGCCGTTTTGTTTTGGAATGTTGTTTACTAAGCTGATTTACCAGCCTTCGCATTACAACGGACATACAAACAAACTGCATGCACGATATCACTCAAAAGATAATAGGCTTACAAAGCGTAGGACGGAACGTTACATCTGTGATATCCAATAACTCTGTGAACAAAATAACATCTTTTTTCCTCAACGCCAACGCTAGCAGACGATTTCCGGCTTTGCAGGGCTATTGGTAAGTTCCTGTCCATCGCCCAGCCCCCTCAGAGAGAAGACTAACCACAAGGATCCACACGCAGGTGGCTAATTTACATTCGAAATGTAGCCTGCTCGACTCGCGGTTTTCGTTTGCGCAAACCACTGTCATCACCCCAGGGTACGACGGATTTAGCTAGATTTTAACGAGCGTTTGACTGAGAACACAATTTAAGGTAACTTTATAGAAAGTTCGAGTAAATAATAATTTAGAACTTATATAGTATAACTAGTGTTTGACTGAGAACACAATTGAAGGTAACTTTATAGAAAGTTCGAGTAAAGGGAAAGGGTCGCTTGCTGGAAGGGGTAAGCAGACAACACTCTTCGCACCTGTAAATGATAACGTACAGTTCTACAACTGACGGAAGATACTGTATCGCCATTGGTCGCTCGTGGGGAACTTGGTAAAAGATCTTGCATGCAAACACGTGTATGCGGCATGTTCTAACTGATCAGAGAAATGACGATTTTTTTTATTTTTGAACAATTTAATGAGGTTTTCAGTAAAGAATACAAATATTTCAGTTTAAAATTACAGGAATCGTCTTGGAGTATCAAAAAGGAAACTATCCCGCTCCCCCGACGCGCGTACTCAAGTGAGCAGTAGCAAGCAACTTACTATTATTAGGGTCTGAGATCAGCCTGGGGCTCAAAAGTTTTTTCCTTGACCAAAGAGTCGATCTCCTAGCCTGCTTACAGGCTTTTCATTTGGGCAATTCAGAGAGGTTGGCGCTCGGTCAAATGCTAACGATCTCCCTTCCTTACAGTCTTTCTTAAATTTACCAGAACTAAGCCCTGAACCATTGGTCTCCCGAGTCACAGCCGCTACACAGTTTTAGCAGCTCGTAGCATTAAAAGTTATCTACAATTCGTATCGAGTTTGAAACACAACGTTACTGCAGTATTTTCGACAGCTAGACCCAAAATAGAAACTTTCCCTGCACTGAAACTTTGCTAGAGTTCGAGAAGGCGTACATACGTGCTAGGCAGTGATAAACTAAGTTTTGTCGATTCAAGAGATTGAAAAAATAAAATCGAATCTCTAGAGCTAAATGATACTGGTGCGACGGCTGTGTCACAAGAGTGCGCCACAACAGATTGGGCGCCCGAACAGGGATTTGGGTGAGAGTCGATGGTGCATTTACATTTCGTGGCTTTTCATTTTCCGCAAATGTGAAGGAACTATCTTTTTCGTTGCTTAAAGGAAAGAGCGGTTAATGATGTAGTGAGAGTTCTTGTCTATCACTACACAGACCACATTCGAATCCTCGAACAGGTATTCGACGCTGTATTAGTTTATTCCTTGTTCTCGTTGCATCGCCAAATTTGTACATCATCTGGGAAATTCATCAACAGCGAAGACTTGGAAAGGTGTCAAAAAAAAATGGCTAAAAGTCAGATACACAGTAGCTCCAATTAACTATTTCACATCCATAACTACGAGCAAAAAGTTCTTGAGTGTGATTGAAAATAAAGATGAGTGTCCTTTGCTTTCTGCTTTACACTAACTTCTTAAGGCAGCAAGTCTACAAAAGAAAAGTTACGGTTACATAGAATGAGATGCGAATGCAAAAGGGACACTTAAAGCATTTCTAAGATTCATAAGGCTTTTGTTTGCAATTTCAATCCAAAAGGAACATGTAGATTAACGTTAAGGGAGTTTATATACAGTTTTTGCTTGGTCTGCACGGCAGGAGTACAAGGGAGGGGGTAGGAAGCTTGCGAGGAAATTTTATGTCTGACAAAGAAGACAGCGCAAGGTTACCATTTCCTCTAAATCGTGATGACAAAAACTAATTATTTCTATCATAATTATTCATGGGAATGTGAATATTTCCATTGAGTACATCTGTTTTCGGATGGAAATGCATCCTGAGCACCACCAAAACCATTCATTCAACCAAGTTTCTAACTAGTATTATTCTCAAG
The DNA here is from genome assembly GCA_016490735.1 of Pachyseris speciosa. Taxonomy (NCBI): domain Eukaryota; kingdom Metazoa; phylum Cnidaria; class Anthozoa; order Scleractinia; family Pachyseridae; genus Pachyseris; species Pachyseris speciosa. The sequence goes on from JAEMWC010000153.1 coordinate 986,373, forward strand.
TAAAATTATACGACAAGCAGTCGTCATGCATGTGTTGCTGGACAGTGTGCAAATTCCTAAATTTGTTGCACCACTCTGTGGCTTAATTTCGTTTGTGAGGAAACAAAAAACCTCTGCAATCAGATTGCCAGTGCACAGAAATTTAATGACGTTTCTTGGTAAAAAAGAAAGAGCTGGTGCCTTCAAACAACCGCGTCACTTTACTAGGTTACCATATGTTATCGACAATTACTTCTTTACAATCATCTTGATGCACTGGATGCTTTGCCGTGTTGGATACAGAACTTTGAGCAAGTTGCGATCTAAGACAGGAAATATTACCACCTGAATTTAAGCAAATTTTGCCTCTATCCCCATATGTTCTTTGGGAGACCCTTAGTTCCCCAGCCCCCCACCCCCACCCCTCTCAGACATTTATCTAGCAGTGCTGTGAACACTGGTGATCCAGCCAACATACATGGTGGATGTCAACCTGCATGTAGTTTGTTGAGTCTCTCAAGGATTAAATGGGTTCAGTAGGGTTCAATTAGATGCGGGATTAAACTTAAGATTTCTTTGCAATCCAATGCCTATGACAAAACCATATATAATCTATTTTTACGTACTGTATGGTTTAGACATCCTTCCTACCTTTTGCTAAGTTGGTCTTCCTCCCTTTGTGATCTTTCTCCCTCTTGGTTTTTGAGAGATGATGTGCCAGGTTGCACTGCCTCCAGCTCGCTCATTATTTCCAAACCATTTTCCTCTGCAACTTGCTGGATCAGTGCTTCAACCTTTCAGAAAACAGAAAACCAAAGACTGAGATAAGTGCTAAATTAATGAAAAATTGGTCACAAAGTATTAATCATTTCATACGTTGACAGGGGTGTATGTTGTGGTTCAATTTTATCCTTGGTTCAATTTTTATTTTCCTTTGTTTTGTACTCATTATCATACACAAGAACAAAAGAAAATAATTGAACCAAGGATAAAATTGAACTACAACATGCACACTTAATTTGAAGTATGTCTGTGTTGAGTGGTGGGAGGGCTGCTAGCTGGGCTGGAAGACCAGTTGTGATAGACAATGATGGGCAATGCCAATGCTGCATTTACACCTCTCTACTGTTAGAAAGGGAAGTAGTTTGGATCCATACCAAGCTTATCTCAGTAATCTTATGCCATAAATTCATACCAAAAACCAGCAATGCATTGCCAATCTCTGCCAATATAAGACAGGTATCAAGAACTATTTTTTTCCACAAGATAAACTAATTCAAAAGGCTTTTGAATTCTAGATTTCAACCTCAAGCATTATGGATTCCACTTTCCAAGAAAGTCTGGATTCACATATCCTAGATGGATTTTGGATTGCAAACCCCATAACAAAAATATATTTAAGTCTACATTCCAAAGCCCTTCATTCCAGATTTCAAAATGCAAGAAGCTGTTAGACCCCAGAGCACCACTAAAAATAATTGTCTGAAAGGCAAGGTGTGCTTTGCATAAATGGCAACAATCAGAAACTCTCCCGGAGTAGACAATCATTTGCTTTAAACATCATGCACTAACTGCAAGCATCTCACTTGGTCTTGAGGAGTTGACAAGGTAGTGGCCTCTCCCATTGCACTTTCCAATACCTGAAACATAAACAATTGTTTTATTGAAGCCTCTATGCAATGAAATAATTCTCAATGAAGGAATGGATCATACCAGATTACTTTTTTAAGGATTTGCTTAAGAGTTTGCTGATACCCATTTAAGAAGCACAGTTTTTGTCTAACAAGATGACACAATGACAGGGATTATAATTATTGTAGGCCTGGTAAAACTATGCAACCTTGTGTCTAAACTTTGACAGACTAACCACTTCCCAAATGTACCATATTTACTCAAAAGAGTGCTGCAGTGCTCATTAAATTTTCTGACTTGCTGATGTGACACTTATTCGAGGGCAGCACTTACTCAAGTAAATAATAATGGTAACTCCACAATAGTCTGACAACATAGCTTCAGTAGGGCAACAATGTTGATAACACCCACTGAAATCGGTGCAACTCCTAACATACATGTAAACTAATGAAGCAACTTCCCAGAAAGCATAAAACAGGACTGTGAGCTGTGTAACTGGTTGAAATTGTACATGTTATGACAGACTACTAAAGGTTATAGAAAGAGATCATTTAGCCTGTTCCAGGCATTCAGATAAGAAACAGAGCATGATAGTACCGGCAGAGCAAGGCATCAGGAAGGAACACCTATAAAACTGTCTTTAAAAAGGTCTTTCCAGTATACCAGAATCTGGTATACCCTCTGATTGGTCAATTTTTACAGTTGCTGTCAACACAGAGGTCAACAACAAATGCTATCATGGCTGATCAGGTCAAATGTCTCACATAGTTCCAAATGGTAGTAATAACATGCTGAAGAACTTAAAGCTCATTGTTTCCCTTCGCAAAGAGCAGGTAGATTGTTTGGAGAATCTTGTCGCTGGGAGAGACGTTTTCATGATCCTCCCAGCGAAAAGTGGAAGGTGTGAAATGGTGTACGGAAATCCCTGAGAACTGTTGTTCAAAAGAATGGAGGAAAAAAATGCAGGAAGGAAAAACGAGGGTAACTTTGTTTCCTCAGCACTTTACAGTCAAAATGCTCAGTTCAAGTGGTGCCTCCATTTTTTGCCACTTTATTTTCGCCTCACTCTGCTGGTACTTGTGGAACCAATCTATTAATGGCAGCCCTGAGACATTACTTCACATGATGAAACTGGCTATATGCTGTCAGGATGTGTATCACTTGGAAAATACACACTGTTCAAGTCAAAATGTTTCTCAGAAAGCCACCAGGTACATGGTTAAAACATTTGTACAGTAAGTCTGTGGTACTAACACAAGGAAATTTTCCATTATCTAGATCAAGGTCTTGTTTTCTTTAATAGACTGAACTCTGATATCTGCTATGCTCCCTCGTTGTACTCCTTCCAATTTAATCTTAAAAAAATATCTTCTATCTTGTTGTTGATTTTCTTTCACTTTCTTTTTTATTTTGTTTAAGTAATTCTAGTCTTAATTTCTAAACTTTAATATTTGTGTACCACTCCACATAATTTATTGTTCTATATTTCCTTTGTGACTAGGGAGCCCAGGTTTTATTAGCCTCTTGGTTTCTTCTGGGCTCCCTTGCCAGCTTACGATTATTGTATTTAATTGTTTATTTTGATTAATTGGCTAAATAAAGAACTGAACTGAACTGAAAGGTAAAAGTTACTTTTAATTAGTTAATTTTCATGTGTATCTTTCAATACCTTACCTGAGTGTTAACATCCAGATCTTCAAACAGCCCTTCAAACTTTTGCATGGTAGCTGAAATCTATGAACAAAGCAAAAGGTGTTCTCTGATTACCTAAAATGAAAACCTGAACAAAACCCAGAATTCCAGATCACTGATCTCAACCATAAAGAGTTTAAATTTACCTTTTCAAGATCCATTGATTGCATAGCCTTATCCAAGCCTTTTACAACACCATCCATGTTCTTTGTAACCTAAAAACATGCACTTCAAACTTAAAATTCATTCAAGTCATCAGGGTTTTCTTTTAGACTGTAGCATTTTGAAATTACCACAACTAAAAACATATCTATCACCACAGAAAATGTTTAAAAGTGTGTCAAATGTGGCATGCACAAAAATTTGTCAAGGAATTCTATGATTCTGTTGGATAAAAGGAACAACATTCATTTAAGTTTTTGAAAGACGGCTGCAATTTAACTTTGTAGTTATTTCGCTAAAAGCCTAAGAAAGTCCACTAAAAATTCAATCTTCCTTCAAAAAGTTCAGTGTCCTGAAGTATTAACTTTACACCATCAGTTTATTTTTAACTACTTAAATGGAAATACATCCTGGGCACTGCTAGAGCACAGCCCTGGAGAAACATGTACAATAGTTATATTTACCTGTTTCATCATCATCGCACTTTGTACTTTAGAGGACACAGCATCCACACGAGAAGCAAGTCTTAAAAAGTTCAGCCCTTCATTTTTCTTTCTGATTGCATTTTCTGCATAAATCTTTGCTCCTTCAATGTTCTTTTGTTGCAAAGCCTTAAAAATATAAAAGAAATATTGAAAGCATAATGGTTCTATCTTCATCTCCTTCCAAACTTTCTCTTTCATGTAGAAATTTCCTCAGTAGGATAAGTTTGATACATGTACATCCACTTACAGGAAGGCCTAATGGACAAACTTCTTTGAATGACAGAACAGCTGAAGTTTATTACTATTTTGCATTAAAGCACCACTGTCACGGCAATTCTTGTAATCAATTTGTGCAAAATGTGTGGATGTGCTTTTTCCATTACAGAGACAGCCCATTTAACATGAAGAGCTTGATTTCAAATGGCATCTCAGAAGAAAAAGAAGCGAATACTATTTTACAGTGATTTTGCCAAGACACAATGACAAAGCTTGAGTACTCATTGATGTACATACACTGTAGTAGTCTGATGTGATAAATACTGAAATAAAATATTGATCACAGGTTTGTAATATGATGTCAGTGATAGGGTTGTGTGCTGAAGTAGTTAGTCAATGTAGCTTGAAATGGTACACGAACGATGAAAAATTCTCATCACTTGGTAACACAAGGAACTCAAGATTAGGTTGCATTCCCATTACGTTGCAAGCAATTATATCTGATTGTGAAGTGTTGTAGTTTTTGTCAAAACTTCACATTAAACATGCTCTCAAAGTTGTTTTTCGTCTTTGTCTCTTTATAGCATCAAAACGTTTATTAACCAAACCCGGATATTAAATGAGGTTTGAGGTTGTTTCTCCCAATTTTGATATAACTTACAGTGTTTTGTTTATTAGAAACCCTGTTATGATGAACTTATTTTAACAGCCTCCTGGCACTGTATCATACCAGAGCTCCACTGTATATTAAAGACCATCATTTCATTTTGTTGACCATCAAGGCCCCATGAGTGCTTTTCCAAGTGTAAGGGCCATATGCATTACTGCAAACAGGGCTAGAAAAAGCTTTTAATGGTCCTGTTAGGAACACTTCTACGATTTTAGGATTTTGCCACATCTAACCATGTAATGTCAATTTACGACCAGACAGAAAATACAGTGTAGAAACAGCCTATTAGATAATTTTTCTGTGGAAATTCAAATTTTTTTTTATGAAAACTACATCTTCTGAGTGCTCCCAAAGAGTTAAAGCGGTCATACATGTATGATAAAGCACTTATTGACTGAGTCTGGTCAGGCCAGACAGGAAAATATTTGGCTCTTGGCCATGGTGCATGGACCTTGCTGTACTTGGTCTGTACGCCATGACCTGCCGAATGTTTTCCTGTCTGGACCTCCCACTCAGTCAATAAGTCTACACATAGTTTTACCACTTTGAATTAAGACCAACTAGTTTGAAATATTCAAATTTTGCCTTAGTTTTTACAAAAGTCCGCAAAGGGATTTAGTGATCCTTCAAAATGAACCGTACGAGGTGGAACCTAACCAATGCAATCAAGAGTTGCAACATTTTTTTAATAGCTAAACAAGGGTTCAATATTTAACAATTGAAGGGCTGAGGGCATAAACTGCCTATGTGTAGTTTTAGGTGTTTTTTTGCATACGTTATTTCTTGAAAACAAAAAAGAAATTGGTGAAAAAAAATACTGGACAATGTTTTTGAATCAAAATGCAGTTCACATGCAAAAATTTGGACAAATCCAAGCGAACTAAAAAAACGGCCGAAAATTACACAGAGGCAGTTTATGCCCTCAGCCCTTCATATGTCTGCCTCATTAACATGCATGAAGCAATGCCCAAGGGTATTCTTTATTTGAAAACTTAGCGTCAAATGCTCGTAACTGAAGGGTAAAACTGAAACTGGACATGAAATGATTGACAAGTAGAAAGGATTGTTCCATAGTGTGACGTAGACTAAAAGTTTTGGCGGTTAAAAACATTGGTACTTACGCAACGTGTCTGCCGAAGCTCCCGACTCGATCCGCGCTAGCTTGTTTGGTTTATTCGAATTATGTCAATTTGCCTGTTTGCTCGGTGATCGAAGGACATCATGAAGTCTTTAGATCCACAAGTCTAACACGGCTGAAAGAAGCCAGTCGTGTTTTCTCTGCTTGCCAAACCATGAAGAGAGAGATGAATTTGACTCTCCGGTTTGGGAGTAGAGATTAAGAGCCGGGCAGAAAAAAGACTCTGAAAACATTTCTGGTCTCAAAAGCGGCTCAGTTTTGCTAGTCTTGGTCCATTTCTGAAAGGTTACCGTGCTAGAATTTGCGAAAAGGAGAGGTGTTTTTGGAGTTTAGGGCAAAAAAACTGGCTGATGTTTGCAGAGTGTCTTTCGCAAGCGGAGGGCAGAACATTCCCACAATTCATTGCGGCCGAAGTGGGCGCTGTCTCGCGGGCCATCGAAGCCGTGAAACAGTTTGTCAAAATTCGGAAACATTACAGAGAATTCATCCGAGAGAGGGAAGTCAGCATGACGAGAAGTCCGTCCGTTTTCGATGACTATCTTGAAAACAATCCAGGGAAAAGTTGCATGGCGCGCATGGAAAATATTACTAGTGGTCGGTCGTCGAGTTGTTAGGTAAACACAGGGAGACATGCTGCCGAATTTCAACATATAAATAAGTTTTGCGTCGATCAACTCGGTTATTTTGATTTTATGGAGGCTTGTAAACATCAGCAAAATGTATTTTCAAGCGAGATAAACACCAGCAAAAACGTATTTGCACGGGAGACATTTTAACAAGTCGTTGTGTTACGCATCAGACGATACGGATTAAATTTCACATCTTATGCAAATATTTACGTCTTGAAGCCAACAAAACTAGTTAAGTATTTTGTTCCAGTTTTTTCACTGTCGTCATTTACGTTGATTTGTGATACTAATTTCATTCCACTGGTTCCATTCGACGACGAAAATGAACCCTTCAAAATCGTTTCAATAATGACCAAAGCACGCGAAGCGCCAGTCAAATCTCTGTTTCGAAGCGGAAACCGACGGGAAACAGCTTACTCTCTTAACTCTTAATTTTGCCCTTGAACATCGTTAACTCAAATTTTCGGTGTTGCTCACGAACAGAAGTTGTTGGTAGTAGCCAAAAGCTATCTTCAAATAAAAACAACCTTCTTTAATATTTTATTCTATTTCTCAGCCGACAGCAAGCTTTTTAAGCACTGAGGTAGAATCAAATCCGATCCTGCTGTATGCCGTTTTCAACCAAAACACCCTCTTCAACACTTTACTTACATCGGCCAAAAGCCTTCCCGAAAGAATTAAGAATAACCAAGAAACCTGTGCGCTCTTTTCATTTCGGAGGAACCAAGAAACCAAGAAACCTGTGCGAGACTCAAAATATGCCGCTTACTTTAACGTTAACGTTTGCAATGCCCTAGGCTGAACCCTATCCCTAGCTCTAACCCTAACCCTAACCCTAGCTCTAACCCTAACCCTAACCCTAACCCTAACTGTAACCCTAGCCCTAATTTTAACCCTAACTCTAAACTTAACAATGACCCTAAATCTTTTGAGTGCTGTTTCCAAGTCGGACAAAATCTACGCGCGCTGGCTTAAGGTTAACCAAGGTTGCTGTGTGCTGTTTTAAGTCAACCCAGAATGTTGCGCACTGTTTTCCAGCTAAGGAAGCTTCTTGAGCACTATCAGTAAGCAAAATACAGGTAATAAGTGCTGCATTTAAAAAAGTCGACCATTTCCAAGTCGGATGGGCATCTTGTGGGCTGTTTATGAGTCAAAAAGGCACACTGCGCATAAAGAATACCCTTGGGCATTACTTCATGCATGTTAATAAGGCAGACATATGAAGGGCTGAGGGCATAAACTGCCTATGTGTAGTTTTAGGTGTTTTTTTTGCATACGTTATTTCTCGAAAACAAAAAGAAATCGGTGAAAAAAAATACGGGACAATGTTTTTGAATCAAAATGCAGTTCACATGCACAAATTTGGACAAATCCAAGCGAACTAAAAAAAAATAATTATCGTGATTTGTCAGTGGTGAGCAGATCAATTATTTGCCGAAGCCGAAGGCTGAGGCAAATACTCCCTTATCACGCACCGCCATCTTGGATTGTATGGTGCAACAAAGCGAGGTTGGATGGGCATAAAGTTCTTGGGGAGGGTTGCGTTACAATGTTTTGAGTGGAGATACACGCAATCATGACCCATGATCATTGCTGTAGTATGCTGTAATAACGACAAGCGAAACGACAGTGGCGATAATTGTGACCTTCCATGGGAAAACATACACTAACACTTAGCCGTTTAAATGGCCTAAGCCATTCGTAATCCGTTCGTTTGCTGTTTAAACGCCGTGAGAAAGCGTTTGAGGTGTTCAATTTACCATTTGAACGGCAGGCGCTATCCATTGAGTTAAAATATTCCTCCGTTTAGTTAATATATTCACCCATTTAACTTGTTCGCATCGATCGAAATCATTTTCATGTCCGTTTAAATGTAAAAAGAAACGTAGCATTTGAAACCGTTGAAATGCTGGGTCACGATGGTCCATCCAAATCGCTATCCTTGTAGTCGAAAGTGAACCAGAACGGTGCTTGAATTGGAAGCTGTGAGAGTATGATACATAATTATTATGCCAGCAAGAAGGCAGTATACCAGTAACCATCGATCGTTTCCAGTCAAGCCAATATTATTTTGCAACGAATGATAATTGTTGAACAAAACTGTTAGCTATAAAGAAGACATAGTGTCCATATGACATGCCTGAGAAAAGAGTGCAGTGATTGAATGCTGCAATCTTCGACAATACAGCGTCAATTGACGTTCGATAGTAATGTACTTATCAGCGGCCATCCCGGGGGATTGACCCCAGGACATACGGGGGAATAGTGCGGGATTTGCTGACTTTTGTTGCCAATTTTTGGCCCGGGACGTGGGCATTGGACCGCTTTTGCACTTCTGAGCAAAATGATCCGTGGGATTTGTAACATCGCCGCCATCTTGAAAATGAAAGATCCGGACCACGGACTGGGTATTACCGTTGAATGGCTTCCAAACTGGAGAAAAAAGGTAAGCGTGTCTTACGTTTCTCTCGTAAATCTGTCCCCTTTTGTTGGTCATCCTTCCCTAACACAGTGAAAATATTTTTCGCAAGAAAACTATGATCTCTTCTATGCCAATCTTTTGATGATTAGGTGTTGAATATTATATTATCATCTGTTTGAATTATTCATATTTTCTACTTGAGCGAACACGCTACTCAATGATCTTCAATGTGTTTATTCTGTTCGATTCCTAGGTTCTTTTCCACTACCTTCAGCATAAAAAGCCATACGTGGTGAAGTGCTCAACATTGGAGGAACTGATTAGAGAGGCAAGAGTGTTACTCGAGGTTGCGGAGGAGTCGAAAGTGTTTATTCAATGCTTTGATGAACTTTGGATGAAGTTGATGTCGAGTCACTGAACAAAGTTAATGAGCTTGATAAATTATTTTAGTATGCACTGAACATAACTCAATCATGGAAAAGGGACATTGGTAGCTTTTTGTGGAAGAATATTGGGCCCTGGGTAGGTGGAATTTGCCAATGTCTTGGTGCAAATGCCTGGGGGTTCCCCAGGGTCAACCCCCCGGGATGGCTGCTGATAAGTGCATAACTGGATGGTGTTCGCGAATTCGGAGCATGTACTGCATGTACGCTTTTGCTAGCGTCTTGAAGTCTTGTCATAGTTAGCCTCATTATTCATAGCCTGGGTGGCAGGTGTCGAAGGAGAGGGAAAGGGAAAAAAACGAACGCGCCAAGCGTGTGAGGGAAGGGAATGCCTGCAAGGATGCTATTGTTTTCTTCATTCCATCCCCTCATTAACTGTGCAAAACCCACTCAACTGTGGAATGTCTGGCTGTCAAAATTATCCAATCAGAATCACACCGCTTTTTTTGCGGCAAAGTTTGTAGGTGCCAATGGGTTCTTGTATTTCTTGTTTTAATTTTTTGTGTAAGAAAATGAAATAATTTGATGATCTTTGGAGGATGGAAAAAGCAAAAAAGAGGCCGCGATCGCCACTTCGACGTTGTGATTCTCAACTTAGGACTCGTGAAGTCGTCAATCTCTAATCTCTGGTCAGTCGAGATGGAGCTATGTAGCCGAAAGCATGATTCATATTAGAAATCAGTTTTCTTCCAACTAAAGGAAAATTTTATTTATTTACCTTCGCGCAGCCTTGTTGATTTAAGTAATTATTGGAAGGAACTATAAGCTAGTTTGATATATCCATATATTAAAACAAGCTTGCAAGTCAGCTTCCTTTGCAATTAAGAACATTGCTAGAATGTAGATTCCTGTCTCAATCGGACTGTGAGAGAATTGTTCATGCCTTTATTACATCCAAACTTGACTACTGTAACGCTATTCTTTTACCGACTTCCAAGTCACAATTAGATAAATTACAACATGTGCATAATACTGCAGCAAGACTGGATAATAAATAACGCATGTAGCCTTGTTTATTTACGTAATGATTCGATGTATTTAAATCACTGAAAATACTCTTAAAACAAAAATTGTTTAAGCACGACTTGCCCTTTTTCACACTGGTATCACTGAGATACCTGTTAATGTAGCTTGCGCGGCACTTAGCAAAGAAGGTGGGACTTTTTCAATTTCAATGGATATTGTTTGAAGATCTCAATGATATGTAGTGAAAAGAACTCCTAGAAAAAGCTTACGTGTAAAATATATTCAGCGATTAAGACAGAGTTTTAGCTGTTTCAATCCAAAAATATCACATGCTTGTTTATTGTGACGGCACAAATTCGACCACGCTTGCCGGCGAGCAATGAATCGAATAGAGAAACACTCAGAAACTTTGCTTTCAAAGAAATAACTCGTCCATAAAAGGTGAATCATCAGCACCATTTCATAATGAAATTCACCATTTATAAGACTGAGTATTTTGCCGTTTGCACTTTGTGTGCTTTGTAGAACCAGAGATATCATATTTTTGTTTGTTGTGACACCACAATTCACGCTCGCTGGCACATGCCAACAGAAATAAACAATCAATGTGTGAACCATGCTTGTAAAGAAACTACTAATCAATAAACAGCGCATCATAAACACTTAGTAAAAAATTCAGTGTTTAAAACAGAGTATTTTGCCGTTTCAATCGTCTCTGTGTGCCCTGTAGAACCAGAGATATCACTGTAACATGAATAAAACAGTTTTGGATTAAATTCACTTTTCATTAATTTGTCAGACTTCATGTCACCAGTTGTTTTTGTGCGCGCAAAACCAGAGAGAGAAAAAAAAACCGAACTCTCTTTAGCATCCATCGAGTTTCGTTTATCATAAAATGTGGGGCGTTGGAATGATAAAAAGTTTAGAATATTTGCCAGCCACTTTCTGATATTATGCGGATGCACCAGGCTGCATGTTCGTAAAGACAGCCATCCTGATATTACGGATGGTGCAATTTCGCACAATGACCTCAAATCGCATCCGATCGCACAATTTATAAAAAAATCGCTTAAAGTGCTATGAAACGAAATTATTTCTCGTTAATTTTAAAGTTTAATCCATAAAACTCAAAATTCCAAAATTTGAAGTGCTCTTGATTAAAATCGGCGATAATACAAGCGTTTTGAATTGGGCTATTTTGCCCTCAAAAATGGCATTTGAATCGCGTGGCCAAAAGACACGTGACAATAGCTGTGACGTAATTTTGACGTAACTTTTGGGGACAAGTATTCCAACTATTTCACTATAATTCATAAGCGCAAACACATTTTTGTACCCAAAAATGACGTCACATCGCGAATAAACACGACCCAGACCCCTGACCATTTTTAAAAGCAAAATAGTCCAACTTAAAACGCTCGTAAAATCAACAATTTTAATCACAAGCACCTCAAAATTTTGAGATTCTTGCGTTTTTAGGGTTAAACTTTAAAAATTAGCAAGAAAGAAATTTCGCTTCATAGGCACTAATTCACAAAAAATCGCACAATGCTTTTAAAAATAACCATAAATAAATGCTTTCCCTGAAAAAATTCCGCGTCTGCACTTAGTTTCAAGACGATTTACTTCGGAAAAGCCAAGAAACGTTCCAAAACCATCGATTTCACGGACAATCATAGTTCAAGGCGTTATTTTCGTTTTTCGCAGGTCCGGGGCCTGGTACCAGTTTTTTCATTCTTAAAGAATTGCCTATTGGCGCAACGCAAACAATTCTTTTCTCTGAGTTAGCCTATCAGAATTGCTGATATAAATCCATGACATACAATCCTTCTTCGTTCTAATTACGTGGTAATCGGAAATGACCGAAATTAATATCAGGGAAGCGTTGTTTGACACCAAAATGTAAGCTTCGCTTACATCGCCGATGTCCTAATGGACAAGAAAATGCCCGCTGTTCCTTCGTGTTCAACTACTGGGAAAACCAAATCTCACCTTCCTTCAAATTCGACTGCCAAAGACAGAGCAGAAAAATATGCCACCGGTACGTTCCACGTGGATGATGGACTCATGTTTTGTTCGTTGTGTAACGTAGTAATCGATCATCTAAGAAAATCATCATTAAATTTTATCCCAATTCACTCATAATTGCTTATTTTTTGTTCTTTGATGTAAAAATCGTCGTTAGAGCGGCTTAAAAGTGGTTTCCTTTCTCAGAATCCTAGTAAAACAAGCTTGAAATAGTTTAGGAAAAAATCGCATAATTTACCGCATAATAGTCTATTGTTATCGCACAATTTACCCTAAAAAATATCGCCCAATTTCTGATTTTTTATCGCACCCTATCAGATGGCCTGTAAAGATTACACATCAATCGGCAGTTCGAAATATGATCCACATCTTTTCGCAAATATCGTTTAGTGGGCGTGTGTTCTTTGGCAGCAAATTACAAAGCTTTAAAACTTACTAAACAGGCAGAATAATTTATCAAATGAAGAATGATCCTCGCAGTTGTGAACGCAATTTATGCAATTGCAAAAAGAAGCCTGAGGAACGTTGAAGTCCTGAATTTTTTCAGGCTTCTTTTCACAACTGCGAGGATCATTCTTCATTTGATTTCATTTCCGCAGTTCAGATATGATTCATTTCATATTATGATATCATACACAGAACAATTTAAGTAGAATTGACAGGACAGGGAAGAAAAAGCCCTTTTTATTAAATGTGTTCCTGCCAGTGAAAAGCGCTTCGTTCTGCATGCCAATCGGTGGACACATTGTTGACATCTTCACAAGTTGCAAATAAAAAGGTTGGCCAGTTTATCCGGTAACCAAAATTGTATCCTTCTTTAGCGAAAACTACACAATGCTTGTTGGATTGAAGAGAGAAGGCAAGGAAGATTACGCTGGAGCAGAGTCGTCGGAGGATATGAAAGTGAGTCAATGAAATTAATCACAACGCTTTCTTCACCCGTGTTTAGCGTTTGTGCTTGTGTGTTGTCACTAATCTTTGTTTGTCCGCTTAAGCATTGATTAAGCATTTTAAGTGCCAGAGAAGGCAAGGAAGATTATATTTTGCCGGAGAAGAGGTCGAGACGATTTAACTGATTCAATAAAAATCACAACGCTTTGTGTTTGCCCGTTCAGCGTTCCACCCATCCGCTCGTTATTATGTTCATCAGTGTTCATGCTTGCTGTTCGTTAAATTTATTCACCCATGTTTAAACGCTTATCCTTGCCTGTTCATTTAATTTATTCCCACGTTTAAACGCTTTCCCATTCGCGCTTGTTTAATTTAATCACTTGTTTAAACAGCAATGAAAAGTGTTCAAACGCCATTCAAAAGCGTTTGTTTGCCGTTCGTTATTCGTTTATTTTTGCCGTTTGAACGGCTAAGCATTAGTGTACGTTTTCCCATGGAAGGTCACAATTTGTTGTTTTTTCAACTTTCCTTCAAAACTGTCACAGAGATCGCAGTGGATTGCCGTGATAAAGTAAGATGAAGGGCCACTTTTTGGAGTTAGTCGAGTTGTGACCAGCGAGTAAACTTGTCAAAGGCATGTGTTCAACTTTTTCTTTCGATTTAAGACTCAGCTAGCACATGAAGTATTTACTCAATACATATCCAGAGCAACTGCAGTCGATTCTACCAGTCTCCTTACATCCTAGATCAACAAAGGCTTTACTCTTCTGTGCTCCGCTCACTTCAAGCCAAGCGATAATAAAAATTATAACCTGGTTTCCAAGTCTAAAACCAGGAGTTGTGCCATTACAGTTTGCATAGACTAAGGACAGTAAAAACCACCCACAAGAAAAACTTGATCTAGGAAACGAGTTTGAAACAACAAATTAAAATGCTGACAACACGGGAGAATACAGATAGCCAAATCTGAGTCAATGAAAACAACAGATCAGTGCCATGAATGTTTGACAGCTTGGACCAAAGCAGCAAAAATCTAAAGTAAGCTTAAAGAACACTGGTAAATTCAAATAATTGACAGCAGTTGCTCTGGATAGGTATTGAGTAAACATTTCATGAATGAAACGTGGTAGGTGAGTCTTAAATCGAAGAAAAAATTAAAGTCGACCACTAGTATAAACACGTACATTTGACAACAAAGCGGTCTTTCATCTTGCTTTATTGTGGCAATCCACTGTGATCTCTGTGAGGGATTTGACGGAAAGCTGAAAAACGACAAATTCTCACCACTTTCGTTCTGTTTGTCGTTATTAAAGCATATTGACTGCATGTATTTCGACTCAAAACATTGTAACGCAACCCTTCCCAGAACTTTGTGCCCGTCCAGCCTTGCTTTGGTGCACACACAATCCAAGATGGCGGTGCTTGATAAGGGAGTATAATTCATCTACGAGACACTGGCAAATCATGATATTTTGAAAAACTGAGTTCAATAATAGTTTTATCATTCGATCACCGAGCTTGGTTTTCATTATTATTTTGGGAAGCGTGAAAACAATTCTTCGATTTTACACTGAATTGGAATTAAGAGCATTGGACACGTGGACACAACTACGCATGAGAAGAGAGTATTATTACCCGAGCTGCGCGCGTCTTGCGCGGCGCCCGGGTCTAGAACTACCGACGGTTCTCGAATTCTTTTTCGTCGTCCAAAATCATCCGCAAATGGCACTTCCGGCGTTTCTGCGCAAGCGCTAACTATTTTTAACAACAGTGATGCCTGTTGTCACGTATGGGAAAATGTCGATTCATCTTGTGGCTTTTGAAGTCTGAACAAACAATATGTTAAGAGAAGTGTCTATGCGAATGTTTGGAAGTTCAACGGCGAGAAGAAAGTTTTTCACATGAGTAACCTTAACGGCAGATGGACTGCCGTGTTTCCCCGTGTCTGCTTCAGTAGACAGCGAGTAGTCTCTAATTTTGGCGACGGATTGTGGGGGCACGTGCGCGCGCGAAGTTGCGAGGAGACGCGACGCGAAGGGAGCGCCAAAAATTAGAGACTACAGACAAAGGGAGTTCGACCTTTCACGGCCGAGTGATTCGGAAGTATAAATCTCATATCAACAGCAAGAATGATACTTGTTGTCACGTATCGGAAAACGTCGATTCACCTTGTGTCTTTGAAGTCTGAACAACTAATATGTTAAGAGAAGTGTCTATACGAATGTTTGCAAGTTCAACAGCGAGAAGAAAGCTTTTAACATGACCAAAATTTAACTCCAGATGGACTGCCGTGTTCCCGTATCCGCTCCATTGAGATGTACATTTTGTTGAATAACTCAAGTACGGGATATCATACACCCCTGAGACTTTGACAGGTAGTTAATTTACTATTTTAATTTCTGGACTTTAATTTTTGAATGATAAGCGATTAGTTTTTACAAATGTACTAGCGTCCCTTGAAACTGTCCAGAAACGTTCCTTTCTTGTGTTTCAAATGACCCTGGATTGACGTATTTGTAAACAGTTTCACTCTGCTAATTAATTTTCTACTCACATTTCACCGAGACTCCATTCACATTTATGCAAAAAAATCCTACATCGTTCGATAAGCGTTTCCTTTCTCAAACAATTATCCATCGAAGCGAAAACAAGTGTGCTTAGTTTTTTTTTGGAATCAATACACTATTTTTATCACCCCTGCATAATGATAAACCTCTGTGGCCTAAAGGTCATTGTTCCTGCCTGCGACGCAGCTAAACCGGGTTCAATGTCTGTTAGTGGTATATATCACGGGCTTTATTTTTTCTGTTTCTCTTTTTCTTGTTCTTTTAGAAATATTTTTTACAAGTGTTATAATTATTGTTCTCAATGGTTGAGCTGTATTTTAGAGGAATATATGTTGATAGGGGTCTAAAGAAATAGACTCCAACACAAGCTAAACACAATGCGTCCGATGTAAGACAGATAGACTTCCCTCTATTCTTTTGTTTAGCACTAAGTTAGGGATACAATACTGTTTTTTGCAAGCCCGGGTTTAGGCTAATTGTAGCCTCTTGTTTGGGATATAATCCATGGCAAGAACGCATATAGTCTCAGCAAAATCACAGTTGGACGGTAACATTTGCGCACAAGCAGACCATTATTTGTAGGCAGTTATTTGTAGGTCACGTGGCAGGCTCTGGGCCAATGAAAAGGAAGGGAAAAGTATCGAATGATAAAAGCTTATATTAAGGTTATAGCTTACCTTCTTCACTTTTGCTTGTTGTGCCTTTTCCTCTTTCTCGCATTTCTTTGAGAATCTTTCCAACTGTTTGGTTGTAAACTGTAAGATAGAAGGACCACAAATGCGTGTTGAAAACGCGCCCTCTTTTGCAAAGTAAAAAGGAGGTAGTTTGAAGTTTTATGCATGTTAATATGGTGAAATATTTGGCAATGTTGTGGCTTACCTTAAGCTGGAATAAGGTATCTGAAAAGACGGGAAAAGAGTAAGATTAGTACCTCATTGAGGCATACAGAGACTGTAAATTATCCATCACTATCCTACCTTCTATGGAAGGCATCTTCAACGATTTATTAACCGAACTATAAAATGAAAAGGACTTTACAAATTTTCTCTTTGCAAGTGTTTCGATTCAGTCCACCATTACGAAGCAACCCAAATAACAAATGACTACGACTAGTTTCCAGTCTTCATCCTTTCCTAATGCGGTTTTTAGCGTTATGACCTTAAAAGGAAATGTTTACTAAATAAGGAGATCGTCGCCCTGATATTTTTTGCAGTCCACCCCGCGGTTTGGACTCGTGTTACACCATCTTGAAAGAAAAGGTACTCGTGTTTGAGTTGTGATTTGTGTTGGTCGTTTTTTACGCAGTTTTACTCAGAAATTCGGTAAGTAATTCTAAACTTCTTATCGTCTTGCTTTGCTATTCTGCATAATGTTGGTGTCTAGCACACTTAAGGAATGAGAACGAGATAGTTCAAGCTGACTATCAACCGTGACCCCCAAAAATGAAGTCCATGCGTGGTTAGAGATTTCGTCTTTCTAATGAAAAGACGAAAACAGGATTTCTGGAATGATGCTTCTCGAGTTAAACCAACTCCCGGTTAAGATATCGCTGTATTTGTTCGCTCTCCATATTTTGTCAGTGGTATGAAATATTTAGCTTGTCATAACACAGGTGTTGACTTTTATTCGATTCTCTTCAATTTTGTGGATGTACAGTATCAGAGGCAGGTTGTGATATGTAAATTTGAACAGCACTCTGGTGAAGCTCTTCTCAAATGCATTTAATAGTGCCATTTATAAATGGCTACATACATCCTCACTCAGATAATGTAAGCTTAAATGTATTTGGACCAAAACTGTTAACAAACACGATCCATTCAACCATGATTTCCGCCAAATTTCAGTTCGAAACTTGATGGATCAGTTCGATCCAACAGGAAATGTTTTGGAAAATAAGGTTCATCTTTCAAAGTGGACCAATTTTTTCGGAAGTTTGGTTGAATGGATTGTGCCTTAAATCTGTACTCTTGTGTTTGAAATCCGTCCAGAACCCTAGTGGGTAGATATCATGAGACTTTCTTCAAAGGAAAACAAAATGTTATCACTTTAGTTTAGCAATTTTTACAAGGCATAACAGATAAACTTGAATTGCCAGTCCAGTGCCCACTATACAAACAAAACCACAGCTAGAACTTTTGATAAGTGGCAGCCTGAAACATCAAGGCTGGCTGGTTACATATGCAAGGTTCCACAGTATGTTTTACCTGGACATCAGTTTTTAAAATGTCTGCAAACTAGCACCAGATATGCTTTAAATTGTAGTACAGTATCTTAACTTTACATTACAAAAGGTGCTTTACATAGACAAGTCGGCACGCTTGCATAAATTATAATTAATTATCAACAACCATGAAATAGCTGTTGCGGAATCTACAAATATCTTGTTTGGTTAAGAAAAAATTAAAAGCTGAAACTTTTAGTAAGACCTCTAGATAAAATTTAATACTGGTCCTTATTCTAAACCAAGTAGTCAAGGTCAATCTTGTCATAACAGCTAAGCAGTATTTGCCTTCCACTTAATTCTAACATTTTAAACAAAATAATAGAATATGGTAGCAGATTTCATGTGGGAGCAAACTATATGCATCTTCAGCAAGATCTACTGTTTTGTGGCTTAATTTATAACTTCTTTAACTGCTTACCATCCTTGGTCAATGTTAAGAGAACTGGCCCTAACAAATTACTGAGCATGTGCAGTTCACATTTGTGACCTTCCATGGGAAAACGTACACTAACGCTTAGCCGTTCAAATGGGCAAAAATAAACGAATAACGAACAGCATACAAACGCTTTTGAACGGCGTTTGAGCGCTTTTCATTGCCGTTTAAATGGGTGAATAAATTAAACAAACAGGAAAGGGAAAGCGTTTAAATGTGGGAATAAATTAAATGAACGGGCAGGGATAAGCGTTTAAACGTGGGTGAATAAAATAAAAATTTTATGAACGGCAAGCATGAACACTCAAGACGAACATATTAACGAGCAGATGAGCGCAAAGCGTTGAACGGCAAACAAAGTGTTTGATTTTTTTATGGAATCAGTTCAAATCGTTCAAATCTTCTCTGACTTCTCTCGCACTTACAATGCTTAATCAGTGCTTAAGCGGACAAACAAAGATTACTAACAAACGCACGAGCACAAACGCTAAATGCGGGTGAACAAAGCATTGTGATTAACTTCATTGACTCACTTTCATATCCTCCCGACCTCTGCTCCAGCATATTACATCTTGCTTGCCTTCTCTCGTCAATACCCAACAAGCATTGTATAGTTTTTGCTAAAGAACGATACAATTTTGGTTACCTGATATACCGGCTGACTATATTTGCGACTTGTAAAGACGTCAACAAAATGTCCATGTCCACCGATTGGCATGCAGAACAAAGCGCTTTTCACTGGAACATATTTTAATAAAAAGGGTTTCTTCTTCCCTGTCCTGTCGATTCTACATAAATTATTCTGCCTGTTTAGTTTTAAAGCTTTGTAATTTGCTGCCAAAGAACTTGCGCGCTTAACGGTATTTGCGAAAATAAGCGGATCATATTTCGAACAGACGATTGATGTGTGATAATAATAATAATAATATTTAATACTTATATTGCGCTTTTTCTTTATTTACAAACATGCGGCCTGGCATGCATTCCCACATAATATCAGAAAGTGGCTGGCCGATATTCTAAACCTTTTACATTTCCAATGACCTACATTTTCTGATGAACGAAACTCGATGTATGCTAAAGAGAGCTCGATGTTTTTTTTTTCTCTCTCTCTCTCTCTGGCTTTTGCACGGCACAAAAACAACCGGTGACATGAAGTCAGCTGGCAAATGAAACGGTGAATTCAATCCAAAACTGCTTTATTCATGTTAAAGTGATATCTCTGGTTCCTGCGAGTTTCGAGCATCGATGGTCAAGGCTCAGCCATCGAGAATCAAGTCGAGGATCGTGTCTCGCAAGATCAGAGATAATGAGCTTGTCGCTTGATTGATCACTCAATAGACCTGTCGAGCAAATCGCGATCACATCTTGAAAAGCAACTTGGAACAATTACAAAATACTTGTCCACATCATTTACATATTCCTTCAGCTATTCGAAGGAACTCAAATGATGCAAGAGTAGTCGTTCAGTACGAGATATGTTTCTAAAAATGGGAACCTCTCACAACTGACAGATGGGCCACGATTCGCAGAAATCAACGCTTGAGAAAGAACAGAATGGCCAAGGACTGACCACACCACTACAAAAATATCTCACAATAAGTAACAAATGTTCGATGAAGAAAACTTGGCCGACCTCTAAAGTTTATCTGAGCGTTGCATGTTTTTGTCAGACACTCATAATTTTAACATGAAATTCAATACGCGTATGTGTCAATACATGTGGCCGGTACTGATTAATGTTCACTCTTAATGGTGCTCGTTCGTAACTTTATTTGTTGAACAGGGTTTTCTTCGACCGTTCGTAGGAATAAATTTTACAATGTAACTCCTCCAAACTAGAGAGACAAATGTGTGTAATTCGTTTTGGTATGCAAATTTTCTGTTCTCACGTGCGTTGTCTGTCAAGTCTATTTTTAATTCAATGTTATCTTTGTGCTATTTTTGGCCGAAGAGTGAAGATCATCTCTTCGACGTTTCTATCCAAATTATACACATATTTCACTTTGGATGTTTCTTTGGAGTTTTTCTAGTGTTCCCATCGAACGTTTATCAATTTATCTATTTTTTTATTGTTCCCTTCGTGCAAATATTCCCTGTGACCATTCCCTGCAAAAAAATAATTTCCTCCGCGCCTGGTCGACTGTTCATACGTGACATGAACATCGTCACGTGACGTTTGACAAATGCAAAGTTTAACGCCATTCCCTTTTCAGGCACGGGACTTTATTAGTTTTATAAGCTGTTGTTCAGTTAGAAGATGCCTGAAAGCGTTGAATATTGAGGCTATGACAAGACTAGCAATACCGTACATGCAGAACATGCTCCTAGGTGCACGCATAAAATAACAGAACCACCGCTGACCACTGGACTGCCTGAAGACATCAGACATAAGCCAGAAAGGCTACTAGCAAACGCTAACACCATGCCATGACAATAACTGAGCAAAAACTTGCTTCTAGTCATTAACTAGGTTAAATTGTATTTAACCCCATTTAACACGTACTACAGTGCAGATTGGAGATAAGTGAACTACACTGTACAACAGATGCAAAAAATACGTGCATTTTTTGTGTAAAAGCGTTTTTTTGACATGTATAAAATTTGCTCATAGTATACGCATCTGGCCTTTGTTATTCGTAACCATAAGTTCTCTTTGTGTGCAATTGTTTTCAGAAACAAAAGAATTAATTTGCATAATTTCAAAAGGCTGGTGACAACAATTACATTTCGATTTTGACATGCAAAACCGCCGATAAAAATAATCTGCATTGTGGCAAAGGAAAAGGATCCTATGATGAACATTAATTATTGTTATCGACGTGAATTAATATCCTTTTAAGCCGATCTTAGATCTAAGAAGAAGGGTACAATAATTAAGCGGCTGTCGCTATGGCGATGAGCCACTTCTTAAATTTCCCGTTTTTTTTTTTAAGCGGCCGTCGCTTAACGACGAGCCGCTTCTAGTAATACCCATTATTTTTTATTATTATTTTTGTAGTTTTTTTTGTCATGGTGTCCGCCGAGAGGCCCATGCCCTTCTCGGCCAGAGGAAGAAACAAGGACATAAGTAAAGAAATAAATTTTCTAATAGCGGCACCGGGAATTGAACTCGGGACCTTCCAACCCCTACCTCAGCGTCATATCCGACTGCACTGATGAGACATCTCTTGCGGTCAGAAGAGAATTTTGTAGTAAATAAAGTTATGAGGTCGGTCAAGCATCGTCTCTTTAAAAGCCTTTCAATGCTCAAGGGTTACAGAGAAAAATGTTTTGTCAGAATTGAATTACTCCAATGTACATCCAATAGCAAAGGAATTTCTTTGAAAGCGTTTATTTTGACAGCACAGATGAGTGGAAGTCCGATCTTAACTAAAGCTATTCAGAAGACCGTAAATGTTTTTAAACTGAATTTGTAGATTTTGATGGCCATAAAATACAGGGGTGAGAGTCGGAAATGGCGAAATCCTTTCAAAAAGAAATGTTACATCAGAATTGAATTATTCCAATGTACCTCATATATGAAATGAATTTACTTGAGTGTTCCTTTTCACCCGGTTTTGAAGATAAACAAGTAACTGACCGAGTTAGTGATTGTGCAATACCGGAAGTACTAGTGATGGTGCAATACCAGAAGTGAAATAAACCAACAAATCTCTTTTGCGTGGCGTTGTTTGAACATAGCTTAGTATTGGAGATATTGGTTATCGTGGAGATACTGGTCAACGGATCGAAGACGCAGATTTATACCAAATTGTTCGCTTTCTTTGAAATTGGTAAACAAATTGAAGTGCCAGTGTTTTGTCAAGCTTCCACTGGCCTTGGTTTCTCGCGTAGCGAATATCCATAGAATCGGTTCAGTACTTTTTCGTGTTAAATTGCAAAATAGGTTTACAGCTTAAGCGTTGAAAAAAGAAAAAGAAAAACAAGTGAAAAGGAATAGAAAAAAAAATGAAAGAAAACATTAATCCCATTAGGGCTCGAACCACTGACCCTACGCCACCATCGCAGGAGGAAAGGAGCACTTTAACCCACTTGGCTACCGAAACCATCAAATTTTAAATTCTTTATCATTCGGAGTCACGAATTGTCTGTCATGCCAACTGAAAGGTGACAAAAATTGAATTACGATCAACTTGTGCATTAATCCGGCTCGGATGGTCAAAAAAGGCAGCTATTAAATGTGACCCTCCACGGGAAAACAGGTAAAAAGGTGAATGCACGGGCACGCCAAAATGACACGCTAAACAATAGGCAGTGAGCGAAATGACACACCAGTTTGCCAGGAGTGTGTCACACGACACGCTTAATTAAAAATTTCCTTTTGTGTTTACTGCACGGTAAAAACAAAGCAGCATGTCCAGTCTAACAATGAAATGTGCCGAGTTCGCTGCTGGGTGAAATGACACGCTGTTAGGCAAAATGGCACGCAAGTGAGTGAAATGACACGCAAGCCGTGCCCACTAGGTTAATTTTTCGCAACTTACTGTGTCCTTGCTCAAAGTACTGACAATGGATTTCCACCCTTTATGTGACTTTAGTGTTTGCCCGAGCCAATTGTGCCACTGAAGCGCACCGCGGAAAATTCATTCAACAGAGTGTTTACGTAGAGTTCGTATCAAACGTAATTTGCCTTCACTAGTTTTTGAAGGAAAGTTGGTATTTAATCGAACATAAAACTGACCTTTCTAAAACCTCTTAGCACTTGCTCACCATTCTTTAATGCGTTAGCAGGGTGATGACAAGAAAATAATGGGAAATCCCGGCTTCGCGAATCCGAAGAGTTCGTGCACGCTTTCAAAGAATTTATTGTCTTCATTGATGCCCCGATTTATTCAGCACACACTTCCATAATTTTACAGGCGCTGTACAAAATTCAATCGCTTCTACCAAGAAGCAAACGGCAGATGTAGTCACGAACGTATAAATATTCAGTGCGCTGTTGAAAGGCAAGTTTGCAAACGTACGCCATGTTGACAACGAAAACATTATTCCTGATTGGTCGAGCGGCTAAAATAGTCGTTCCTGATTGGCTGAGCACGCCATCTCTACGTTTAGTTGCTTTCCTCATTTTGTGCTCAACAAGAAAGAGTTTGGATTAAGCCAGGTTGTTTGTGTCGAAAAATACAGGGAAATCAAGCGCCATAGCTATAAAGAGAATTCCTGAAGATTGATTTTCGTGTCTTACAATCAAAACAGCAAAAGATTATTTGTGTCAAAAGCTAACGATGCGAGAAGAATGATAAATCATCTCCAGTGAAATGCGCTTTCGATGATTTTCATGGTCGAAAGATTTTGAATCTTCGACAGCTTCTGAAAAATAACGCTCATTTATTTCGTCTTCATTCTGAGCTGCTGCACTTCGACCAAAATATTAATTTTGAACAAACTTCGGCTGACAAAATGCATGTTGCGTTACCGTATGCAAATGAGTGTTTTGCCTGTTACGCAATTATTTCACGTCTGCTCACAGATTAATCCAGTTTGGACCAACAGATCATAGTTTCCTTTTTAATAAAGTGATGTGTAGCCGTTTTAAATGTAAACATTTAGCATGCAAATGTTTGTTTTTTTGTGTTATTCAAATTTTGTAAACTATAGATTTTCATTTCGCGCTATTTGCGCAAACTGCAGTCTTTCATCACGTTTCATTCCATTTCGTTTCGCAAAGTATAATAAGCCACTGACCGGCTTGGTCGGTGAGATTTTTTGCTTTATACTGTTTGTTTCCTGGTCTTCTTTGTGTAGTGAGTAAAAAAATGGCACAAGTTATATAGAGGATATTACATGACCGGACGGAGGTACGAAATGTTGAGAAATATTTCACGAGTGGCGTTTAATCTTTTTTCTCATTCATCGTCTTTCGAGCTTCGATGAGTGTACCGTGCAATATTGCTCGCGTGACCTTTGGCACGCGTGTCATATCGCATGCCTAGCGTGGCGTTTTGCACAGTGCTTTAGATAAAGGCTTTTGCGTAGCAAACAATAGCACCGTGACACTCTTTGTTTTAGGCATTAAATATGCGCATATCTGTGCCATTGTGACACACTTAGCGTGCCATGTCATCGCACGCGTGCCCGTGCAATCACCTTTTTCCCTGTTTTCCTGTGGAGGGTCACAAATTCTCGCAGAATTCCTTGTTTTTCGTCGTTTCGTCCGTCACCTGCCCCGTGCCCCGCTCAGCCAGAGGAAGAAATAAATAAATTTTTATCACCGGCGCTGGGGCTTGAAGTCCACTAATATTTCATATTGAAGATTTGCTTTTATTTCTCCGAAATACACGTACGTTTTAGAAACATTTACTAAACCCGATTCCACAGATAGTACGCTTGAGCTGCCTGTGTTTACTTGAGCATAAATTAATTTTGTCAAATTTGTCTGTTGTGTGAAAACTCGTATCTCACGTTATATTCAATAGTTCACGATGATTTTTATCTCTTTAGAAAGCTAAAAATATGAGCTATTCAAATTTGGAAAGCAGTTTGCAGTAACTAAGAAGAAAAACTTGAAATATTTTTGCTTGCAGTAAATCACAAATAACTCAACAAGTGCAAGTTATGGGCGCTTTCCATTCAACCAAAATTTTCGAGATTTCCGGTTCGAAATCGAATGGAACGGGCAAAGTTCCGGGGAAAGTTTCCGAAAATTTAGTAATACATTTTGAGTGCACCCTCTTTACCGGAATTTCCAGAATTACCGAAATTTTCGTGTTCCATTCGCGATACAGTACTGCTCAAAAGTAAGTTAGCAGTCACGTCGCGTTTCCTGCACGACGCAAGTCACGGCGCACACTACGCGAATTGCGTCGTGCGCTACGCGATTCGCGTCGTGCGAGAGTAACTAAAGTGGAAATTTTTGGCATAAATTTCGGATGATTTTGCAACGTGATATCAATTGAATTCACGTAACACTTTCCAAATGAAGCTATTCTGCTGAATTTGAGTCGTTCATATGTGTAGTTCACTTCTGTTCAAATAAATATAGCATCATTGAGTTCATTAGAAATTGAAAACTTGTAAGTAAAAAACCGACGAATGATCAATTGCGAATAATAAGCATAATTCGTTACTCCCACTAGCGCTGAATTTAGTTGAATTTTTATTGGTTGGTTCTGTCATCGATACGTTTAAATGTTTGTGTTTCTAAATTCGTTGAGGACATAATCAAGAGCTTGTTGGCACAAGCAAATGGCTAATGACCGGCTGGGTTTTGCTTTCGGATCGGAAATTTGCATAAAACCGCAAAAACTGTTGTCTGTGTAATATGAAACCTTCCACTCAACATGACTGAATAATTCATGAGAAGCCAAGGAATAGAACCCTAAACAGAATGGAGTTTATTTTCTTCTTTGTGCACGAAAAATTTTATGTAGAAATCTGAAGACGTAGAAATCATGTAGAAAACTGAAGTTCATTCTGGCAACAATGAAGACGCATAAGTTTGGGTAGTTGTATGTGAAATGTTTTGTTTATTCGACACGCCAGCGCTCAATTGTATATTTTCTACTTCGAAAGACCGGAACACATTTTCCTGGCCATATCTTTGTAAACTTGAGCAGAAAAAAGATTTGCTGAAGAGTAGTTCGGAAGCCATGCACGTGCTCTGCTTAATTACGCCTGTTGAAGTTCAATGAGCTTATCTATGGTTTGATCTGTTTTTAATTTGCTGCTTCAAACTCCGTGCCAACTCGCCAACATTTTCAATTTTTTAACAGCTAGTTGTCAAGAATCAGATGAATAGAAAGCTAACGAAAAGCATCAAGCATCAGTCATGGCTTATGGACGAGCCAAAAAATTGGCGGTTTGATGTACAGTGTAGGAAGAAGCTCATGTCTAAGGGAAGCGAATGGAATGTGGTGCTCACAGCGGTAGAATTCCTCGGAATGTCTCCACTTTGAAAGACAAGAGCATATTCATGTGCATCATGTTATTGTGTATGTAGGTTTTTTTAAGTTATTAATATGTTGATCTCAGTCTATCAAAGTTTTGAGGAGAAAACAGTTTGACTCGGAATTTGGAAGCGTAACACACGCTGCCCTTCTCCGGCGATGATTGATCGATTATGCATATTCATTTCTTCTTAGCGGGCTTTTGCGAACACTGGAAAACGACTATTGTTGCTTTACAATGGGCATATTAAATGGTGAGAGAGCTTCAGGTCAATATACTTAAAGTTTCCAGGACATCACGTGTTATGCGAATCGCGTAGCACTTGACGAGAATCGCGTAGTGCGCGATGCGATTCATGTCATGCGCGAGGGTGGCAACTTACCGTATTTATTCACTTATAAGGCGCACTCGGTTATAAGACGCACCCTAAACTTTCGAAGACGATTGTGACAAGTAAGCAAAATGAAAATTTCACCTAAATACCCTGTTATAAGGCGCACCCAGAATTAGGGAAATTTTGTTGACCACGTTCGCTAAACTCACAACAATTTTGCTTCCAAAAGGTACCAATTACGGTGCTTTCATTCTCAAAACAAAAGTAAAAAAGTCACACATGGACAATAGCATAAAAGTCACACTCTTTAATTCACTCAAGTCATCCTTCTCAGGAAACAGTGTTTTAAGTTATGAATACTAATTGATCCGTTTTACGTTTATAAACAATACTCATCTGACAGATCTTTCTCTCATCTGTTGCAAAACACATCTTAATCTTCGAGCATTCTTTCAGCGTACCGTAAATTTTCAGTAATTGTTCCAAGCACTCGTCGTCATTCCTATGATTTAAACTTCAAGCTGAAGATCGTAGCAGAAGCAGAAGCCATGAACAACAATCGTGAAATTGCTCACGAATACGGCATATTGGAATGGATGGTCCGTAAATGGAGAAACCAACAGCATGTCTTGTTCTCCGGCGAGTTAAAGATGCTGATATTCAAAGGCGTTCGTCAGCTATGAATTCAGGTGCCCAGGAGAATGCAGGTTTCTATACACAAGAAGGCCTGGATGGACGAAGAACGTTTGTTCTTTTCCCTTTATCATTTTCGGAGTATTTAATAGCGGCCATGACGATTTTTTCAAACGATTTGTAGTCGAGTTTGCCTCAATCATGGGAGTGAGGTTAGGAATTTGTTCAATTGTTTCTGACGTCAATCATTTCAAGCACGTGCTTTTTAGCATGTTCGCTCGTTGCTGAAATCACCCCGGCTTTGTTTACGAACTTGTTCGCCGTAGCAGCATTTATCGGAGTTGTTTTTCTTTGCATTTGTAGTTTGTTTAATTTGCTTTTAAGCACCTTCGGTTTGGGACGACGAGGAAGAAGACGCAGAAGAGTTGATTGTCAACCAGTTCGAGACAAATAGCGAAGCCAAGGACGATGAGTAGCTGAGCTCAGCCGAGATTTCAAACAAGCGGTTCTTTTCAGAGCCAGCCCGGTTCTTTTTAGAACCAACAAATCAGATAAAGTCAATGATCAACGTTGTCTTTTGTTTATTCATTTACCGGCATTTATTTACATACTCATTTCAGTTTAGCATTAATTAGTAGGGAAATTTGGAAAAGTTATATGTTGTTGCGCGAAAATACTCGGTTATAAGACGCACCCCGAGTTTTGAGAAGATTTTGATCGAAGAAGCATATTTTCTTGTAAAAAATGGTGCGCCTTATAAGTGAATAAATACGGTACTTTTGAGCGGTACTGTAGATATCGGTTTTAGTCTCCCAACCGGGCGTGAGCTTACGTGGACAAGCGGAAAAACCAATAAGTGGAAGAAGCACTTTCAGCATGTCAATGCACGTGACCTAGAATTCTGGGACGTGGTCGGACGCTTTCCATTCGACCAGCGAAATTTCCGAAAATTTGTACCGGTTATTTTTGCTCAATGGAAAGCGCCCTATGTTTCTTGCCAGTTTCACTCGTGGGAACGGGCACTTCTGATTGGACATATATTTATAGTTTTGAAACTGTGTCCTACCTATGTTTATTTTCATTTCACAATGCACTTGTTTCAAACAAAATCTTTTGGCATTTGTGTTTCTTATCCAGAATGATAAATTGTAACAACATTTAAAATCATTTATAACGCCTATGAAATTTTAAATAAAGTCTATAACTTTCTGTGAATTTACTTTGCATGTAACGAGATTGTTCGTGATATAAACATAATGTAATCGGTCTCAAGTGGTCAAAACTTCGTATTTGTAATACATGTGCTTCCCTTTTGTGTTCATTGCATTCCGTTATCCTGTTATTCTTTTAAAAAGAAAATAGAACTACTATTTGCATACGGTTACTGCTAAGTTTAAGAAACCAGAAACTGCCTAACGTCGCTTCCGGTAGAAAAGTATGCAATCTTATGAAAAACTTTCCTGGTGTATGATATAGTATACCCGATTCCACACAAAGTAAGCTTGAGATGCCCATGTTTACTTAAGCAGAAATTAATTTTGTCAAATTTGTCTGTTGTGCGAAAACTCGTATCTCTCGTTATATTCAATAGTTCACAATGATTTTTATCTCTTTGGAAAGCTAAAAATATGAGCTATTTGAATTTGGGAAGCAGTTTGCAGTAACTAATAAGAAAAACTTGAAATTTTTTTTTTTTGCGGTAAACCACAAATAACTCATTTAAAAATATTCACAGCGACTTGGACTGGTACAATTTCTCACTTTTGTAACAGTAAGACTTTTCTAACTAGCCTTTTACCCGGTGTTGTGTAATAATTTTTGTCTCTCAGGGAAGCTAGAAACATATGCTATTCAAATTCCGAAACTATTATTCTTTTAAAAAGAAAATAAAACCACCATTTGCGTACGGTTACTGCTAAATTTGAGAAACAGGAAACTGCCTAACGTCGCTTCCGGGAGAAAAGTATGAAATCTTTTGAAAAACTTTCCTTCTGTATAATATCACCTTATGAGTCTAGTTTTACACCAAAAGAAACAAGATAACAGTGTAGTTTACAAATATTAGAACATTTTTTATTCTAACAGAAAATGGAAAACTAAAAATTGCTCACGCAGAGTTAAGTTAATGCAAGTAAACACATTAAATTTTATGGAAAGCATGAAAAATTGTAAGTCGCCTTGTATTTATCGCTTGATTATAATTTTCCTACCTATGGAAAGCTCAAACCGTGCAGTATTCGAATTCTGTATTCTTGAAAAAATGTTTATTTAGGGTAGGAGTCAGGAATCGCGAAAGCCTTTTTAAAAGTGAAAGAAATGTTTAGTCTGAATTGAATCCTGTTGACCGAGTAGTAGTCTAGGCACGAGTTACTGCGATGACGGTGCAATACTGAATGAAATCAACAAGGCAGTTGTTTTGATTGCGTGACATTGTTTGTAGTTAGAGCTAGCTTAACTTTGCAATGGTGGAGATATCGGTTATCGTCGAGAAACTGGTCCACGGATCTAAGACGCCGCTTTATACCAAATTCTTTACTTTGTTTGAAACAAATCCGAGTGTTAGTCATTTGGTGTTTCCACACAGTTTGACAAGCTGCCACAAGTGTTGGAGTCTGTCTGAATCGTCTGTCATGCTAACTGAAAGGCGCCTTCAACAAAAATTGGATTACTGTACGATCGACTTCAACTGCATCCTGTGCATTAATCCGGCTCGGATGGTCAAAAAGGCCGCTTTCAAATTCTTGAAGAATTTCGTGTTTTGGTTACCTGATTTACCGGCCGACAATATTTGCCTTGTTTTAGACAGAAACAAAGTTTCCAAAGGGTTGGCATGCAGAAAGCACTTTTCACTGGAATGCATTTAATAGAAAGAGTTTCCTGTTTCCTGCTCTGTCAATTCTAGATATTCTGCCCATTTACTGAGTTTCAAAGCTTTGCAATTTGCTGCCAAAGAACACATGCCAGCTAAATAATACCGATATTTGAGAAGAGACGTGGATCACATTTCGGCCTGGTATACATAATTGGAGCACTTGAAAATCGGAAAATGATTTGCAGATATTCTAATCCTTTTACTATTTCCAACGCTCCACAGTTTCTGATGAACAAAACTCAAAAAACACTTAACCCTTTCACTCCCAAGAGTGACTTTAAAGATTTTACTCTGTCTAACGCCAGACGATTTTACTCGTCAAAGGGAGACCCCTTGGGAGTGAAAGGGTTAAAAACTATCTCCCTTAAGAGAGCTCAATTTTTGTTTTGTTTTCTCTGGGTTTTGTTTTCTTTTGCCCGGCACAAAACAACTGGTGACATAAAGTCTGACCAATGAAACAATGAAAACTGTTTGCGTGAATTTATGGTGTCATGACAAACAAAAATGTGATATCTCTGGTTCTACAAGGCGCATAGAGACAATTGAAAAGACCAAATACTGTCTCATAAATGTTGAATTTCATTATGAAATGGTACTTATATTGTGCTGTTTTTGGAAGAGTTATATATATATTTCTTTGAAAGCAAAGTTCTAAAGTGTTTCTTTTTTCACTGTGCACCGGCACGTGTGAATTTGTGTCATCACACCAAACAAATGTGATATCACAGACATGCACAGAGACGATTAAAACAGCTAAATGCCCTGCCTTAAACGCTGAGTTTCATTATAAAAGTGCTTGTGATGCGCCGTTTATTGGTGACTTATTTTTGGAAGCAAAGTGTCTAAAGGGTTCCTTTTTATTATGTGCCGCTGAACGTGAATTTGTGGTGTCACAACAAACCAAAATGTGACATCTCTGGTTCTACAAGGTGTACACACACAATTGAAACGGTAAAATATTCTGTCTTTAATGCTGAATTTCATTATAAAAGTGCTTATGATGTGCCATTTATTGACGACTTGTTTCTTAGGAGGCAATAAGTTTCCAAGTGTTTATCATTTTCATCAAGCGCCGGCGAAGGTGAATTTGTGACATCACAAAAAAAGAGATGGATATCTCTACAGTACTGGGCAGATGTAAGTTGACAGTCACTCGAAGCTCGAACTTCGCGACTCGAACCTCGATCCTCGATACTCGAAAGCTTCGAGGATCGAGGATGGAGTCGAGTGAATCGAGTATCGAGTCGAGCGCTTTGAGTTTCGAGACAAGGAAACAAAAAACTTTTCGCGCGATTAGTTTTTCACACGTCTTAACAGAGGAGAGTTTACTGTAGGTTCGTTATACAGTAAACAACTCTTATAAATAACAAAAAATCTTATTGCACTACGAACCGTGACGATCTCGATATACGTCTATGTTTACAGTTTTTAGGGCAACATGAAATGCATTTGTAAAATGATACATCATAACACGGGCACATTTTTCACGCAAAATTTCTACCATGGCTTCGATTCCCTGCGGCGTATATCAGTCCTAGTCTCTTTCTTCGATGCCCAAATATACGTCATTTCAAAAGTGGGGCACGAAAACAAGGAATACATTCCTCGATTCCTAGACTTTCGAAAAAGTCCTTCGACCTGTTTAATAAGGCGCGGGACGAAGGACTTTACTTACTTGATTGGCGCCAAATGGGTCGCTGGGCTTAGACCAATCAGAGTAGATCTTTGGGACCCTCGGGGATAGCGTTGTCAATCAAATGTGACTTGCGGTTGAAATTCCAACGTGCGGTTGATTGCGAAAGCGATAACTGATGCTCTTCTTCCAAATGCAACTACGTCGCTCGCCCAGCCGCTTTGCGTCGTAGAAACCTCGCTCCTCTCGGCTTTTCTGCTGTGAGATTCGAGAGGTCGACTTGTGGCAAGTCTAATTGATTCCCGGCGGCTGTCAAACTGGTATGCTCGAAGAAAGAGTTAATCGTTCTTCAGGAGAACGGTCGCATTGAAGTTTTCTCGATTCCTTGCTGATTAATACCGAAAATAAATTATTTTGCGTTTTCAATTAGTGAATGATTCGAAAGATTTAGTACAATCAAGAATATAATCATGCGCAGCATACTGCTTCAGCGACGATATTCACAACATTTCAGAAGCGATCTTATTTACATTCTTGGCTTGTGAAACAGCGCCCGAAATAGCCGCAACCTTGTAATTTAGTTCCCTTCATTTTTGAAGCTGAATTTAGTGAACATGTAATCCAGTCATCCCTCAGAAGAACCCACGGTTCCAATTCGAAATCAGTTGACAGAAAATATGAAAAATGTGACCATTGCTTTTGACATGTTCTCGATGACATTTATGCAATTTTGTAAGGCTTCGCCGAATCTATAAACATTTGCGGCGGCTGTCAAATATTTAGAGTTCGCTCTCAGTTTTCGTTCAAGTTTCTTCGGTTCCTTTCCGTTTGCTACCGACAATTGCATTCTGCGTTTTTATTTAAGAATGATAAATGATGTTTTCGAAGTTTAGATGCGAAATTTCGCGTACATTCATGCGAGGACATTACAGCAGCGATCGTGTTACATTCTCAGCTTGTGAAATTGAAACAGCGGCCCTAAAAAGCCGCAATCTTGTAGCTTGATTTTGTTCATTGCTTCAGAAGTTTGCTTTTTCTGGTGTAGGGTATGAAAATTTTAGGCATGTTTCACAACAACAATCCGATTCGCGGATGGAAGATCGCGCCGAAACAGATCACATGTAACGAACACTCACTGCCGCTGATTTGGAACTGTGAGAAGAACAAAAGCTACGAGAAAATTGCCTTTGTTCTCTCCTACTGTTTGAGGCTAGAAAAATTAATCGTTTCCTCGAAATCCGGTATCGAGATCCTCGAAAAATTCTTCGAGCGTCTCGAAACTCGAAACTCGAAACTCGAGCCTCGAACCTCGATACTCGATTCTCGATAGCTTCGAGGATCGAGTTTCGAGTCGAGACTGTCAACTTACATCTGCCCGGTACTGTAGTTCTACAAGGTGCACAGAGACGATTTAATCAGCAAAATACTGTTTTAAACGCTGCATTTCATTACAAAAGTGCTTATGATGTGCTGTTTATTGATGAGTAGTTTCTTTACAAGCGTAGTTTATAGAATTTTAACGCATTTAGCATGCGCTGGCAAGCATGAATTAATGTGGTCACAACAAACAAAGTTCTACAAGGAGCTACAATTGAAACGGCAAAAAATACTGTCTTAAATATGAATATTCAGTATACTCCTGCTATTCAGCCTATTCAAAATTGACAGACATGACAACCAGGGTTTTCCTTTTCAAATGAAGTTGCAGTTGACCTGGGCAAAGCAGGCAGAGAATAGTGGGTGTGTTAATGCATTATTTTGTTTTAAGACCGAAAAATTATTGACAGCAAGGATTCTTTATTATGCAATTGCCGGTGACTGAGCTATTCACGGGCGGCGAAATCAACATTGACTCGTCTATGCGTCTGTTGTATGCAAGTTTTTTGGGTATATTTTGGTTCGCTTATCTGTGAGCTGCACCGTACAACTTCATCTTCACAGTATTAATTCCTTATCTCCACAGTCAAACTAACCATGGCTGATGACTTTGATGTAGAGGCAATGCTTGAAGCTCCTTATAGGAAAGAGGTGAGTTAAGAAGCACAATGGCAGTGTATTATAAGTATGTACAGGTCAGGTCCAGTGCGACATTCCATCAAACACAAGGTTTTCATTAGCAATAAAGTTAGGCAAGGGCAAGTAGCAGTTAAGTGCTCCCTTACTTAGTAATCACTGGCAGTAAAGATCTTGTAAATTTAGTATGCTATTTTTGCGTTATTGGAAATATGTATTCAAAAGGTTCAAACCATGGTGCATTATAGCTGGCTAAGTTACTTTGTTTGAACACCAAGATATTTGACCCCAATATCTTATTTTCTGTTTTGTAGACCTGAAATTACAGCACAACTGGCCTTACTGAGGTAGTTACAGGCAACCTCCTCAACTGACAAGACCTTTATTTTATGATCATCTGTGGGAAAATATAACATTTTGTTGTAGTTTTTGAGATTTCTAGGCATAAAGTTCTGGTGAAAAGAAAGATGCCATTTAATAACATGGCAGTCAATGAGCTGTAGTTCTCATTTAACATTCAGAAAAGAAACTTGAGTATTTTAGTCACACACTAAGTCAAATAATCAAGGATGGAATGGAACTAAAATGATAGTTTGTCAGTAATTTGTTCATCCTAACTTGTTTATCCTGTCCTTTCATAAAAAGAAATCTCAGCATTATCTGGGTCGTCAGTAGAGAGGTTTTATAACCACCATGACATATATTATTCTTTAACTTGGCAGGGTCATGTCAAACAATTTGGTCAAATTCAACTTCTATGTATTTCTCTAATTAGACTTGAGTGCCTTCTCCCTAGCTTTTGAGATGTCTGTTAGAGGTGGGTATATGGTGCTAAGCTTTCAGCATTCTTAGCAACTGCATTGTATCCAGTACAAATCTGCTAATTTTTATTTGGACCTAAAATACAACTCATTGAAGTTTATGCACAAGTTAATACCAGTGAGGTTTGAACTTCATAGTTTCTCTTTCTCTAAGTCCTTACAGTTGGAATTGAGGGCCTGTAGAATAATTGTTGGTTAATCCAAACTCACTACTCATTCATGTTTGTGCACTTTTTGCAGACTCCACCTTCTCAAGCTAATGGAAACAAGGCTGATTTAAAGAGGCACAGTGATGGTGAAGAAAAAAGAAAGCGGTAAGAAGAAAGGGAGATTTCACTTGCAGAAAACACCAGAATATGACATCTGTACCTCTTCTTTAATTTTGAAGTCAATATTTATATTTTATTTGTTGAGGAACTTTTTCTGTCAGCTAAAGTGACTAAATGAAATATCCAAGAAAAATGTTCTGTTCAATTGAGACATATGGCAAGCAGTTGATAGAGGCTGACTCCTTTGGCCATATACTGTGAAAAAATACTGATTTATTGCATCAGGGATTCTGACTTCCCTACCAAGGTAGAACATTTTGTAGTTCCTCACGACACAATAAAACCCTTGTAAAATCTCAGCGAATATTTCTGTTTTCGCCCTAGGTAGAATTTTTAGGTTTTCCAAGGCATTATAACAGCGGATGATCACTGGACTACAAGATGTCTGGTTTTTGATGTAACAGGTTGAAGTAACAGCAGTGGGGGAGGGATTGGTTTTAAATTATTCT
This sequence comes from Pachyseris speciosa, assembly GCA_016490735.1. Taxonomy (NCBI): domain Eukaryota; kingdom Metazoa; phylum Cnidaria; class Anthozoa; order Scleractinia; family Pachyseridae; genus Pachyseris; species Pachyseris speciosa. The sequence continues at coordinate 1,021,924 of JAEMWC010000153.1, forward strand.
TTTCACATAAAACTGTACATAGTTCTCCAAAAGTCAGATGTGTGAATTCACTGGTACAGATATATGAGATTTGCAGACTGTCATTAGGCTTTGCTGTTTCCAGCTGCTTGTGGAATGTGTTTGACTATTATCTAGCTTATATGGTGCCTGTGGAATTTTCATCCAGTCTTGACAAAATGCACCTGTTTTCCTTTCACACAAAATTCAAGAATAATGAAGAAACAGTAGTTTCTCCTGAAAAACCAACTCAGTCATTTTTTTTAGTTTTGAAATAATAGCTATGTATTCTTCTCTTTTAAGTTAAGTAGGCCCACCCTGGCTGTTAGCTTTTTTTCTTACTTCACAAAATGATAAGGCCTCTGATAACTTGGCTAAAATATACCATAGTGGCTGCATCTTACTAGGTACTACAGATAGGTACAATTTGCTTTCTAGCTACAGATGTGCCATAACATATTTTCTCTCATTTTAAACAGTTCTTTGCATCTGAACATGATCAGCTAAAGCAAATGAAGGTATTGTATTTCAGTACAACATCAGTGTTATGCACTGTGGAGTCTTCGCTGCCAGAACTGAGCAACTATCCTGACAAGCTGAAAGTTGAATGCCCTGGCTAGGTCACACACAGCCCATTTACAATTCTCTGTAACCCTCCAAAATAGTGGTGTTCTGAAAACATCCATCAACTGATGTGTTGCAGGGGAGGGTACGAAAACCTTCTAGGGTATGTATGGTTTATCAGTTATATACTAACACTTCTCCTAATTTTTTTTGTCAACAGAAGTCGTAGAAGTCGTAGTGGCAGTAAGAGTCGTGACAGGTGAGGGATTTACAGTTGATTGCAAATATTTCTGATTAACTGAGTTGTCTTATTTTCGATGTGAATTGCATTTTGGAAGACCACACAGAAACCTTTTTGTTCTTTATTGTAAAGATCGATTTTTTTAGTGCAAAGCTTCAGCTACAGATCTGACTACTTTCTTTGGCTAATTTCTTCTAAATTTGCCAAAAATGTTGCTTGAAAGATTGCTGTTGGAATGATTCTCTATAATATTATAAGATGTAATAAGAATCACAGACACTGTAGAAAGGCAACAAGCATACAAGCTGTTACACAAGTAATAATTATTGTTTACTTCCTTTATTGCAGACGCCGCCGACGTAGAAGCCGTAGTGGCAGTCGGGACAGGTAAGAATAAAATAAATTAATGTGCATTGTTTAAGGGAAAAGTAGCAAAGATTCAGTCATACAGCTTTTCTTGCTTGATTATACCACACTGAAAAATCAGTATTACAAAGTTTGATGTTAAGTTCCAATATGAACTGCCCCTCTGGTTTTTGTTGCCCTAGAAATCCTAGACGACAGAGCCGCTCAGGAAGTCGTGAGAGGTAAGGTTTCTCTATATATTTACAGTTTCAATTTATATGAGAATGAATATTTTTTTATGAAAATCATATTTGAACTGTGGATTAAAGAATGAAGATGTGAATTATCATCCCTGTTATTGCCACTGCTTAAGCAGTAGGGAAAATAAAGCCTGAAAAAATTCAGGCTTGTACAGGAATTGAACCCACGACCTCTGAGACACTGCAGGGCTGTCATTAAGTTTTTCAGAAAGTGGCCCTGTCAAAAATTGAGCAATTCTTCCTATAGCTGTTATGTTTTCCTCATTTTCAGACAGAGTAGCTGGCTGATTTTACTATAGTAGCCAGCTATAAAAGCCAGTCGCCGGCTTCTAATGACAGCCCTGCACCGGTGCAGTGCTCTACCAACTGAGCTAACAAGCTCAAACTCCAAAAGGCAGTAGCAGGTGAAAGACAAAATTCATTTCTAAAACCCTCTCCTCATCCACTCCTTTTTAACTGTATTTTCCTCATATAATGCTGTCTGTTTTTCTCAAAGTGATTGTACCTACAACTCATGACAGTGTTTGTTTTTTAGATACCAAAAAAGACGAAGCCGCTCAGGAAGTCGTGACAGGTAAGTTACCTCTGTTAGGTAGACTTTAGAGTACTGTTCAAGTAAATTGTGAAAGCAGGAAAAAAAGTTATACCACCGTCCAGCTTGTTAGCTCATGTCATCCAACTTTACTTGTGTTTCATACACACTAAATGTCACTTGTTTTTCCCAAAATGAGCAGACAAACTGGAGGTATTTGTGTTCAAATTGGACATCTTCAGACAAAAGAAACAAGCAGTTATTTACTTTGTAAGGGGTTGTTAATTGCATTTGATAAATGCAAACATTTCCTAACATGGTAAGGTTTTGTGATTCTGTGGGCATCCTCTGCAACCAAGGTTAGCAATTCTGGAATTAATTTTTTTGCCTGCTTGTGGAGTGGTTATGTATCATTTCTGAGCTATTTGGAATCATTTCCTGGTGTCAGACATTATTGCTGTATTTAAGATATTATATTTACACCAAGATAAGGAAATTTGGTTTTATGTGAAGAAAGAGTATCAAATTCAATGTCTTTCATCTGAACACTAGTAAACATCGGCATGCAGCTTTTTCAGTGGTCAAACCTAACCAAAATACTAAGTTGAGATATAACAAAACTGAAGAGTTTGCAATTTTTTTTGTTGCATTGTATTCAGTTTTCTTTTACTGAAGCATTATTTTTGTTCTGCAGAAGACGCAGGCGTCGTAGCAGTAGTGGAAGCAGAAGCCGTTCACAAAGTCCAAGGCGTAAAAGGTTTGTTCGAGAGGAAATCAGTAAATCCCTGTTGTAAAGTTATACATTAAGAGTTTTGCCTTGTGGGTGTTCATTGAGAGACAGATGAACTAATGTCTTTTATTTTAGTGTGAATAATCTGGGGTTAACATTACTACTAACAGTGGATTTCTCCACCTAAATTCTTCTAAGTGAAATGAAAAAAAGTTGATTGTATACTTGAACTTCATAATTCTTGGAGTTGACATTCAGTTGTATGGAGGCACTCAAGAACTGCAAATGCTCTTGTGTGTGATCATGGAATCAAGAAGTGGCCCTCTTGATTTTCTTGGCTCTCAATTGCCAGTAGTTTTCTTCACTGAACAGCAGTGTTTTTTCAGTGTTACATTCATAGTGTATGAGCAATGTAAACAGGACTTGTTTAGTACCAGCTGTTGTGAAAAAGAGAACTACTCAAAGGCTTAACTCATTCTTGCATATAGCTAAATACATGTACAGTGAAATCTTGCCGTAACAAAAGGTGTTACCCCAATACAAACACAAGCGCAATTAAGAAACAATATAGTAAAACTTCTCCTGGATGTAGCTCGTAAAGCCTTTCGTTAGGTTAATTTCCAGCAGAAAAGCAACTGACAATTGAATTGTCAATCACGCCATGCCCTAGCCCCATTGTCAAATGTGTCACAAAATCAAGAACTATTTGTGTTGTAGAACACAGCGCAAATTCAATCAAATGTTGGCTTCGTTCAAGAATCATGAATAATAGTGGCCCAACATACATTTTTCCAAGCTTTTGAAGGAAAAAATAACGTGCTCTAGTAAAACATAAGCTTAATGGTTTTGACATGTGGATCCTGAACACATTTTGACTTGCAGTTTGGCAGGGTCAATAATTGCTTACAAATCAGAAGGAAGACCTTGTTTACACTTCCAATATTTTTTTCTAGTTCCAAGCCAAATCAATACTAAATACCAGTTGAAAAAATATTTGTCAGTTAAGTTAGAAGAAAACAACAAGAATTGAAATCTTTGGATTTCTAGTGGGTTCAGTAGTGTCTGGTGGTTTTCACTGCAGTAACAATATAAATCAAATGAAGAATGATCCAATATAAAACAGTATAAAAATTAATAACAGTCAGACCTAGGCAGATTCACTAGCCTAGCTACAGAATACTGCGTGAAAGATTTGGGAGTGGGAAAAGTCCAAAAATAACAGCTTGTTCTCTCAGAAGTTTTTCCAGCTGCCAAAGCATGGATGAGCTAAAAAAAGAAATTTCAGCGGCAGTTTGCATCCATTTTGTGACATCACTTCTGTTTCTGTCTACACAGAATGATGTTTGTTCACGCCAAAACCCCTCTTCACAACAACTCATTCCATGTGCATGCTCGTGTGAATGAGTTAATAAGACAAAAATTATTGAAGAGCAAGAAAATAATTAAATGGTATAATTCAGTTACATGTACTTTCCAGTACTGATCGCAGAGGAGCTAGACGGGAAAGAAAAAGTGAAAGCCGTAGCCCAAGCCCAGTTAGACAAAGGAAGAGAGATGATGCTGATGGAAGTGATGGGAATAGAAGCCCTCTTGAGCAACGTCTAGAAAGGTAACTTTAGAGACATTGATGAAACCATTTGATCTTGACAGAACTTTAAAAAAATAGCCAACTTTTGACAAAACAAGTCGCATGGCTGGATTTATGAGGGGGTGGGGGTGTGGTTGTCCCCATTGAGAACCGAATCCAGGGGTTTCGGTAAGTTTTGAAATAGCCGTCTGAGCTAACTAAAGTAGGCAGCAACCTGATAAATTGTTTTAATAATTTGAATGAAAATACGGACAAAGTAGAAAGCAGTAAGAAGTAAATTCTGACAAAGTAGGCGGTGATTTTCGCCGGTTGCCTGCTTCTAATAAAACCCCTGGAATCCCAACCCATGCCATGGAATGTGAAATTCATACTGACATACATACTGACAAATATCAGGCAAACCCCAGCATGCATACACAGACAATCAAATGTTCATGTGCAGTGAAGCAACATGTTAAAATGTGTGTACTGTGCAGTTCTGTAACTATTCTTTTACCTTCCCATTTTTCAGAAGAGAACTGAAACCTGCAGAGGATATAACACCAGAAGAAAGAGATGCTAGGACAGCTTTTTGTATGCAGCTGGCAAGAAACATCAGACCTAGAGATTTAGAGGAGTTCTTTTCAAAAGTGGGACAAGTAAGCCTTGAATCTTGGTCATTATAAAGAGATCTTTACATTTTGTGAATTCATCTTAATCTAGGTTTAAATCTCAGTGTTTATTGTCTTTTAGGTTGCTGATGTTCGAATCATATCAGATCGCAACTCTAGACGGTCCAAAGGCATTGCCTACGTGGAGTTCACAGATAGATCTGCTGTTCCTTTGGTAAGTGCTGTGAAAGCTTTGAATTTCATTTTTAAACCAGCTAAGCAATCTAACCACTGCAGTGCACTTGCTCTTACATACCCCTGAAACTATTACACATATATTTTGCATTTGCAGCCCATACCATACTACTCTTTAAGGAATAACCTCTTGTTTTTATTTTGTTAGGCCATTAACTTGTCTGGGCAAAAACTCTTGGGTGCTCCTATCATGGTGATGCCCACTCAAGCAGAAAAAAACAGAGCAGCAGCAGAGGCTGAAAAACTGAAGAACCCACCAGGCCCAACAAGACTCTATGTTGGATCACTTCATTTTAACATAACAGAGCAAATGATCAAAGCTATATTTGAACCCTTTGGAACTGTGGAAAGTGTCCAGCTGATTTATGACTCAGAAACAGGAAGATCAAAAGGCTATGGCTTCCTTCAGTTCAAAGAGGCTGATGCTGCAAGGCAAGCCATGGATCAAATGAATGGCTTTGAACTTGCAGGGAGACCCATGAAGGTTGGCCCTGTAACTGAAAGAGGAGATTCGTCATCATACTCATTTCTAGATGACGAGGAATATGAAAAGGGGGGTGTGGAATTGAACTCCACAGCTAGGGCAGCTCTTATGGCCAAGTTATCTCAGGGACATTCAGCAGGTTTGTACGTTTTTTTATTTTAATGCTCTTTAACATAAGAAAAACGATAAATGGCATGAAATGTAAACATAACAAGTCCAGAGAATGTCACAAGTTGTGATATTTGTGTGTTTGTTTTTGTGACTGTATACCGTATTTCCTCAAGTAAGCACCCAGGCGCTTGTTTAAAATTTAGTCCAAAAGCGGGGGCCCTTATTTGAAGGAGGGCGCTTAATCAAGGAGGCGCGTTTTAAGTTTTTCCTAAAACAAACTGTAACTCTATTTTGGCTAATGCACATAAAAGAACTCTACAAGCACAAGGAGATAGAATTAGCTGGAAGGGACTTCAAGACAATAGGCTGTTCTCCTACATGCTCTGAGCCTGTGTACAGCTGTAGTTGAAGCTTAAAATGGAAACAGGTTTTCCTTGTATCCCTACTTTGTATGAAAGGGAAGTGGAGGGCACTTATTTGCTATTTTGGCCAAGGGCAGGGCTAAAAATTGGCAGTCACACGGTCGTCAGTGGTGAGTTAAAACTGACCAGGGCCACCAAAAGTTAAGGTTTGAATGTCTGATGTGTGACTATGCTACAGAATTTCAAAAAGTTGCGATGATAAATTCAGTGTTTGCAAAAGCAGTCGGCGCCTGACGCAAATCGCCGGCTACATCGAGCGTTAGTGCCGGGTACTTTTGGTATTCCAAAGTATGAGTTTATGTAGAAGATGAAGAGATCAAACTTTCAGCTCAAATTAAAATAGCAATACCTATGGATTAAAGTTAAAAGATAAAACATTTTGTTCTTTCTGACTATTCGCGTTCCAGCATCAAAGATTACCGTGGACCGGAAACCAGCCGTGGAAACTATTTGCGTTTTACCACGGAAAACTGACATTTGATCCTGCTATTTGACGACTTGTTTCTTTCTCCACATCGTGTTTGAAACTGCTAATAAAGTATACAATGAACTAAATGTAACTTTTTGGGTCTGAAATGCACCAGGTTGCACCTCAGAGCATACAGATTTTCAAAATTTCCTGGGGGAGGCCTCCAAACCCCCTCCTCCACCCTCACCCATGCAGCCTCGCTGCATGGTGCCAGTGACGTGGCACGTTAATGCTCTGGCTACTCTGCATTTTTCCCCCTTGTACTTTTCCTCATTTTGAAAAGCCTGTAAATTATGCGAAGTACAAAGTTAAAAATAGAACTCGGTATGTAGTTTAATTGGACTACCTTTCTCTTCGTTTCTTTGCCTGGACTCTAAGATCATCCATTTTTGTGAATTTTTAGTTCTGAAGTGGAAATTCCGAGCTGTTTTTAACAGTGATTTCACGAGCGATCCACATTCACAACATATAGATGCCATTTTGATTTTGTGATTGCCACGTGACTCTGGACTTACCCAAAGTTCCGTGCAGGATGGTTTTGAAGCACACGTTTTCGCTTTGAGAGCAGACTTTACACCGAGATTGGAATGTAGATTTGGGTCAAAAATGTGGAGATTCCTCCCAGGCTGTGAGCCACCACCGCCAAAAAAAGTGAAAAGTAAGGAAGATGTCTCTGAAACTACTAAAAATTACAAAAAGAACAAAAGGCAGCGGGCATTTCAAAACAGTTGGAAACAAGGGAGGACGTGGCTAGTTTTCTGCGATAATGCGATGTTTTAATCAGTTTGCAAAGAGGCGGCAGCTGTGGATGCGACAGTAAGTCACAAGAACAGTTTTACCTCCGGAAATTGCCAATTTAAGTTAGAGTCCATTAAGCTGCACGAGGAATTGCATAATCACAAATTGGCAAAAGCTATTGTAGCTGCAAAGAACCGTGCATGTAAGCCATGGGGCGTTTATTTAAGTTTTTCATTTTATACTAGAGGAAATCGAGGACTACCTAATTTTGGAATGGGCCTCTAAGAATTCAAGGAAACTGGCCTGACTGGCCACCAAGCACTGGAGTTAATTTTAAGCCCTGCAAGGGGGTGGGTGCTTATTCAGGGGAGGAGGGTGTTTATTTGAGCGTGGGCGCTTATTTGAGGAAATATGGTAATTATTTTAATTTTTCAATTTGCCCACGTTGTGGAAGGACTGATATACATCAGATATACCAAACTAAGTAAAATAGACACTTATTTATTTAAGTGTACATTAATGACACAGTAGTTTGAATTCTGATACTTACCTGCACTTGTACACATAAATGTTGAATTTGTAGGGTTGTCCGTACCTGGTGTCCCAGCACCAGTGGTTGGTGTACAACAAGCCATGGCTGCCACAATTGCAATTCCCCTTCCTACTCCTTGCATTATGCTGCTGAACATGTTTGATCCAGCCAAGTAAGTAATCGCTTGTTTTCCATAGGCCAAGTTTTGTGTTTGTTGTTGTTGTTTTGTTCAAACTTAGTTTTAAAGTGGGAAATTTGGTGGGGTTTAATACCAGTTGTTCAGGGGGTGGTTGCCTGTTTTTTTTTTTTTTTTTTTACTTAAGTTTAATAAAATCCTGATCACTGTAGACAGTTGTATTGTACATGTACTTGTACGATAAACGTCTTACACGTAAAGTGGTATTAGTTCTTTCATGCTAATGGGTTATTAAATGTTGTATTTCAACAGGGAGAAAGACCCTGACTGGGATGCTGATATCCGAGATGATGTCTTAGAAGAATGCACCAAATATGGCCATGTTTTCCACATTCATGTGGATAAAACCTCACACCAGGTCTGTGTTGATCTGCCCCTTGTCTTTTTAGGCCTAGCACCACTCCTTATGGACAGGTCCATGACAGTGATACAGTTCATACCAAAACTATATCTGTCGACACTCACGATCCCCGTGACCAACATTTTCTGGGTTTGGTTAGCTACCTGATCTCTCAGGTTTTGACTCTTTTAACTCAAGATATCCATAACCTTTCTCCTCCCATAGATCCTTCATTACTCCTATTATAACCTTTCTTCCTTCCATTTGTGTGATAAGGAGGGTTATTTGAAGACACCATATCCTTGGCTTTTTTCTTGCACTCTAGAATAGCGCTGTTTATTCGTTCTGTCCATTTCACCTTAGTTGCTTTTCTCGACATTGTCGGGAAAGCATTTCACCACCGTCGCACATTTGGTTTTTTGTCCAGCTCGTCTGCTCAGCCAAGAAACATAATGACCAACAATGTGTTCGCAACGATGTGTCCTCGTTTGCTAGGGCCTTTAATAAAAATAAACAGCAACAACAACAATAATAACAAGAATAATAATGATGATAAAGACTTTTGAAATAGTGACTAAGTTTTGGTCATTATCATTACTTCTCAGGGAGCTGTGTATGTAAAATGTAGCAATGCTGAAGTAGCTGCAAGTGCGTCAAAAGCCCTTCATGGAAGATGGTTTGCTGGTAGGTTCATAGGATTGTGTTGCTTTTTACTTATTCAAATGAAGAATGATCCTCGCTGTTGTGAACGCAATTTGTGCAATTGCGAAAAGAAGGCTGAAAAAAATTCAGGACTTCTACGGGGTTTGAACCCGTAACCTCGCGATTACCGGTGCGATGCTCTAACCAACTGAGCTATGAAGCCACTGACGTTGGGAGCAGGTCAATTGTGGGTTCATGTGTTCCCGTGAAAGAAATGAGTGTGAATGATATATGAAATGAATCATATATGAACTGCGGAAATGAAATCAAATGAAGAATAATCCTCGCAGTTGTGAACGCAATTTGTGCAATTGCGAAAAGAAGCCTGAAAAAAATTCAGGACCTCAACGGGGTTTGAACCCGTGACCTAGCGATTGCCGGTGCGATGCTCTAACCAACTGAGCTGTGAAGCCACTGACGTTGGGAGCAGGTCAATTGTGGGTTCATATGTTCCCGTACTTATTGTTACACTTAAAATTTGTAGTTAAGTTCGTCTAACATAAATGTGCTTTTTTTTTCTTCAATTTCTAGGAAAGCAAATCATAGCAAGAGCTGTTCCCCTTGCAAACTACCATACTATGTTCCCTCAGGCAGTGTCCTTGATCAAGCCATTACAGCCATCCACGTATTGAATGTTTTCTTGCAGATGTAGGCGTCATGACTTAAATTTTCATTTGTTATCACTCCTGTTTGTAAATATCTGTAAAACAGAGGGAAGCAACAATCGCCAAATTGTCACTGTCTTGTTGATAAGTAGGGTTGAATAAACAGATGGAGAGCAAGAATGTGTTTCCGCAGTTTTAATTATTGAGTTCACTGTTGTCAGTTCGGTTAGACTGTCAGAGCTGTTGGCAAACTTTCAGTCGTTGATTGCACGATTTCTGATCAGTGTGAATTTTAGCACTAGTAGACGGTATGTAAGAGAAAGATTTTAGTTGAAGAGCTGTAACTATATTTGTAGCGAGCAATGAAAAATTTAGACAATTAAAACCATTGGAAACATCGAGTGTTTTTTCCTGTTTTGTACGGGTTTTCTGGAAAAGGAAAATGGAGCTGTACTCGTAGTGGCTGGGTGGTGACTTATTACGACGGGAGGCGATCGACCCACAATGACAAGCACTCCTGAAGGCCAATAGAAAAAAAAACTTCCCCTAGTCTCATGGTTTGCATCTTCCTTCTCAGCTTTTGGACTGCGTGCTGCGAGATGGGCTTTCTTGCAGGACCATTTTGAATAATTCAAGCGCGGTGGACCATCACGAAGAATGGAACCGCCACTGCCCTTCGGAAATCGTCCTGGACTCTCACGGGATCATTGTTTTCTCAGCGTGTTTGAAAAACTCGGAGGACAACTTGGCCCCAGGCTTCCTGATGGGAAACCACACCAAACTTATACAAAAATGGTTTCCGCGCGAAGAAAAAAGTGTTTTAGCAACGATTTCGGGAACGTCACAATTTTTTCGAGAGTTTTTGCCTCAAACTAA
>JAEMWC010000153.1:1037500-1115000 GCA_016490735.1 Pachyseris speciosa
CGATGAGCACTTTTGTTTCTGAGTTGATACTTTGTTTCTTTCTCCTTCGGAATGATGTTACTAAGGGGGCAATCGGGATCCACTGATCGTGCCTCGAAAAGCTTCTTATCTGCCTTTTCTAAGAGTTCTCGAATGTCCATTCTCTCCCACATTTGCCTTTATCTATCTTCATCCGCATTCGTTCACCTATATTTGCCTTAAGGAGAGTTCAATCGCATGCATTCACTTGCGTTTGCCTTCATCTGCCTTTAGGATACTTCACAAATTAATGTGATCAAGTAAGCTGAAGCCACTCTAAGGGCACTAAGGCCACAAGGTAGCGGGCATTACCCCTTAAATCTACCGAAGCAAAGATTGAGCCCAAGCATTAGCAGCCATGGACAGCTGTTTCGGCCTTGTTAGGCCTCATCAGCATGGCATAGCTAATGTGAAGGCTCAAGTACCCACATATCAATAAAACAAGCAATGAAAACGTAAAGCTAGTGGGATGTGGCTGGAGTGGCAAGGATACTTCACATTAGCTATGCCATGCTGATGAGGCCTAACAAGGCCGAAACAGCTGTCCATGGCTTCTAATGCTTGGGCTCAATCTTTGCTTCGGTAGATTTAAGGGGTAATGCCCGCTACCTTGTGGCCTTAGTGCCCTTAGAGTGGCTTCAGCTTACTTGATCACATTAATTTGTGAAGTATCCTTGTCACTCCAGCCACATCCCACAAGCTTTACGTTTTCATCTGCCTTTAGTCGTGTTCCTCCACCTATATTTGCCTTAATCTATATTCATTCACCAGAGGCAAATGTGGGTGAATGAATAGACCCATTCGGCTAACTCAATGTTGTACCCAATTCAAATCTCCTGTGCTTAAGATTCTTTGTGTATTGTATTTGCATTATAATGTAGCATTCATATTTAAATGATATGGAAATACCTGGAACAAAACTCTTTAATCCCAAAGGGTTTGAATTGGGTACAACATTAAGTAAGCCGAATGGGTCTATGGTATGATAAATGTATGTAAAAGATGTTTTGGTGTAACGTAAATGGGGACTCTTGGTGGGTATATCCATGAGTCTTTCCCCCCGAAAGAGTTACAAAACCAAAAAGTTGGATTTTGAATTGACGTCTTCGTCGCCGTCGTCGTTGCCGTCGTCGTTGCTAAAGCTCTCTATTATTTCTATAAGCTTTTTTCTCTCACCAACTTTATACATACTGTAGCAAGAGAGGATAAAGGGTTGACTGTAGTTACAAAGTTGTTAAACCTGACGATGGATACTAAAGTATCCGAAACATGTTTTCTAAAGTCAAAAGTTGTATCGTGGTTTTTTGTTTTAATGTTTAACAATGCGTGAGTTTAATAAGCAAGACCAATGGCTCTGTACGTCCCTTCCCATCTGTTCAACGGCGTGAGATGATCTAGTGGGGGAACGTGGGCATTATCATTTCGAATTCTTTCTTATAAAACTCCATCGCCTTTTGAGACCACTTGAGTCCAAGGATTTTTCGCCCACGTTAATCAAGTTGAGAAATGCTGTGTGATAAATATCGTGGTTGGTGTTGCTAAATGTTTTCAACTAATTTGCGGTACACTCTTTTTTATAAGAATATTGTTTTTCCGGTCCAGGCTGAATATTCCTATTTTTCTGCCAATTTTAGGCTGAAAATATTCTTGTAATATTCTAAATTATAGCTTATGACATTTCCGTTTAAGGATGTATTGGGGTATCAATTACAAGTGTTTGGTGTCATCATTGAACATTTGGCTATCGCTAGTGAAGAGTGTTTCTTTTGTTGGCTAGTTTTGCCGTTTAGAGAAAGGAATAATTTTATACAGTTAAGTAAAAACATATATTGTATTTACAGATTTTCAACGCACGAAATTACATTCTTTTCACAATTTCAGCTTCAGGTTTATTCTTAAAATGTTTTTAAATTTTCGCAAATTTCAGCCTCGATATTCTTTTAAAAAAGATAGAGTGTACGTCTGATGAAGGCTCGTCTAATAAGCAATAACCGTAAAAGAATATAAATATTCAGTCATACTCTATACCTAACGCCAGATAATATGTATGTCTCTATCTGTCCCCGGGGCTGCAACGTGCTACATGCGTTCTTGTTTGCCAAAACAATTTGGCTACCTTCAATGTATACGATGTGACGGACGCGGCGAAGTATTTTTCGTGACCGAAAGTATGCGGTTTCACGTTTTTCTGATGTGTCAAGTTCATGGGCGTAAGGGGAAAATTTTGTCGGTGGGCTGAGCCGCGTTATTTTCCCGAATGAAACTTAAATCTCACTGATGCAACGAGATGTTTTTTCGCGATTTAATGTTCATTCGTCATCGTCGTCAAACACAAAGACATGAGATTCACTATGGGCCATTGGCAAATGTCAATTGTCAATCAGCTGCTTCAAAATTGTTACAATTTATCGTAATATGAATTAACGTTTTGAGTATAACTTATTTCGGATCACTTCGGCGCTAAAAAGCTTTCTAATTTCAGCTAGTCATAGTGTCTGAAAAATACAATACAAAAACTATTCGATATAATTGCACAAAGAATACGAAATTTGCATCTCATCTAGGTAAACTGCAATTTGAACCCCACAATGGCTCCGTGGAATGAGTGCTATAAGTTTGTTTGTTTTTGGCCAATTGGCTGAATGACAGAAACTTATGCGCATGAGCAGCTGCTTAAACTACAGCGCACATATAGATAACCAACTTCAAGCTGGTGTTGATAATCTTTGTAACGTCCAATAACATCGACATATAGTCTGAAACATATTAAAGTCGAGTGCAAATTACACAAAAGAAAGCGGGAAAGTCGACCTTTATACCTCTCAAGCACCTGTAGTAGCCGGGCTCTGTAACAAAGTAGCAGGTGATTACTTACAGTCTTCAAACCAGCAAAAACTAGCAAGTGACGAACATCCTTTTAAGTACACTGAACCTCCTCAAATGCGATCGGACAACAGTGGAAGATGGATATTGCCACGGACGCGACACGGATTTCAAACCAATCCACACAGACTGAGTATTGCACCTCGCCTGGCAACACACCAGTCATGGAAATATTGAAATATTTGGTTTTCAGCGTAATCTTTGTGACTAGCCTCTGCGGAAACTGCTTCGTCTGCTGGGTTGTTTGGAGGCGACTTCGTATGCGGACCGTGATGAATTATTTCTTGGTTAATTTAGCGGCTGCGGATCTGGCTTTCACCCTGATTTGTATTCCATTTGACTTGCCAGTACAGATGAATTCTTGCATCTGGCCTTATTTCGACGCGCTTTGCAAAGCGATCTTTCCTTTGCAGACATTGTGCGCTTATGCGTCTGTCTTCACATTAACAGCTATTGGCTTAAGCCGGTATCGCGCAATTGTTCACCCCATGAAGACCCAGATGGGTCTGGCTGCCGCAAAGAGATCAATCTTTGCTATATGGATCACTTCTTTCGTCTTCGTGCTACCGTATATAATGGTGCTAAAGGTAGACCCCACAAACCGGTATTGCGTAGAGGGCTGGCCTGAACCCAGGCAAACGTACAGCCGTCTGTATTCGTTCCTTATATTTTTCACGGAGTACGCTCTGCCCCTGACGGTCGTCTTCAGCTCGTACCTCAAAATCTGTTGCGAACTTCGAAAGAACGCCTCCGCCCGCAACGAGGACGGTCCGCGGCAGCCGCACCTAGCGCAAGACGCGGATAAAGTGCTGAAAATGTCCTTTGTCATAACAGTGGTTTTCGCTATGTGCGCGCTACCGAATCACATCGTGTGGCTGGCATTCGACTTCGGTGATTACAACTGTGCACAGTGCAACAACTGGGTTATTGCGGCCAATACTTTTGTGTTTGTTAACAGTGCGGCTGACCCGATCGTATACACGATATTCAACGAAAAGTACCGGCAAGAGTTAAGAAATCTTGTACTGCGAAAAAGGCCCCAGCGAGACGCTAGAAGACAAAATGGAATCATGGAAGTATCATTGTGAGTTTATTTTCATTCCAGGAAACTTTGTACATCTTCTTTTTTTGTTTCGTAATGCGAACCCACAAAAAAGGAAACAAGACAAAACAAAAATGTTGAAATTTTGCGAGATCCTTCTTGCGGAGAAAATTGCTGTTGTGATTGAAGTGCTCGCTAATGTGTTTACCGAGTGTATGTTTAGACGAATTTCGCTTTGATGCACTCCCCGATCGGGAGATAATGACTGTTTTCCTATTCTTGAACAGAATAACTCATCTCGGTTTAAGTTTAGTTTAAATAAACAAAAGCACATCAAAATAAAAATGGTAGTCACAGCCTGTTACCAAAGGCTCAGATGTGAACAGGATTACTGGCTCGTCTAGTATATGAATGAAGGATGTTCAATTTTTTAATAATAAACGGGTTACTTAGTAATAAGTTCTCTTCTGCGCAGAATATTTGCTCTTTACTGACCTTTACTTTGTTCAAGCGCGAGAAATTACACATTACCACGCACACGAGCAAAAGAACCTCGTCAATTATCACGATTGCCTAAGCTGGATAAGTGGGATAAAGTCGCTTCTTTTAAATTGAAGCACATCATATTTCTGATTGAAAAGGCGCGGTTTGCTCACCGCAAGCCACATAATACTACGATAGTTCTCACTTTCATTTATTCAAATTACTGCAAACTGTGCACGCTCCGTCCTGTTGTTGCGATCTGTATTAGGGGAATTGTTCACGTCCTTGTCTGTCGCCTTTTTGTGCCCATGATTTACGACTTTAGTGACACTTTCCGGCAAATTACATATTTGACTCAAATTGGCGTCTCTTTTCAGCTGCTACTAAGGGAAGTCGAGGAAAAATGAAGCGTAAAATAGA
Source organism: Pachyseris speciosa (assembly GCA_016490735.1). NCBI lineage: Eukaryota > Metazoa > Cnidaria > Anthozoa > Scleractinia > Pachyseridae > Pachyseris > Pachyseris speciosa. The sequence continues at coordinate 1,042,347 of JAEMWC010000153.1, forward strand.
TGATTCAAGAATAGGATCTGTTTCGATTTGGAAAACGAGCCCGAACTAAATTCAGTAAATTGCAACTTTTATGAAAAAGTCGTTTTTGGCACAACTACGATGAAAACTAGGAGCGCTTTCCTTTTGAATGGAAAAAACGGCGAGACGTTCCGGTGGCGAACCACAAATAGAACATTCCTTCCCACTGGAAATGTTTCGGAAAAAAGGGACTAACTTCGATCAGCCTGACTTATTCTTCTTCTCACATTTTTACCGAAATGACCGTAATGTCACTGAACCATTTGCCTCATCACACTAAAATACGCGGTTTGTTGCTCCTAACTGAACAAGGAGAAACCTGTACATGGCGGAAAATTCTCATACAAATGGAAAGCGCTCTAAAAATCCAACTTTCTTTAGTGGTAAAATGAAAGATAGCGTCTTAGGTTAGACAGACAATTATACTTCCAACTCGTGTTATAGTTTCCCCGCATATATGACATATATGACATCTGTCACTGGAATATTGCGACGGGTTTAGAGGATTGAAGCGACAGTTAATCACCAGTTATCGGAGCTCGCTGCAGCTGAAACTTTTCGTTTAGTCAAAACGGGAAAAAAGAATCGAAGTTCTCTAGGATTTATATGAACGCCTTAATGGCATGACCCGGCCATGTCCCACCATCTGGGTTAATGGGAGTCGTGAAACGCAATGGAAATACATTCAGTAGTAGTTGACTCCCCGGTAAGTCCCTACTGCGCCGAGTTGAAAACTAAATAAAAAATGCGAAAATGGTAGTCTAAACTCCCCTGCCGTCGGAGAAGATCCCCGACGCCTCGTGTGTTATTTAAAATTGAGACAAAGGGTCCCCCGGTGTGATTGGTACATTGGTTTCCTTTTCCTTCATATAAACATATCACAATTCGATTCAATTCATTTCTAATGCGACAATATTCAGTAAACCACGCGCGATTTCAAAAACTGGGACGTGGATACCTAGCTGACGGTGAAAAAAAAACTCGAGTAAAACAATCCCGTCATTGTAGTAAATGGAATAATCGTGGGGGAAATAGACTGTGACCGGCCCTCACTTGGGATTGAGGCAAAAGCTAAAAAGCTAAGCAAACCAAGGCGAAGCTGTCCAGTGTCCTCCATCTTCCCCACTTCTCGTGCTCCTCTCGCTCTTTCGCTTGCTGGATAAAGGAAAAAGGCCTTTTACCCACCAGACAATTTTACCCAACACAGAATTTCAGTGAATATTTCAACTCTAGGTTTGAAAAACAACACTGATTTCGCCTACCACCAAAACGATCTCTCATCATAAAATATATTCTTCCATAATCACATATCCGAGGTTGTGGATATTATCATACCCTCTGGCAGGGACAGCTGATAATTTCCATTCGATGTTAACACACTCTAAGGAAATCGTCGTTATTCAAGTAGTTGTCATTCTGTTTAATTTATATCAGGATAAAAGATTCACAAACAACTCCTAACTCAGTGATGGTCGGATGTTTCAGGGAATATTTCAGCCCTCTGGGAAAATGATTTTCTATGCCAAGATGAGCTCTTATTAAAGTTGGTTCCAATGTTAAATATATATGTATTTTTAATGAAGTCGATGGCGTGATAATGGCCTCACTCATACACAGGTCTACACTGATTACCAAGGGCCATAAGTTGCTTAAACCCAAAGGCGTCAAAGAAGTCATCAATATTCACTACATTTATTACTATTATTAGTATTATTTAAAAGTTGCAATTCTGTCTAAATGATGGAGATAATTCGCGAAAATGACTGAGAAAATTTGAAATAAAGCATATCTTAACTGCGGATAAAGGAAATGAATGTGAGACATGATTTACGCTCTCAGTAGCTATCAGCAACTGAAACGTTGCCAGCGGTAAAACTATAAAAAATTGGCGACGGAACGGGATTTGTCATAACATCACATGTACAGTTCAATTAAAACTGCTAATCAACGGCTGTAGGAAAAGTACAAATGCCTTTGTAAAAATAACCTCAAAGGACAGCAAAGGAACAACGAAGAACAGCTCGAGGGGCCCTTTCGGTTACAGTTTTTGTCCAAAGGGAACGCTGTAATCGAAGGGCCCCTCGAACTGTTTAAAGGGGCAGTGTCACGCTATTTGGCAACTTTATAACTGGGGGAGGGGGGGGTGGTACTCACTTATATTGGCTATATAGGTATGTACGGCCCCAAAGGGTATGGTGTTTAGCCGTTTTACTCTGAAATGCGGTATGGTTTGTGCACTCTAGTCTTGAATTGGGTACCTTTTTTTTAACAGAAGCTACTTTTTCATCTTTAGGCGATAAGACCATCAACAAAAAGCCCTTCTTTTTTGTCTTTTAATTATGCTTACGCCAACCGTGTATGTGAAATAGGTCTGAAATAGGGTATCGAATTTTTGGTCAGGTCTGAAATAGGGTTTTTCTGGGAGTACCCCCCCCCTCCACCCCCACCCCCGGGCTTTATAAAAAGCTAGAAGGTGTCTTCGCATCAATTGAATTCCAAAAGTAATGGTCTAGGTTTGTTATTAAAGATTACTTGAAGGTACTGAAACTGTTTCCTTTCGCCTGTTGCTACGGATGGCAAGGATGGAAATGGATTGGAACTTGCAAAAATTGGCCAATTTTTTCAAGTCTCCAAAAAATCCTCAAGAAATTTATTATGGTTAGCCCTCTCTAATAAAATTCATTTGATATCTTCGTTGTTGTTTTACAGAAGCATTTTGTTTATGAGTAAAGCCTCAAAGTAATGATTTTAGCACAGAATTGACCTAAAACAGCAAAATCCTCGTGACACCGTGCTCCTTTAAATCATGCTGAAATAGCCGCAGAAGGCCACTTAAGGGCGACAATAGTTTGTTTAAAAAGAGGCCAAATTCAGGACCTTTTATTAATCAAGACAGTATCGGATAAAAATCATTTTATTTACAAGCAGGCAAACTTATTTTTTTTTTACAAATTCGTGTTATTAGTGCTCTTCAGCCACCCTCATTTTCACTTTCAACTACACTGAATTCAGATGAATTATAAATAAATCTTAAAACGTGGTGCTAAATTCTGTTAGTTTTCTGCCAGTTCCTATTTTTCCTTAGTTTATTTCCTGGTTAACTTGCTTCACGGCATCCCACGGCATAGCATTAAAACAGGCTCTTTGGCCAGAAAGAGTCAAAGTGGCAAGGGCGGGGCAGATGGGCAACAAAAGGAAAGTGATCATAGGCTCCATAGTCCAATTTCTCTTATCAGTCTCTTACCAGTCGCAAACTCGAGTCGCAAACGAGGACTGCACCGCTGACCAGTTTGTTTTGCCTATTTCCTGCAACAAATGCCCGTTCACAACAAAAAATGAGAGGTCTGACAGGAAGAACAGATAGCGGCGAAGATAAAAAGGGAACGGCTGAAATTTAGGCTGATCACTAGAATCCGACTGACCTCAGCTGTCTTTACTGAAAGCTTTCATATCTCCGTGATTGATTTGAGTGAAAATTGCCAACAATTTAGGCAAGGTTGTGAAATGCTATCTAATGCAACATTCAAATGCAGTTTGCCTGCATCTTCTACGAGTTTTGAGGTAAACATAAGTAAGCCTAAAATTCATCAACACAAAGGCCAGTCCAGCAATAACGTATACAGCAATTACTGTACTCTCTCGGGGAATGAAACATTTGGACAGGGTGTACGTCTCTGGGGTGATAACGCCCTGCAAAGGAGAGGGAATGTTACATCAGCAAGTGTTGGAACTCACAATGTACCTGTTGTGGTTGAACTTTATCCTGAAGCCTTCCAAGGGGTAGTCTGGTGTCGCTTTGTCACTCATTTATGACTCTGTCTCTCGTTTGTTTTTTTTTTGTTTTTTTTTATGGACAAAAGTCACTGGCGCAAAGACAACGAAGTGGAATGGAAAGTGAAGTGTCCCTGCTTCAAACTGTCGCGCTTTTTCTGGAAATTTCTGTCGGTTGTCGGTGTTTTGGGAGAAGAGTGTCGCCTGTTTTTGGAGGTCGCCTGTTTTTGGGATGTCGCTTGTCGCCTCTATCCTTGGTTTAAAGTTTTTGGGTATGGTAATTTATGGTAATGTGTGATAATTAGTTTAAAAGAAAGGAAGAAAAAAATTTAACCCAAGGATAAAATTGAACCATAACATATCATTTTTGGTAATGGCACAAAAACAAGCAAGCACGCAGCAAGTTCTAGTTAAGTTGCATTACTTTCTATGGGGCAGAATGCTTGTAGTACTTCATGAATAGCACAGGTATGAATTTCTCAAAGGTGATGCCTTCTGTTTGCAGTAGTGTTAGAAAAACGTGCGTAAACAACGATTTCCTTAATCATCATCATCATCATCATCATCATCATTATTCCAGTTCAATCCCTTTTGGGTGGCCACCCTTGGGGAGATGGATAGAGGCTGCTTAATGGAGGATGTAATTCATCCCTAACTATCATTTCTTCATCCCTTTTAGTCACACAGAAACACAAAAGAACAATTCAAATTTTGACCCCAAATCATAAGTTTGGCTGACCTTGGTCCGTTGGAAAAATTGCAAAAAATTTCAAAACCTCAAATGGTCTTTTTGGCCTTTAACCTACTCTAAATCACACTACCTATCATTTTGTGATCCCTTTTAACCATACAGAAACACAGAAAAAATGCTCTAATTTTGACCCAAAACCATAAGTTTGGCTGATCCTGGCCCTTTGGAAAAATTGCAAACAATTTGAAAACCTCATCAATGGTCTTTTTTACCTTTAAACTACTCTAAATTATCCCTAACTATCATTTCTTGATCCCTGTTAGCCATACAGAAACACAGAAAAAGGTGTCAAATTTTGACCCTGGCCAATACCATAATTTTGGCTGACCCTGGTCCTTTGGGAAAATTGCAAAAAAAAATTCAAAACCTCATAAATGGTCTTTTTGACCTTTAAACTACTTTTAATCATCTCTAACTATCATTTCTTGATCCCTTTTAGCCATACAAAAGCACAGAAAAATTTTCTAATTTTGACCCAAAACCATAAGTTTGCCTGACCCTTTCCCTTTGGAAAAATTGCAAAAAGTTTCAAAACCTAATGAATGGTCTTTTTGGCCTTTAACCTACTCTAAATCATCCCTAACTATCATTTCTTGATCCCTGTTAGCCATACAGAAACATGGAAAAAATTTTCAAATTTTGACCCAAAACCATAAGTTTGGCTGACCCTGGCTCTTTCGAAAAGTTACAAAAAAATTCAAAACCTCATAAATGCTCTTTTTGCTCTTTAACCTACTCTAAATCATCCCTAACTATCATTTCTTGATCCCTTTTAGCCATACTCAAACAGAGTAAACATTTTCAAATTTTGACCCAAAACCATAAGTTTGGCTGACCCTTTGGAAAAATTGCAAAAAGTTTCAAAACCTAATAAATGGTCTTTTTGGCCTTTAACCTACTCTAAATCATCCCTAACTATCATTTCTTGATCCCTTTTAACCATACAAAAACACAGAAAAAAATTTCAACTTTTAACCCAAAAGCATAATTTTGGCTGACCCCGGCCCTTTGGAGGAATTGCAAGAAATTTCAAAACCTCATAAATGGTCTTTTTGGCCTTTAAACTACTCTAAATTATCGCTAAATATCATTTGTTGATCCCTAATAACAAAGAAAAAATTTTCAAATTTTGACCCAAAACCATAAGTTTGGCTGACCCAGCCCTTAGAAAATGCTACTACAGCTGTTATTAGATCATTGTACATGCCTTTGTGACTTAAACTTACCAACACAAAACTTGGATTATTCCTGTTCCTCCAACTGAATGAAGGTATGGTCATTTCTGGAGTGCCATCTTCATGCACCAGGTAACACCCATGATGGGTGTGGCCACTCAACACCAGTCGCGGTCGAATCAAAGACAGCAGTTTGTCTGACATCTCCTTGGAAACTACTTCCCATTTCTCCCTGTTGGTGACCTGTTTCTTGTCTGGAGGTGGAGCATCAACACCTGTGCATTTCACTTCTGTTTTACGGTACAATGGAAAATGCTGTGAAGTAAAATTGGTAAATCACGACAAGAGTCTAGAACAGAGAAGTCTGAAATGAAATATGTATACTAGGCTAGATGAAAAAGATGTACCTTACTTGTGCATTTATATCCTACAATCATGGCAGGACAACAGCTTTGCCTACATACAGTGTAGTAAAAATACTGGGCACATTTGTTTGCAAGCTTGCAATTCATTATTAAAAGTTTAATTAATCATGGCATAATAATAATAATAATAATAATAATAAACTTTATTAACAAATTTTCAAACAATCTTAAACTTACAGCACATGATCCACTAGAATTGCTAAAAAATGATATTCATAATAATATTATATGAGTATTGTTTAATATATGAATATAATAATTAATAAACTAACTATTAAAATCCTGTTTACAATCAATTTAATAAATATCGTATTGTTAGCAAATTAAAAACTAGATATGTGACAAACAATGGTAACTATTAAAATCCTATTTACAATTCCTGTTGATTTTAAAAAGCACTTAATTGAGCTTAGAAAATCTAGGCCTGAAATTATGAATACAGCTGTAGACCAGCTACAGCGAGAGTGAAGTCTTCTGAGACCTCGCGTGATTTGAATTGATATCTAGAACCTCTGACGCATCTATGTACAGTTCTTAATATAGCAAGCGAAAGCTGTATTCGAAGCCAGGAAATAACGCTGACGTAGGGTTCATCGTTCTTAGTCGAAAGCTTATTTGCGAGAATAATTGATTTTCCCCATTAAGCATGTTTAATAACAAGCAAAATAACAAGTAAAAGAGGAAGGGCCAAAAATGTAGTAATTGATGAATAATTAAACTTGAATCAAATTGCTCACATTAACCCCAGGTTAGCTTAATCATGCTTTAAATAACAACTGGCCCTTTTTGCTTAATATTTTTTTCCCAAAACAAGAGTATATTGTTTTATTAATGACTCTGTTACTACAGGAGTTCTCCAACCAGGAACTCTACCCAACATTTAGAACTTAATTATCATCCCTTGTCATTTATGACAAAAAACCTTTGAAAAAATAAAGCAAACGTGTCATAGAAAAACAATGAAGGATCTGTGGTTCAGAAACTATTTTGAATACCTGTATTAGGATGGGTGCTGGTGAATCCTTGGGGAGCTCACAAACATCCTTTTCCTTCCTTATCTGACTTTCAAAAATTTGGTTACTGGATCTTTGATGGCAGTTCAGTTTATCTGCTACAATGTTTAGTAGATTCATGGCCTCAGAGCACATTGAACACCCATCCCCCTCCATGGCTATGGAGTTCACCAACACAAATCTAACAAGAGTAAAATATCAGTACATGTAGGTTATAAGGTTTAAGCCACAATTTCAACACAGGGCCACTCTGGATGACTATGCTGTGGCATAACCCATACAGCAGGACATTGGCTATACTACATTGAACATACAGCTGAAATCTCTGGCTACTTTTTGCATGTCCTTGCCTACACCACCACAAAAATTATTGAAAGCCCAGTAAAAAAGTAAAGAAACAATGTTATCGTAGCTTTTTTTTATACACAAATAACACCAAGAAGAAAGATACCAAGTGATTTTTGCAAAGGGAGAACCATGCTCATGATCACGTGGGGATTTTTTAGGGTTAAAAGACAAAGGAATTTCATTTTGACCTACAATGTAAAAAGATGGTTACAGACGGGCAAGTTTTCCTCAAGTTTTGACTTGACAAACTTTATTTGCTGGTGTGTAAAGACAAACTTGTCAAGTTTTTCCTTGACAAGTACACTTGTTCTAAAACTAGCATACTAGTTTTTGAACAAGTGCACTTGTCAAGGAAAAAGTTGACACATTGCAGAACTTGCTCATCTGTACAGCTCAACAAGGAAAACTTGTCAAGAAAATTGTCGTCCACTGTGTAATTGAATTGCTGGCTACAGTGAATATTTGTCAAAGAAAACTTGTTCATTCGTTCACACCAGCAAATAAAACTTGTGAACGCAAAACTTGTCAAAGACAACTTGTCGTTCATAAACATGAGCAAATAAAAATTGTCAATGACACTTGTCAAAGAAAACTTGCTCATCTATAACCGGCTTAAAGTGCTACTATGATCAGAAAATCACTTGTCTTTTTTCTTCAAATTTCGAAAGTATGTTTGCTTAACACCCGACTCGCGAAATTTCAAGCTTTAATTTCAAGCAGAAGACTGTTTACTTTGTGTGCAACTTTTTAATTTAATGGTCCGCCATTACTAACGTCAAAATCTTAAGAGAACTGGATCGAGGACGAAATGACGTAAAAAGCTCACAAGAGTAAGAATGCAGTGTGTGTAAACCCGGCTGATTTAGTATGCAACACGGGAATTTTGAGCTTTCAGACTCTCAAACTCGTGTTTTGCATACTTAATAACCTGCATTCACACACTGCAATTTTAAACCAGTGCGCATATGACGTCATTTTATCTTGGATCCAGTTCTCCGAGGCCTAATCAGTCAGTTACGAACGTGAGTAATGGCGGACCGTTAAATTAAAAAGTTGCACTCAAAGTAAACAGTCTTCTGCTTGAAATTAAAGCTTGAAATTTCGCGAGTCGGGTGTTAAGCAAACACACTTTCAAAATTTGAAGAAAAAAGACAAGTGATTTTCTGATCGTAGTAGCACTTTAAGCAATAACACTAGGAGGCACTGTCCTTATGATTTCTGCAAATTAAGTGATAAATTTGTAACTAATTTGCACCATACATTTGGGGTTCCACTTCAATCTGATATGTCTTAATGTTTCTTTACAGTGTCAACCCTAAATAATTGGTGACAGACCCTAATGAACTTACATGTTTCCTCTTATGCTGAGTAGTTTAACTGACAGTGAGTCAAATACAGTTGAAAACCTTCCAAACAAGTGACTATCACCAACAGCTCTGAAGAAAAAAAATAACATTTTTTCTATGAAACTAAGCTTGTGCTCTAACTTACAAAATAATATCGCTGCATGCAAGAGGACATTATACATGTAAGAAGTACCAAATACTGATAGTTTTGCTGTTTTGTATGTATGAAACACATTTGCAGATTTTGTCTGGTTTAATTACATTGCACATGTTTTGTATTATCGCCACGTAATAATGGCTTTCAAATGTATGTCAGGGTGCGCACCAGCCTCTTTATTTTCTAAATATATTCAAAGAGCTACGATCACCAGGCGTACGAGGAACTCCCAGATGTTAAATATTCCTTTGTTTAAAACAGCCACAGGGCAAAGAACTTTCCACTTCAGGACAGTCAAACTCTGGAAATCACTAGATCCGACTCTTAAGTTGAAAACAACACTACAGGACTTCAAACGTTGTCCGAGGAGAACCCTTCTCTCGAATTTTTTAGTGACTTAATTGCTCCACTTTTTATTTAATTAATTTATTTTTTATTAATAATTAATCGGTTTGATTATGTCATTTACTAGTTAATTAGTTAATTAATTTACTTGTATATAGCATTAGTTATCTCTTTATTCTGAAAAGCCCATTTGGGGCGAATAAAGTATTTATGTATGTATGTATGTATGTATGTATGTATGTATGTATGTATGTTTGTCACATAAGCAATGATAGAAAATACAAATCATGATATTAATTTAGAGCATAATGATCCACATCAAAGATGTAATATTTGGAAACTGTACTGTCTTCTGACCAAGGAGGATGTAATCTTTTGGTGCAGTTCTATGCTGTGGCTAGAGGCTTCCTTCAGCTCTGTTTCAGTAGGAGGGTTCCTTAATTTCACACAGGATGTCAATTTCAGGATGGTTTGAATCAGGAGCATCTGATGGTAGTTGGCAAGTGCTTTCACCAGTGGATGACATTTTCCTCTACAGTTCACAAAGGAAAAAATATTTGCTTCTCACTGCAACTTACTCAGGGTGAAATCCAATGTCATGATTTCCCACCACCACATAGAATTTAGTGCGCTCAGAATGACGAAACATCTTGTGGAATCGCTGTACATAATCAGTCCATTCCTTTACAGCAAAAGGAGATGAGAATTTAGTAAACTTATTAAAAGTAATAATCTAGTCAGGGCTCGACACTAACTTTTGACACCACTTTCCACTTTGGAAAGCAGATTTCAAAATTTACCTTCCACCTCAAAATTGTACTTTCCAAAAACTGATTACAGTATCATAGTTGTTAACCACAATGTTTTTCTTACCATGTCTCATTGATAGTATTTTTCATTTGTCTGTGTAAAACCGGACCAAAATAGACTCATTCTTTACTGCTACGTCAGTTTGCTGCTACGTATCTCCAATATGTCACATTCGCTTTTAACATTCGCTTACTATGTGTAAATTATTGTTGTGCCCAGACCTCCTTGGCAGTTTTATAGATCCTTCAATAATTAATGGTGGAAAATGCAAGTGAATTCATTGCGAAATTTGTCCTTATCAAGAACAAAACCTATGTCTGAGAGCTGTTTTCTCATTTCATTTGCAAACATTTTGACTAAAGCCTTTTAAAAGAAAAGTTTGCTTTCCGTCACAGCCCAAAGTTTACTTTCCAGATCAGGTGAATGTTCTGGTTCATTTTGGTTTTTTTACTCTCCAAGACGTAAATTTACTCTCCAATGGAAAGCCGGTAAGTGTTAGTGTCAAGCCCTGCTAGTAAAGTGATAAATAAAGCAGATAGAGGATGGTATCTCTTTTTGCAGTGGAACACCTAATCTGTGCCTTATAGGAAGGTCTGAAAAACTTGCTTTGTTAGAGATGGTACATCCTAACACAAAGGTATTCTTACACAGATTTTGTCAATGTACAAGAAGCAGATCTTTGCAATTTGGAGGTTCAACTGTAATCTGTGTTTCACATGAACAATGAAAATTCAAAATGTAAATGTATGGATTGAACAGCCAGGTGCTCACTACATACAGTCATACATACATGTACTTTATTCACCCTCAGATTTTAGAGTAATTTGTACAGCTAATATCTCCGAGCATTTACCAACCCAACCATCAGATGAGAGATAGACCACCACGCTGGGAACTATGTCCCCTAAAATTTTCGAACAGTGTGTGGGTTCTTTAACATCCCACACAATAGTTTATGAAGAGTTGTCAGACAGGGCCTAGGGTTTATCGTGACCGTCCTTTTCCAAGAAGACTAGAAATTCTAACCGTTTGCAAATGTTGTTACAAAGGTTGCATTTTCTCCGCAATTATTTAAAGACCCCACATGTCCAGCCTGCAGAGTAAGGCAGGTGCACCCACAAGTTTTTTTTTAAACTTTATTTTGCACACCAGAATCGCTACACTGCATGCGGCAGCTGTAAAACTAAAAGACATGAAGCTTTTGAAGAATAGTTGTTTCTCCATTTTTTTGTAGCAAAACTGCTACAAAAGGTGATCAGTCCCAGTCTTAGCATCCCCTACTTACATTGTTACACAATGATGCATGTACTAAAATCATTTGCAATTCAAGACCGAGACTTGGGTAAGGATAACACTATTGAAGCAAAGAAATTCACAGATATACACTGTAGCAACACTGGCCGAGTGTTGGTCCGGCCAGGGTTTGAATCCATGACCTCCCATATAAGTGGTCTGGTAGTCTACCAACTGAGCTAATCGGGCGGGTCACTAATTTTGTTTAACATAACGCTTCAAGCAGCGTACATTCTGGAGTTGCACACAGAGTTAAGACAGAGAATCAGGATGGTAGCCTGTGTACAGTGATATTGTACACAAAATGATATATAACCTGTACACAAGCTATCAGGATAGGGCTTGACTGCAGAATACCCAGCCACTCCAAAACACATCTAGAATGTGTGGCTACATGGCTATGTGGCTACGTGCCTAGTAAAGTAAGCCACGTAGCCACGTCGCCGTGTAACCCCTTAGCCACGTTCATAAGCATTGGCAAGGAATGACTGCGTATCCATGTAGCCAGCTTTTTAGGGGTATAACTTTAAGTGGCCAGGTATTCTAGCAGCTCGCTTACCTCATCACTGCTTGTCAAACCCTCATCAAATAGATCTCCCAGCAAAAATACGACATCAGGCTGAAAATGAGAAACAGCCGTTTGAAAGGCTCTCTCCATCTGCCACTCTCTCCTCAATTTATCAAACCAGTGACCATGTTTTGGCCCTAGTAAGTGTGTATCAGTGAGTATCATTGTTTTAAGAGGCTCAAACTGCATGTTTCTTTCTTGCATGTCGATTTGAGGCCAGGAGCACTGGAATATCACCAAGTAATAGATTAGCCATTCGCAGAAAACGAACAAACATACAGCTGCAATCGCCACCCACTTCAACTGCTTGAGAGCAGAGCTCTCTGTCCTCATCATTTTAAATAAAGGACATCCTCTTTATGCTTGACATAAAGAAATTGACCGGCACTGACTTGGAACTCATATCGGTAATAGGACTATCGGTAGGCAATGTCTAGCATATCAACTTCTATGAGGCAAAATTCTGCATAATTTTCCAGTGCAATCCATGCAGGTAAGACAACGCGAATTGCTTCTACTTCCAAATTATTAAGCCATTGCCTAAGTCAATGAGATGAAAACACTATCATTGCCCTACTTAACGGCCGGGAGTCATTTAAAATGCCTTGCCGAAATCCAAGGTTTTCAATTCGGTTTTCAACAATATGTGTTCGATCAATCTCGTACCCAGAGTCCTCGGGCTATTTGGACAGCGGGTAGACGCCGGCTCGACGCGTAGCTACTTCATGTATCCCCTATTATAATATATGAGTATACAGGGGTATACATAAGTATACAAGAGTATGGACCCTTTTCATAATGGCGCCCGACAAATTATTCTTTTATCCTTATGATAATGAGCCCTACTAGCCTCGTCAGCATGTGCAAAATTCAATAGAATTTTTACATTAAAGTGAGGTTAGTAGGGCTAATTAACACATATACAAAAGAATAATTAAAATCGTCCGCCATTATGAAAAAGGTCTATACAGGGGTATACATGGGTATACAAGAGTATACAGTGGCATACATGGGTATACTAGAGTGTGCAGGGTATACAAGGGTATATAGGGGTACACATCGGTATACAAGAATATACAGAGTATACATGGGTGTACATGGGTATACTAGAGTGTACAGGGGTATACATATTAATTCTAAATACATTATAATAGGGGATACATGAAGTACCTACCTGATTGGTGTTCGATCCGCTGGATTCTAAATGCAATAACCGCTGAACAAGAAAAAACTGTACCGAATTACCGAGCCTCGTTCCCAGGGCGCACCAGTATCGTACCCAGAAAAGTGAAAGTAATGCACATGTCATCGGCTTCCCCGTCGGGTCGACCTACGGGCCTACCAGGTAGATATGTGGGGGAATACAAGGAGATGGACGGGATTTTTTGCCCGAGGGTAGGGGAAAATCTTGACATTGTTCTACGATCAAAGATTAGGGGGTGGGGGAATTCACAAGTTTGAAAAGGATGTCATGGGAATTTTCAGCTGAGAGATACCTAACCCAGGGGACTTTGTCTCGAGAGATTCCCCGACTCCCCGGGGAAATTCCTCAAGCTTGCTTGACTGATTTTACAATCCCCCCGGTTAGCCCGGGGGTCGACCCCACGGGGAAGCCGATGACAGTGTGCATTATTGTTGGCGGTCCGTTGCTTATTACTTTCACTTTACTGTATTTTTTGGACCGTACGTCTTTACAGATCCAATATGCTGTGTATTTTTTAGCATGGTTTTGTCCATGCGTTTTAATGTTAAGATTGGTATTGGCCAATCTACATTTTTCTTCAGGGGCACCCAACGAGCCAAAGCAGCCAAAAGCTGTAGAAAGGCATTTTTAAGTACCTTATGGTGTTTGAAGTCTGTTTAAAGTGATGTTTTGGTTAGCTAGAAAACTTTGATCTGTTCGGATTCCCTAGCTGAAATGTTAATTGCCCGAAAATTTTAGGGAACAAAATCTTTCTTTGAGAAAATACTAACTGAAGTTAATTTTCTAGGAACCATTTTTTCTTTCCGAAAATGCTAGCTGACGTTTTTTACTGCCAAAAACAGCATTGACAATCTTTCCGAAAACGTCAGGGGTTATGATTTCCACATTACGAATCTTTTAGGCCACATTTTACTTACGAGGGGGGGGGGGGGGGTTAAAGAAGGGATTGAAATGTTTTTGTGTTTAAAACACCACCAGACAGTTGACAGCAAGGGCACTGCAGGGTGCTGGGGAACTGTTTGATATCCGTCTGCTAATTTATAACGTCAAATTCCTATTTTAAACCTTCATTAAATCTTCATAACTTCCTATTTCCTTCACTATTTAACTGTAATCCTTTGAGAAAAATTATCTCTTCCCAAATTCAACTAGCCTCCTTCGCAGCCGTTGTTTGTGTCGGTCCTATTCTCCCTCCCCTTCAACGTCTGCTGAACCGAGCCGGACATTCGATTCCATTATCATTTTGTCCGAGTATCCAATCAGGAGGGAGAATAGAACTGACACAAACAACAGTTACGAAATTTAAAAGCCACAATGTGATTGGTCAGATCGTGGAATGGAATGCCCAGCTCGGTTCAGCAGACGTTGGTGGGGAGGGAGAACAGGACCGACACAAACAACGGCTGCGAAGGAGGCAATCTGGTACCGCTGGCCAAAGAGCCTGAGGACTCTGGGCACAAGAAATTCACCAAATATCCCACAACATAGCTTCGTGGAATGAGCCTTGGGATCTTTAATTGTTTGAAACGCGAACGAGATATCAACGTTAAATCCATGCTAAGCGGCTAAAAACGATGTGAGGGTTAAATCCCGCCTTAACAGACTTGAACCAAAGACATCTCTTTTAAGATCTCAAATTTAATTGAAGTCAAGGAGGTATTCCCCAAAAAGTCTATTTCGGAAAATATGCCATTTTGTGACGTTAATACGGCTGTGGTGCTGGTCAAGAGAGCGAAAATATGTAGGGAAAATATGTAGCAACGACAACGGCAACGGCAACGGCAACGAGAACGTCATTGCAAAATCTAACTTCTAGCTTTTGTAATTCTTTTGTAAAATTTGCCGTCATTGGCTCACGCTCTTTAGGAAACATAAAACTTGGTCATTTCACGTTGTTTTGCAGAGGACGGCAAAGGAATGTACCAAAATGTAAAATGCACGTGCATAGCGATTATCTTTACTCATTGCTGGCCTATTGTTTTGCGACGTTCTCGTTGCTGTTCAAGTGCTCGCTTACGGCAGGTTAAAAACAATAGAAAATTTGAAACAATCTGCTCTAAAAGTGGTCGCGGTCGCACACGAGAGGTTCCAATAACAGTGATTTGACTCGGGAAATTTTGGTATTTCAGAGAAGTGGTCGCTTACGGGAGGTGGTCGCTTACAAGAGGTGATCGGAAGGGGAGGTTCGACTGAAAATAGGAGAGGTTTACATTTGGTGCAAAAAAGCCGCAATGATTTAGAGGTGAATCAATGTGAATTTCCTTTTCTAACTGACCACATAAAAATCCTCACCAACCGAATACCTCTTCCAGACTTCTATTTTCATTGGTTCCGTTGCATCATCTATTGTTTCATTCTCCAATCGCAAATCGCTTCTGGAAAGCTACAGGCCACCAACCTTATCTGGAAGGCAGCAAACAACCTCGCTGGCCTCTCAGTGGGTTCTGTTGTTATAGATGTGACAGATCTGATGGTTGGGGTGGTGTTTGTGTTTATGTTAACTCACAGATTCCTTGCAAGAGGGTCTTGTCATATGAATCATCAGAAATTGAGTCGCTGTGGCTGGAAATACGACCATTTCGTCTCCCAAGAGCTATTTCCTGCATTTTACTGGGTGTTGTTTACCATCCTCCCAATAATGGAGCTGCCGAGAAATTAGCTTTACTAGATCTAATCCGGAATAACATTGATTCGTTCCTTTCACAACATCCCGATGGGCTACCTGTAGTATGTGGGGACTTCAACCCTTCTAGCACAGGAATTACCGAACAACAAACCAAGAACTCTACTGGCCTATCACAATTGATTAAGATCCTTACCAGAGATACTGGGACTCTGGATTGGTGCCTATCTAACAGGCCCAAATTGTTTGCTTCTCCTCTCCAGTTGCCCAAGATTGGCACAAGTGACCATTATACTGTGTTGATCAAGCCCAAGATCATTCCACCAAATCAAATTCCTCCTGTGAACATTATATCTAAAAGGGACCTCAGGCCTAGTAGGATCCTAGAGTTTGGTCGCTGGATTACACAGCATGACTGGTCTGACGTTCTGAGCCTTACATATGTCCAGGAGAAATATGATCTGTTTATTTCTACACTGACAGAGGCTGTCAACTACTACCTTCCCTTGCAGCGTACTAAATGCTGCTCATCAGATAAACCCTGGATCACACACAAGCTCAAATCCTTGATCATTAAACGCCAAAAAGCTCTTGTTGCCTATGGAAAACACTCACAGCACTACAAAGAGTTGCGTAATAAGGTGCAAAGGGCATGCATGGAATGTAAACAAGAGTTCTATGATAGCAAGGTGGCCTCCCTTAAAGAAAGTAACATTAGTTGTTGGTGGCGTGAGGTAAAGGGCCTTACTGGTCAAAGAGCTCGTACAGATTGGGTAACTCAATTACTTGATGAGAATACTCCCACTCCAGCTGCCCTAGCAGAGAAGTTTAATTCCTTTTTTGCTGCTCTTACATCACACTTTACCCCCCTGGACACCACAGTTGCTGACCTCGATCTTAACCTTGATGTCCCAAGGGAGTTCCTTGTTGATGTTTCTAGTTGTTATAAAGCCCTACGCCAAGTTAAGATCAATAAATCATCTGGGCCCTCAGCGGTTCCTAATAAGATTTGGAAGGAATTCGCTTTTGAACTTGCTCCAGTAGTTAATGACATTTACAATGCCTCGCTAGTGCAAGGTTTCATCCCTTATCAGATCAAGGAGTCTGTAGTCACGCCCATCCCCAAATGTATGCCACCTAAATGTATTAAGAACGATCTAAGGCCAGTTACATTAACTTCTCAAATAGCTAAAGTATTTGAGGGGTTCATGTTAGCCCCCCTATTTAACCAGGTCATCGACAAAATTGATCTAAAACAGTTTGCTCTCCCAGGCAGATCAACTACGCATGCACTCGTGTACTTGCTTCACTGTATCCTAGAAGCGCTTGACAACGGCCATTGCTATGCACGCCTCTTGTTTACCGACTTTAGCAAAGGATTTGACCTGGTGGATCATTCTGTTTTGGTTTCTGAGCTTCGCGATTTGGGGGTGCACGAGGCATTAATTAGATGGATTGGGGCCTTCTTGTCGGGTAGGTCGCAACAAGTTAAAATTTGTAGTGCTCTGTCCAGCAGCGTTATCCCGAGGGGCGGTATCCCTCAGGGGACAAGGCTAGCCCCCTGTTGTTTGCAGTCCTCGTCAACAACCCAGTGAATGAGTGGAAAACTAGAGTTAAGTATGTGGACGATTTGTCAGTCTTAGAAATTATTCCTAGATGTTCAATCAGTTTGCTACCCTTTGTAGCAAGGGATATTTGTTCATATGCTAGCAGTCATGGTATGAAGCTAAATCCATCCAAATGTAAAGAGTTACGCATAGATTTCCTACAGTATAAGCCTTCGGACCCATCTCCCTTACAGATGTCGGGCTGTGTTATAGAGCAGGTGTCATCTTATAAGTTGCTCGGTGTCCATCTGTCGCACAATTTGTCGTGGTCTATTCACTGCGACTATATTGTGAAGAAAGCACGCAAGCGTCTCTACGTTTTGCGTGTCTTAAGGAAATCAGGCCTCCCACCAGCTGATCTCATTAAAGTTTATTGTAGCCTAGTGCGGCCCATTTTAGAATTTGCATCTCCGGTGTGGGCCGCGTTACCCGCTTGTCTGGTTCAGTTGGTTGAAAGCGTGCAGAAGTCTGCTCTAAGAGTCATTTTTCCAGATTGCTCTTATGAGTCGGCACTAGTGATCTGTGGCTTGCCTACGCTGCTGGCGCGCCGTGATGAAGCTTGCAGGCGTTTTACATCTAACATCAAGGAGTCCGGATTCCTCTCACACCTGTTGCCATAGTCCACGAGTGTCGCTCATGGGTATAGGCTGATGTCTGGTTGTTCCCGTTCTGATTTCCGCCTTGTCAGAACGGACCGCCTTAGTAGTTTCGTTACTCACTGTTATAATAGGGTTTAATTGTTTTTGCATTCTGTGTTAAGTGTAATTATACTTTTTTGTGTATAATTGACCACCTCCCTTGTAATTTAGTGTTATACACTACCAAAGGGTTAAATAAACTGATTATTTATTTATTTATTTATTTATAACAAGAGAGACCTAACATTCTACGCAGACGTCTTGGGCTTGTCACGCGTTCAACGCGTGACGAGACGAGCCCAAAGAGGGTCTGCGTAGGAGGCTAGGAGAGACCCTGCTGAAAGGGGTTTGTTTAAAGCCCTTCCGAAATCTTTCGGGAAGCCAAATCCTGGCCAAAATTATAATTTTCTGACTTTCTTCTTACCTTCGTTTGCTAATTAACCAGTATAAACATATTTTATCAGATATACATTCACTCACATTCACCTTCAATCACAGATTAATAAAAAACTGAGGAAGCCGGTGACTTCACTGATCTGCAATCTACGTTCGTTGTCTGTTGTGCGTATTAACTTCAACTGTAATGTGACTGCGGACCGCGGGATCACGATAGCAAGATGTGCCGAGCAGTAATATTAAGTGGGCCGGGTATTCTGCAATCTAGCCAGGTCATGTTGATGCTGAAATTATGTGAAGCGCACCAGTGTTAACGCTACAAAGGTCAACACAAATTGTAGAGCTTGGGCTACCTGTGGTGGAATGCAATGTTAAGGAATACAATAGCACCTTTTGTCATGACACAGCGTAGTCCCCCAGAGATTAAGAAGGAATCTCTAAACCACAAAGGTATACTTTATGTATGTTTATTTTGTAACAAAACTATAATAAATAGCACTACACCAGTGCTTGTGAAACAAACGATTGTCTCCACAAGTAAGTAATGCAAGTCGATTTGTTCACAAGTTATAATATCGTTGTACATGTAGTTACTTGTCCCACGCCAAGTGTTTAATAGCGGTAGTGTTCTGGTTTGAACGGTCCTTCAGCACTGACTCCCAAGTATTTCGATTGGTCAGCTGTGAGCTTCGTCATCTTGACGCCAAGATGATCAAGGTGCAGCCTTGCAACTTCTTCATCGAGCTGAAAAAAATGAGACAAAAATTAAGAACCAAGACTTTCTTCACAACATCAAACTAATTTGAGCATGGTTTGTTTTCCTATGACATTTGCATCCTCATACGGCCATTTTTACGTTTGAATACAGTAAACCAACAGAGTTTGTCAAACATCAACTTTGGTGTTCATAGCACATGTGGTGGCAATATCCACAGACATCCCAAGGAGAATGACTTATGAAAATGTGACCCAGACAATCTTGCCATTTGAAATTAATTTAAAATCCGCTTGATCAATAGTAAGCCTGGAATTCAAACCAACGATCTTCCACAAAGCATTTTTCTTCAGAGAACTCCCATACCTTAAAGCCAAATTTTTAAAGTACACCTAACCCCAAAATTCTTTTCGCTTAAATACAACTTTGCACCTGTTTGTAACGCATTGCACCATTTTGCGCCTTTTTAAACCAAATCTAGTCTTTGTGTAGGCTGTAAAAGTTAATGCAATGCAAAGCAGTTTGTGATGTCATGTAAGGAATAGACCCATGCCCCTTACTAGTTCGGTCAAGGGACAGATGATGGCTAGATTTCATAACTTTTACAGCCTATACAAAAACTAGAATGGTGCAATACGTTTCGAACAGGTGCAAAGTTTTATTTAAGCAAAAAAAAAATTTTTTTTTGGGGGGGGGGGGGGTAAGGTGCAGAAATAACCTTGAAGATTCTAACACTCGATCCTATCAACAGTTACTGTTTAACATATAATCACATGCATTTTTTACACAAGCCTGTCAAACTCACCTTCTTGGGAAGCATGTACACACCAATGGGGTATTGATCAGTCTTTGTCCAAAGTTCAATTTGAGCCAAGACTTGGTTGGTGAAAGAGTTGCTCATGACAAATGAAGGGTGACCCATGGCACAACCTAGGTTCGCCAGACGTCCCTCTGCCAGCAGAATGACATGGCGGCCATTGGGGAGCTCAAAGCGGTCAACCTAAAAATCATTGGCAGATCAAATCAACATCAATACATACACATCAATATAATAATAATTATTATTATTACTATTATTATTATTATTATTATTATTATTACAAGAATAATGACATTTGCAGGGCAAGAACTTCCTTTGCCTTATTGAGATCTGCGCTGATCTGCTTAAGAGGGCCAAGAACAATCAGAAGACGTAAAATGGACTTAACTAATGCAGACATTGATATACAAAATTCAGAGGCAGCCATTTCATAAGCATTAATTTTTATCGATGATACGATTTTGTTTGTTTGGTTTGGTTTTTTTTTGGATTTGTGATTGTTTTACATACTTGTAGATGATATTTGTGAACATTTTTGTTCGACTCTTTTAGGCTAGTTTTTTTTTCTTTTTGTCACATTTTCTGGATGCTGACCGATTACTTTTTTTTTTTTTTAATATTTTAAAGTTTCATGTTAAACATGCACACAACAATTTCGAAATGCGAAAATTTTAGTTTTGATCAAAGTGTACATAAAAATTTGAGAGTGCGTTTTATTTTTTTAAACAGCTTTTATCCTTGTAAATAGTTTTGTTGTAATTATGTTCTTCATGATATTCTTGAATAAATTATTATTATTATTATTATTATTATTATTATTATTATTATTATTATTATTATTATTATTATTATTATTATTATTATTACAAGAATAATGACATTTGCAGTCCAGCCCATACAGGTACTTTCTCTATCACAGACGGAACCCTCTCAATCTAGCAGTAGTGTAATTTTTAGCTTGCACTGTTGGTCTAGCCCAACATTGACCACAGCCCAGGAAAATTTGTATCACCTCCTTTCCAACATACAGTAGAACACCACTAACTCAAGCAAAATCCTATTTCCCTTGGATTTGATCCTTTTTTCAGTCATTTACTATATTAAGCTACTTTGAACTCCCCATTAACATGACCTAATTTTCCTCCTTCTTGGGTCAAATTTACCCCAATAACTTGAACTCTATTTAAAAACATTGGTTGGTAAACTTCAGTGTCAGAATTAACAGACCTGATTGATGTGTCTAAATCTTTAATCTTTAATGAAAATGTGATACCATGAAAGCCCAATAAACATCATCTTTGTTTAAATTACAAGAAAGTAGAAAATTGTCTAATTTTATATTATTTCCTGTCAGGTTCCATTTTGATTTGTATGTTACACGTAAAGCTGTATGCACATAAGCCAAACATTCACTGAACATGTTAAGTACACATATTCTAGAATTTATAGTCACTTCATTATAAAAGGGTGAAAGACATCAAAGGCAGACTAGACATTATAGAGAAAACTGAATGTGCCACCTATTCAGTTGTACTTAAATGAAGGTCTCCTTTCCTAGAGATGAGCCTGTTTTCTTGTTATTATTCTCCTAGAATTGTGGCTAAAATTCCAAACCTTGTTAGCTCAGTTGGTAGAGCACTGCACTGGTATCGCAGAGGTCGTGGGTTGGACTCCTGTACAAGCCTGATATTTTTTCAGGCTTTAATTTCACTACAAACTGCTTAAGTAGTGTTCATAAAATAGTGTGATGATCATTCACCTATTCATTCAATAATCTGCAGTTCAAATAATTTATACAATTTTCATATATTCATTCACACCTATTAAAATGCTTTTATTAAAAGGCTCTTATAAAGCAAATGGTGCCAAATTGACTGGCATCAGTTTTTTTATTCTGATATGAATGCTAAAACCTTATTACTGTAATATTATTATTAACACAATGCTTGTAATTCAACACCACCCGGTAACACAAACCCCTACTAACTAAATTGAACTATTCCTTGCTTTTTCCCCCTTGAGAGTTCAAGTTAGCAGGGTTCTACTGTAAATTCATTTAATATAATTATTATCACTGAAATCTCACCTGTGGCTTGATGTTCGTTTTCTTGCAATTCTTTTCAAGCCATGCCACATCAATTTCACAGTCAAAGTGACCAACATTGCAGATGATGGCATCTTCCTTCATCTTCATAAAGTGCTCTTCAGTGATGATTCCACTGCATCCAGTTGATGTGACAAAGATCTGGCCCTTGGAAGCAGCTTCTTCCATGGTAAGAACTTCGTATCCTGTTATAGGAGACAAGAATGAAACACGGTTAGAAATTCCCAATTCTGTAACCGTGTTTAATAACCTATGGCAGATTAGAGGAAGCAACAAAGGACGTAAGGGGCTGACAGGGTGGAATATCATTTATTCTGATGTAAATTAAATTGGGCCTCCTTTATTTTGCTTTCCTCCCAGTTGCAAAGTCCCCAACTCCTCTCCCAAATCACACACAGGGAACTCAGGATCCATCACTGACAATGACTGAAAAAAAAGTGATGCTGACCAGGGCATTTAACCCAGTCATTGCAGAAAGCACTGCTTAACCCTTTGACTCCCAAAGACGCATATAGGTGTAAAATATATTGCTTTTGCTTTTATGATTTATTTCTTGTTTAAATTTTGTCACAAAGACATAATAATGTGCAAATAGCACTAAATGGTGCTTTTTGCAATTATCAAATCCAAAAAACCGACAACAATACCCGAATTCTGCTGCATAGCACAGTTTTTTTGGCAGCAAAGCCCAAAATGCCAGTCTTTGACCAAAGAACAACACCACAAATTACACATTTTCGTGGTCAACTTTTTAATAAAAAACATTGCCCAAAAATCAAAATTCTACATTTACAGCAAACCTTAAAGCCAGACCTTGGCATCTGGAGGGAAATGTTCCTCTCACTTTTTCTGCAAGCCATGCTTTAGCCATTTTATTGGAGCCAATCTCGTGTATCTCAAGTTGTCTTGTTCACCCCCCAAAAGAATTCTGGGAAAGTCAACTATTCCAGGAACATAGAACCCTTCCATTTCCTATTTCCAAGTTTTTTTGTAAGTGTCGGGCCACCCAATACTACCAGGAAAATATGACGTCGATTGAACTTTTTACCAGTCAAAACTAGCCCAAATTGCCTTGGTAGGGGGGCCCTGGAATCCTTCCAAAAAGTTAGCACAGAGACAGCTTCGGCCTTCCACCACCATATTGGCTACGAAGCAGATTTAGCATCTCATTCAGCAAGAAACCATCTCTCACCTCTGGCTTCTTTCAAAGGCTTGCCTTTACCCACATTCCAGCTTAAGAATGCCAGCCTGGGGGCCTTTGTGGAGGAAAATGGCTTGAAAAAACCTCTTAAAGCGGCAAATTTACCACAATCAAGCTTGTTGACTCGGTAAACGAACAACAGCCGCTAATGTGCGTGACGTCACACCTTTAGAGTGAGCCCACAGTGACACAAGCCCACTGTTATTTCCATCGCAACTCCTTAAATGGAGAAGATTAGTCCTCCAGACTAATTATCACTAAAAATTTACTAAAAAAATGCAATAAATTGGTAGTCAAAGGGTTAAAGATTGGAAAAAATAAACCATGCCAGGTGTCTCAAAAAAATGAACATAAAAACAGCCAAAGGAGTAACGTGCCTTATTGGTCTTTGCTTTTGACAGTCATGCACACTTTCATCCTTGCACCCACAACTCTGGACAATCCTCAAGTATAAGAGGATTGTCAGGGCTCTCCTCTACTAAATCTCAGATTCTCACATTTCACTTCAATGTGCATAAAAACATAGCTGCCTTTTCAATGAATCAGGTCCCTGAAATTATGTAACTGCATTATTTATAACGGATGAATTTAACTAACCTTCCATGGCAGCTTGCAGAGCATTGATGGGGTCAATCTCTGTGACAAGGATGCGTGCACCAAAGCCTCTCAGAGACTGCACTGAGCCCTTGCCAACATCACCATATCCAGCGACAACACAGACTTTACCGGCAAGCATGATGTCTGTTGCCCTTTTGAGACCATCAACGAGAGATTCACGGATTCCATACAGGTTGTCAAATTTGCTCTTGGTAACAGAGTCATTGACATTGATGGCAGGGCATTTCAATGCCTTTTTCTCCATCATCTTGTACAAGTTATGTACTCCAGTTGTGGTTTCCTCTGAAAGGCCCTTGATACCTGAAATAAAACAGATTACCATTCATGTAACGAAACACAGCCATAAATTCAAGAAATGAAAAAAGGGGAGGGCATATACAAAGAAAGAGCATTTCTAATCATAAGTTTCCAGGCATTTTATACAACCTCAGGGTTTGATTGGTCTAGGTGTTTGCAATTGGTATACAGACACAGGATTGATGTCACGAAAACAAGAAAGAATTAAAACAGTGACAGTAAGTCACATAAAACAAATAGGTTCAACTTGGCCATGAACGTGCATTCTGACAATGCATGAGGGACATCAAGCCGTATTGTATCACCCCTATTAAAGGCATTATGAAGCGAAATTTTTCATTAGCTTGTTCAAAAGAGCTTTCAAAATGATGAAGAATGGCATTTATTTTATTGTGATAGCACTCTTGGTTGCCGAGTTATTCAAGATTTTGATTTATGCAAATTAGAGGACTTGTGACGTCACAAGGTGGACACAAAATGAAGTAAAATCACAAAATATGGAATATCTGTGCAAATACTAAGTCTACAGGGTTGAAATTTTGCAGGGTTGATGTGCTGCCAGAACTACACATTATGATAGTGGTTATGATGTCACCATAGCAACATACTTGTTACCAGACCTCTACCTTCCCAAATGAGAAATGCCTTATTTATTGCTGCACACTTTCTTATACTTGTGCTGTGTAATGTCCATATTTGCTTGCAACCACTGAATGAACATCAAGAGCAAATAGCACTTCTTGGGGAGGGAAACTCTGATTTTATCCTTTGGAAAGGTAGAGTTCTGGTAACGATTATGTTGCTATGGTGACATCATCATCACTATCACAATGTGTAGTTCTGGCAGCACATCAACCCTGCAAAGTTTCAACCCTGTAGACTTAGTAATTGCACAGATATTCCATATTTTGTGATTTTACTTCATTTTGTGTCCACCTTGTGACGTCACAAGTCCTCTAATTTGCATAAATCAAAATCTTAAATAACTCGGCAACCAAGAGTACTATCACAATAAAATAAACGCCGTTATTCATAATTTTGAAAGCTCTTTTGAACAAGCTAATAAAGAATTTCGCTTCATATGCACTTTAAGTGTCACCGCTATAAAGTGGTATTATTAAGTACATCAGTTGCATTCCTTGCCTATGGCAAGCAGCTGTACTTTGATTCTTTGGGTACACATGCACATTATTTAGTTTCCATGTTTCCGTTTTGCCTTTTCCTTAACAGAATGTGAAACTGTGTGCACCACCTTAACATGTTTTCAAATACTCACACTGCTGGCCTCTAAACAAATACATGTACACTTGTAGGACCATTAGGTTCTCTAACAATGAATGTGATCTACGAGTTCCACACCACGCAAAAGCTGGAAAATACTTGCAAGCTATTTAATATACAAACCTTCCATGTACTCGGGATGTTTCTCATGAACAAGGTTGGTGAGGTCACCACCATCGTCAAGGATCAAGTTGAGGGGCTGCCCATCAGAGAAGACAAGTGTCTGCTCAATACACCATATGTACTCCTCATCAGTTTCTCCCTTCCAGGCATACACAGGCACACCTGTCTTAGCAATGGCAGCAGCTGCGTGGTCTTGGGTAGAGAAGATGTTGCATGATGACCACTGAACCTGTGAAAGGATTACAAAACTTGCTCCTTTTACTCAAATAAAGGACTTCAGAGAACAAGACCAAGTACACTAATGGTCTAACAAATATAGCAGGTGACGAAGTTAGATTGGACATACACTAACACTGGGGCTGCAAAACGGGCATTACTAAACCACGAAACAGCGAAACAAAACACCGAAACACCGAAACAGCTATTTTTTCCTACTTTTTTCTCAAACATCGAAACAGCCATTTTTACCACTTCAATGGTGAATAAAATAGACCGGCCAAACATGACTCCCATTGGTCCTTTGGTGTTATCGTTGACCTTCAAAGTTTGGCTCTTATGAGTATATCTTACTCTAACATTCGAGGATCTCTTTTTCTCCCAGCCAGCTTTGTGAACTCTATTAGCCAGACTGCATGGTGCGTTTTCATTAGCCCTTTTCCGTTAAACATTAGCCTGCATAGCAGACTGTTTGGTGTACGAAACGCTCGTTTAATGACCGCCATTTTGGAAGCCATCCAAGGAGAGAGTGTAGGACATGGATTGCAGACTGCAGACCCAGACTGCGGACCGGGACTGAGGACTGGGTATAAAACGCGGACTGAAGGCTGCGGACTAGGAACAAAAAGCGGACCGAGTATAAAAAAGGGAGTATAGAACAAAACTAGGATTGTATTGGCCCAGATGCAAGTTAAAAAAAGCCTTGAGTCTGCTTATTCAGTGTCAAGATTTGTCACGTACATAGTAATAATCAGTTACACGAAATGCTCAGTTCCAACATCGACCGAGCTAGAGAAAGTATAAGAGTAGAGACTTTATCCTGAAATTGTACTTTACTCCACGAGTTTAACACTAGATCGAGGGAGTCGAAGAAATTATTATTGCCCAGGAAGAATGGAAACAGAAAGGCATATAAAAGGCAACCGGACTGCACTGGCATGCATCACAAAATTACTGGTCACAAATCTAGACATAAATGCTGTAAATGGAAATGTGTGCTCGTTCGACTACAACTGGCCACTGGTGCAGATAAGATAAAACAGGAAATACGTTTCTTTTTTGGGAGAAAGTCCAAATCTGTATTTGCGAACGTAAATCAAATAAAGTGGATTCTCGATCAGACAATTCTGAGCGTTTAAAAAAAAGTATTTGAAACAAGCGGTTTTCCGTGCCAAAATGGTACAACACAATTACTGTACATGACATTATAACCGACAAGTGTCACCATTTTTCCTATCATGAAGAGCTCGAGGTCAAAATAGGTAGGTTTTCTGTGTACTCTATAATAATAACTTTAATGATCCATCTTTGACAGAGAAATACAATGGATTTACAGTATAACAAGAGGCTACAATTAGCCTAAACCCGGGCTTGCAAAAAACAGTATTGTATCCCTAACTTAGTGCTAAACAAAAGAATAGAGGGAAGTCTGTCTTTCTTACATCGGACGCATTGTGTTTAGCTTGTGTTGGAGTCTATTTCTTTAGACCCCTATCAACATATATTCCTCTAAAATACAGCTCAACCATTGAGAACAATAATTATAACACTTGTAGAAAATATTTCTAAAAGAACAAGAAAAAGAGAAACAGAAAAAATAAAGCCCGTGATATATACCACTAAAGGACATCGAACCCAGTTTAGCTGCGTCGCAGGCAGGAACAATGACCTTTAGGCCACAGAGGTTTATCATTATGCAGGGGTGATAAAAATAGTGTATTGATTCCAAAAAAAAAACTAAGCACACTTGTTTTTGCTTCGATGGATAATTGTTTGAGAAAGGAAACGCTTATCGAACGATGTAGGATTTTTTCGCATAAATGTGAATGGAGTCTCGGTGAAATGTGAGTAGAAAATTAATTAGCAGAGTGAAACCGTTTACAAATACGTCAATCCAGGGTCATTTGAAACACAAGAAAGGAACGTTTCTGGACAGTTTCAAGGGACGCTAGTACATTTGTAAAAACTAATCGCTTATCATTCAAAAATTAAAGTCCAGAAATTAAAATAATAAATTAACTACCTGTCAAAGTCTCAGGGGTGTATGATATCCCATATTTGAGTTATTCAACAAAATGTACATCTCAATGGAGCGGATACGGGGAACACGGCAGTCCATCTGGAGTTAAATTTTGGTCATGTCAAAAGCTTTCTTCTCGCTGTTGAACTTGCAAACATTCGTATAGACACTTCTCTTAACATATTAGTTGTTCAGACTTCAAAGACACAAGGTGAATCGACGTTTTCCGATACGTGACAACAAGTATCATTCTTGCTGTTGATATGAGATTTATACTTCCGAATCACTCGGCCGTGAAAGGTCAAACTCCCTTTGTCTGTAGTCTCTAATTTTTGGCGCTCCCCTCGCGTCGCGTCTCCTCGCAACTTCGCGCGCGCACGTGTCTTTCGCCCGCCCCACAATCCATCGCCAAAATTAGAGACTACTCGCAGTCTACTGAAGCAGACACGAGGAAACACGGCAGTCCATCTGGAGTTAAGTTTACTCATGTTAAAAGCTTTCTTCTCGCCATTGAACTTGCAATCATTCGCATAGACACTTCTCTTAACATATTGTTTGTTCAGACTTCAAAAGCCACAAGGTGAATCAACATTTCCCCATACGTGACAACACGCATCACTGTTGTTAAAAATAGTTAGCGCTTGCGCAGCAACGCCGGAAGTGCCCTTTGTGGATGATACTCGACGACGAAAAAGAAGAACCGTCGGTAGTTTAAGACCAGGGCACCGCGCGAGACGCGCGCAGCCCGGATAATAAATAATGTAAAAATTACAATAAAATGATTTCCAGACCTCACGGTTTTACCTGGAAATAATAAATATAAATATAAATATAGATATATAAGTGTACTATACATTTAAGAATTTAGCAGCCTTGCGGCTCTTGCTATAAAAGAGTTTGCATGTCTTTGGGTTCCAGACCTTGGTATGACTACTGGACCAGGTTTGGATCGTAGATTGTAACTATGCCTTATGCTTGGCTTTGAGAAGAATACTTGATTGGGATGATTGATGTCTTCTATAGTTCTTTCCAATTCACGTTTTGTTGCTTCCATTCGTCTCTGCTCCAACGCTGGGAGAGATGTTCTCGATATACCTATTATATCCAGACACCTGTTTTGTATGGACTGTAAGTCGTCTGCCAAATACTGTGGTAGACTACCCCAGACTTGTGATGCATATTCAAGGAGTGGGCGGTACAATAAACTATAATGCAACCTCCGTAGGCAACCTTGCTTTCCTACATTCACGTATAATCTCTTGCAGGCTTTCTTCATTATTTGTTCAACATGGTAGTTCCAACGTGGGTTATTTTGCTGCCATACTCCAAGTAGTTTATACTGGGATACCCTCTCCACTTGTGTGTTATTTATTTGCAGAGTTTCCAGCTCGATGGAATTTTTGCAGAAGGAAATCCACATATCTTTAGTTTTCTTGGGATTCAGTAGCATGTTATTTGTAGTAGCCCAGCTCTGGAGGCCATCAAGGACTTTCTGCATATTTGATGAGCAGCCACTTGGTACACACTCATAAATGGTACAGTTGTCAGCGTATTTACACATTCGTACTCGTTCCATTTCAACAGGTATAAAGTTGTCGAAGTCATCGATGAAAATACTAAACAACAAAGGGGATATGACAGACCCCTGTGGTACTCCTGCTGGACAAATCTGCGTTGATGACAGAACGCCAGGGAGCTTTACTTGTTGTGTTCTTGCCTGGAGAAAACGTTTTGTCCATAGCCACAGTGACTTGCTGATGTTCCTGTCTTTAAGTTTGATAGAAGAATCGAGTGGTCGACCAGGTCGAAAGCCTTGCTAAAATCAATAAATAAGGAGTGGATAGCCTTTTTGCCCCCTGGTCTGTTATCTGTCTCTGGTAATATTTACAGCAAATGTAAGCACCTTTCCTACAGTTCAAGAATTTGAGTGCAGTAATACATTTCGTCGCTCCGTGCTTTTTGTACAATGTTTTGTACTCAGTCCGTCATTTGTACCTCAGTCCGCAGCCTTCAGTCCATATTTTATACTCAGTCCTTGTTTTATACCCAGTCCGCAGTCCTGGTCTACAGTCTGCAATCCATATCTTACACTGACCGTCCCCAGTTCTCTCCTTGGATGGCTTCCAAAATGGTGGTCTTTAAAGTGCATATGTAGCGAAATTTGTCACTAGCTTGTTCGAAAGAGCTTTCAAAATGATGAAGAACGGTGTTTATTTTATTGTGATAGCACTCTTGGTTGCCGAGTTATTCAAGGTTTTTCATTTATGCAAATTAGAGGACTTGTGACGTCACAAGGTGGACACATAATGAAGTAAAATCACAAAACATGGAATATCTGTGCAAATACTACAGTACCGGGCAGATGTAAGTTGACAGTCTTGACTCGAAACTCGATCCTCGAAGCTATCGAGAATCGAGTATTGAGGTTCGAGGCTCGAGCTTCGAGTTTCGAGAAGCTCGAAGAATTTTTCGAGGATCTCGATACCGGATTGTAAGTCTACAGGGTTGAAATTTTGCAGGGTTGATGTGCTGCCAGAACTACACATTATGATAGTGGTTATGATGTCACCATAGCAACATACTTGTTACCAGACCTCTACCTTCCCAAATGAGAAATGCCTTATTTATTGCTCCAGAGTCTAACACACTTTCTTATACTTCTGCTGTGTAACGTCCATATTTGCTCGCACCCACTGAATGAACGTCAAGAGCAAACAGCACTTCTTGGGGAGGGAAACTCTGATTTTATCCTTTGGAAAGGTAGAGATCTGGTAACGAGTATGTTGCTATGGTGACATCATCACCACTATCACAATATGTAGTTCTGGCAGGACATCAACCCTGAAAAATTTCAACCCTGTAGACTCAGTATTTGCACAGATATTCCACATTTTGTGATTTTACTTCATTTTGTGTCCACCTTGTGACATCACAAATCCTCTAATTTGCATAAATGAAAAACCTTGAATAACTCAGCAACCAAGAGTGCTATCACAATAAAATAAACGCCGTTCTTCATCACTTTGAAAGCTCTTTTGAACAAGCTAATGAAAAATTTCGCTTCATGTGCACTTTAAACGAGCGTTCGTACACCAAACAGTCTGCTATGCAGGCTAATGTTTAACGGAAAGGGTTAATGAAAATGCACCATGCAGTCTGGCTAATGGAGTTCACACTGCTGGCTGGGAGAAAAAGAGATCCTCGAATGTTAGAGTAAGATATACTCGTAAGAGCCAAACTTTGAAGGTCAACGATAACACCAAAGGACCAATGGGAGTCGTGTTTGGCCTGTCTATTTTATTCACCATCAAAGTGGTAAAAAATGGCTGTTTCGGTGTTTGAGAAAAAAGTAGGAAAAAATAGCTGTTTTGGTGTTTCGTTTCGCTGTTTCGTGGTTTAGTTATGCCCGCTGCAAAACGGTGCACCACGATATTCTATTTGACATGATTTAATATTCATATTTGAACAGTACATTGTGGAATTCCCCAACTATTTGCACTGACACACACACACAAAAAAAACAATTTGCTTCTTGGCATGGAGAGAAGTTTATTAAGAATATGAAGAAAAAGTAAACAAAAACCAATGATATGCCTAATAAATGTCTGTGCCACCCTTATAACATCAAACAAAATTCACTTAGGGTGGGTGGTTGGGAAGAAAAACGAAACAACACAGTGCAAATCTCTGGTGTAAGCAATCAAATTGAAAACTGACACAACATGAAACATGAAATTCCTATAACCTGATACTAGAGGGTGTGTGTTGTGATATTAATCCCATTTAACACAGTCATGCTTGCCCAAAGTGGGTAAATTAAGATGCAATAAAATGTTCCACAATAGCTTTTCAGCCATTGTATACTAAGCAACTTTTCAAACAACTCGAGAAGCAAAATCCCTCTTATTTGCATCTCATCAGCATGTTACATTTTATCCAAGATGGCAGACAAACAAATGTATGCATTTGCTGCAAAAAGTTATCAAGATTAGTTGGTCATGTATCATATCATGTATCGTATGGTGGCACCTTTATCAAGATACATGTACGTATTGTGTTGTGAAAAAATGTATCACTGCAGCCTTACCACAGCTTTATTAATTTCTTACCTCAGCACCCAATTCTGTCAGAGTTTCAATGAGAACAGCAGTTTGAATGGTCATGTGCAGACAGCCTGCAATTCTGGCTCCCTTCAAGGGCTTGGTGGGGCCATGCCGCTTCCTCATTTCCATCAAACCAGGCATTTCATGCTCAGCAAGTTCGATTTCTTTACGGCCCCATTCAGCAAGGCTGATATCAGCTAATAAGACAAAAATACCTCACAAATTAATGTGATCTGGTAAGCTAAAGCCACTCTAAGGGCACTAAGGCCACATGGTAGCGGGCATTACCCCTAAGGCTGATATCAGCTAATGAGACCAAAAAAACTATCAATGGTAAGTTCAGTAATCGCGACAAATTAATAATGTAATGGTTGTTCAAGTCTTTTATTACACATTGTAATCCCAGGTCATCTATTTGAGCCCTTGTTCCAAACTTCCTTATTCCAATACAATAAAGAAAACACTCTTTAGGTCAGACTAGTCCACTACACTGGATCATCAAGGGACTTTCTTTTCTATGGTCACAACATTGCAAACTACCTAAATTAAGTCCACTGCCTTTTTCAAGACTTAAAAAAGTGAAACATAATTTAGCCCAATTAAACTGCATGTAAAGCAAGTACAGCTGTACAACCAACTCAATGGACACAACCAAACAACTTTTTAAATATAACAACACAAAACAGTTAAACCAAAAAATCACTCAAAAGAATATGTCTAACAA
Organism: Pachyseris speciosa; assembly: GCA_016490735.1. Classification (NCBI taxonomy): domain Eukaryota; kingdom Metazoa; phylum Cnidaria; class Anthozoa; order Scleractinia; family Pachyseridae; genus Pachyseris; species Pachyseris speciosa. Next base: position 1,075,057 of record JAEMWC010000153.1, read on the forward strand.
GGACATGAACTGGTGCAATATCACTGTTGCACTCCAGCTTCAACATCATCCAGATTTGCAACTGAAATCAGGACATAACCTTGAACATTCCTTATAATGACCGTGTAATTTTATCAGGTAGAAACTTTCACTGTGAAATTGTTTAAGGGTTTGATGCAACCAATAAGCAAACCAAATGAAATCCACATATTTGAATTCATTACCCTGATTATAGAACTTTCAAACAAACCCAAACCACCCCCTTTACGGTGCCTAGGTCATGAAATGTCAAGCGGCACGAGTGTACATGTGTTGTGTAAGCTGTCAAAAGAGATAAGCAAGACGAGCAAGGCCGAGTGCGTGACTAGGTTAGCAAAATATCTCCAATCTTAAGACCATTTTATTAGGCAGTGAAAGGTATGTACATGGAAGACTATGTGATAACCAGGTGCAACTTATTATTATTATTTTTTATTTATTTTGCCAAACCATAAACAGCATTATTATAAGGAAAACAAAAAAGATAGAATGGATAGAAGTTACAATGGCGAGGAGACCTAAAGGAAACTATGAAGCTTATGTTAATTAGGCCTCCTCAGTTATTGTTTTACAAGATGAAATTTTGAAAAAAGAACATGACGACGGATACAATTACAATAGGTTACAAGCTGCAAATAACTTACTGAGGAAATGCAAGATTCTTTCAGACTGCTTAGGTGAACATGATATGGAATCTGATGAAATAGACCTTTCCACAGTTTTTTCAACTTTTCATATTGGCCACGTAACAGAAATCTGTTGACACCGCTGGAAAGAGCACCTTACATTTGATAACATAGCCAAGTTTTTGGAGTGGTATCTTTTAAAATCGCAAAGTTATAACTTCACAAAATCTGGAAATTTTACAGAACGGTACTAGGGGGCGGGTTTCTGACCCCAAGCATACAGTCTGTAAAATTTCTTGACTTTGTAGAGCACATTTTTGCTAATTTGCAAGATGTGACTCTCAAACTTGGCCATTTTACTAATTATTAGGTGCTTTTTCTTGCAGTGTCAATAGATTTCCACCACCTGGTCAAAGTCAAAAGGTGACAAAACCATGGAAAGGTCTATAATCACGAAATTAATTCCCAACTCAGAAGAGGAGACAGACTAAACAGGTCTCACAACCATTTGGAGCACAAGGAGATCAGTGTGATCACCTCGGCACATGGGAGACTTCTTTTAGATCTACTTAGAATTGCCAATTGATGATTAAGAATATTAGAAATACATCTGGGATGTTTGGGTACAAGTCCGTCACATCCTATCTCCATATTTTAATTGAATGATCCCAAGAAATGCTGGACTGGTTCCTGGAAACATGTATCTGACATGAAAATGGGCTAAAATGGTAAAACTCTCAAACAAGACAAAGTCAAAGCTTCATTAAACTGAGATCATATGACAGTGTTAATCTTGGGCAGATTATTTAAAACTAAAGAAAATGCCAAAGAGCTGCGACACTAAATGACCAGGATGTGTTTTGAGTGTCCCAGTTTAAAAGGGATGGGAGGAGAACTGAAAAGGGGCAGGAGTTGGAAGATAAAGGTACAGCAAGCAGGAGTTTCTGACCCCCCCCCCCCCCCCCCCTCCCCCACCCACTTCTTTGATGCTCTTTATCTCACAATAAACAATTGCTTATTTTTAAGCTCAAATCAATGACAATCAGCAAAATGGACAACGTCAAGTTAAACGTATTTCTCCCGTCTGACTGGATGTCTAAATAGCACACGTGACATGTCCAGCAGCAATTTGCGCAACATGATGATTTGAGCGTGGTCCAAGAAGACTCCAAAATCTTCAAGCCGCGATTTTCGACCTAAAAATTCCCAGTTTCACTTTAAATTAACTAGGAAAACCAGGGTGGAACATTCCGCTTCTATTGGAAATTATAATATTTTAACCTACTAGGCTCAACTTAACTTAAGCTCAAATTCAATAGCGTGGCAAATTAGACCGTGAGAAACCGACACAACGTTTTGTACAGACTTTTAATACTTTGGTATTGAGTCACGATAGCAAGAAATAGTACATTTTTATAAGCAAATGTTGTAGAATTTACATCGTACAAGCGTAATAAAAACGCAGTATTGCATTGCAAACGCCAAGCGCATTCACTATTTGCACGAGTGTTGCGAGTGATCAAGATCAGAAGTGTTCTTTTGATTCCATTCCATTACTAGTACGCTCAATGCACATGTACTCACCGACTTTGTAGGGGAGCTTTCCACCGTTCTGCATGTTGAACTCAAGATGGGAAAGGATATTACTACCACTAAGCTAAATTCTGGAATTTCTGCCGATGTGGACAAAAAGAAAGAGACCGATTGATTTTTCGAGGCAAGGCTTTATACTCGGTTAGCGCCATATTTGGAAGGCTTCAACGCGATTGGGTAACATGTGCTCAATGAATGGGAGGTGCTGAAAAACCCCCAGGTTAACTTAGCGTTAAAAATACCGGTTTATTCCAACTTTTATGTGATTTTCGCGTTGAATTTTACGGTTGAAAGTGAATTAAAGGTTTCCGTGTCTTGTTTTCTCGATCGTCAAAACAAATTATCATATTAAAACTTCGAGAATTTGTCGATATAGAAACTTGCTTGAACCCGCCACCCGGGAAATCACACGATTTCATCAACCGGGAAATAACTGATCACGTGCAATTCGAACACACCGTGTGATTCGTAACTGAACCCATCGCCAGGGAAAACCCGTGTATCCTGAATATAGCAAGAAAAATCACGCATTTATCAAGCAATCTTGACGTTTTAATTCTGTAGGTTAACCGGTCTCCAACCCGCTTAAAACTCGCCAAACCCGAATAATTGCGTGACTAGCGTAGAGTTAATATACTAAAGGAACCATGCAAACACAGTTTGCCACTCAGCTTTCGACACACATCTCTGTTGAAAGAAAAACTTTTTGCCCCGAGTCGGAATCGAACCGACGTTCCCCAGTTACTAGTCGGGCGTGATAACCACTACACTACCGGAGCAACCACGCTGGCAACGCGGTCACTTTAGAAAGTGAGTAGTATCGCACGTCGGCCATTCCTCGGGACATTTTTCTTTCGAGACTTTTGTGTGTTTCCTGGCTTCTAAATTCCCTGGACGGGAATTAGAAATATATATATATATGTATAGTTGCGTGACTGATTCACAGAAACACGACTATTTTGATATTTTATTGTTTTATACCGAAACTCCAGTCTTATGCCGTTAGTTTTTTACTTTATTCAAAATTATATTTTTTTGCAGTACAGTACAGTATTTCGTAGTCATTTGGGAGAAACTCGTTCCCAGACAGAGCTCTGCTGTTAAGATATGACAGATATGAGCCTTGGAGTGACCCTGAACGAAGGGGGCATAAAATTGCTGTGTGTAATCAAATGGTGACGTACGAAATTAGGAAATCATTTCCCCCGCGAAAGGATAGGAAAATTATTAGAATTTTGAAAAAAACGCAAGCGAATTATTTCTTAATTTCACGGGTACTATTTGACGTGATTTCGGCATATTATATAGCTTCATGTGACAAATTACGCACTCAATCGTGGGTTTTTGACTTGTTTCACATGTGAAACGAGAATCACTTCGTGAATTTTACCGGGGCCACTTTTGCCTTGGCAACCCACGTTCACACTAGCATGCATAAGGGTCGTTTACATCAAGAAGTTTATCGCGGGACATGAAAATCTATTTTATCGCAAATATTCTTTGGAGAAAAAACGTCTAATTACTAATGTGAAAAGAGAAAATGATATTTGCCTGTGTACTCATTTCGATAATAGAATTACGCCTCGGCTTTCATAAAAATCTTCCCTGCTAGCAGAGGTCTCTTCTGCCCTGAGCAGGGCCGGAAATAAAAATCACGCCGGCCAAGGGCGCCTATGCTTTGTCGCATAAAAATTGGCATAAAATCTACATTAAATCAAACGGCTGATTCTTAACGATATCCAAAAAAGTAAATTTAATTTAGTCATAGTTTACAATTTTTGAAAACGCGGTTACCCTGTGCTGTTGAAGACGGTTTTTTGTCTTCAAATCACGGGCTCAAAAAGTCCAGGTAATCATGGCACGTTGCGGGCCAAATCTACAAACTTCCAGGGTCTCGTTTTCATTCCTAAAACGGACAAATTACTTCCTTGGCACTTAAAATAAAAAGGAAAAACATAAATCGATGTTTAGGTAGCCTCAGAATGGAAGATCAAGGTGAACGGAGCCCTCAAACTTTTCTTGTGAATAATTTTCCCTTCCCTCAACCGCGACGAAAACAAGGCGATCGGTGCGCTTTCAAGAGAGTTTTGAATACAGACAGCGGATTTAAAGCAGCTGCCTGGACTTTAGAAAACAAAAATGGCAATGTACATATTAGTTGGAAGTTGAATTCAGCTTTAAGCAGGGGCACCCAACGAGCCAAATCAACCAAAAGCTGTAGAAAGGCATTTTTAAGTGCCTTGTGGTGTTTGAAGTCTGTTTAAAGTGATGTTTTCATTAGCTAGAAGATGTTCATCTGTTCGGATTCCCTAGCTGAAAGTTTAATTTTCCGAAAATTTTAAGGAACCAAATCTTCCTTTGAGAAAATGCAAGCTGAAATGAACTTTCCACAAACTTTCTAGGGAACTATTTTCTTTCCGAAAATGGTAGCTGACGTTTTTGACTGCCAAAAACAGCAATGACGATCTTTCCGAAAAACTTAGGGGCTATGATTTCCCAATTGCGAATCTTTTAGGCAACGTTTTAGTTACGAAAATCCGAGTGCACTCTTTAATCGACGCCGAAAACAGATATCCACCGAACAGATATCCACCGAAACTTGTCGTTGGGTGCCCCTGTTTAAGCACGATAGGCAAAGCCACAGCCGATAAAATAACTGCAGAATTTGTGGGAAAAACTCACGCTTTCGCTTTTGCGTGAATAATTAATTCGAACACGCGTTCACGCAGCGAATCGCGTCTGTGAAATTTCGAACATTTTTTTGTGCTTTAAGATAAGTTTTTTTTGCCTCATCTTGAATGAAAATTTATTGTCGCGTTTCTTTCATTTGGTTGCCTTCATTTGAGAGTTTTAGTGCACGCTGGATTTGGATTTCTGTACATTTACGGCGACCCCCGTGATTTGTTTGTTTAGTATATTCGCTTCCCTCAAATATATTTTTATTGAGTCTTGTTCAGCTTCTACGGAACTACTCAGGGGCACCCAACGACAAGTTTCGGTAGATATCTGTTCGGTGGAGGGTAGTTCGCCTAAGGCTTTCGGGGTCGATTTAAGAGTGTACTCGGATTTTCGTAAGTAAAACGTGGTCTAAAAGATTCGTAATGTGGAAATCATAACCCCTGAGATTTTCGGAAAGGTCGTTATTGCTGTTTTTGGCAGTAAAAAACGTCAGCTATCATTTTCGGGAAGGAAAAAAGGTTCCCTAGAAAGTTCATTTCAGCTAGTATTTTCTCAAAAAAAGATTTTGTTCCCTATAATTTTCGGGTAATTAACATGTCAGCTAGGGAATCCGAACAGATCAAAGTTTTCTAGCTAACCAAAACATCACTTTAAACAGACTTCAAACACCATAAGGTACTTAAAAATACCTTGCTACAACTTTTGACTGCTTTGGCTCGTTGGGTGCCCCTGACTACTGGGGATAGAGCTAAGTTGGTACTAAATTTACACAGTTGAAAAACGATTTATTTCAAAATAATTGCCTTGTTTTTGTCGTCTTTTTGATGTACAACTTTCCTCTTTCTCTCGCTGCGCTGTAAAATCAGGGGCACCCAGCGACCGGCGTCGACAAAACCAGGATCGGATCGGATCGGATCGGATCGGATCGGTTCGGATCACGGATCGGATCGGATCGGATCACGGATGGGAAAATGACATATTGCGTGACATATTGGAGCTTAGGCCCTACCGAAAGTGATTTCCCGCAGTGATTTCCCGACATGTAGGCTCCTTCACGGCTGTCGCCAAGCGGAAGGGACGCATTATTTTATAATTCAGTTATAATTTCTTTTTTTAATATCATCTCACGTGTTTATTTACTTTTTCTATATTTGATATTATTTTAGCAAGGGCAAGAGAAGAGACGAAAAACGAGGTCGAGGTGGGGACTAACGTTATTTAGATGTGACGATTAAAGTGTAGTGTACGCGAGCGATTTATTTAGTTAAATCCATGTTGGCTTCTTCTATGAACTCGCTCAGCTCCTCTTAACCTAAATCGCAATTATTACACGCCAAACGACTTAAATTCCACGAGTATATGGAACTCAGTGAGAACAGTTAGAGATCGCACAAAAATTTTGGCCGTCTAGTTGTGAAATCATCACGTATTTTTCGTATGGTAATATTATAATAATCTTTACAAACCCCTTGGCTCTTTTAATAATTATATAATATAACCACTGTGATCAAAAATATGCTCGTTGATAAATTATTTTATATGGAAAGCGACAAGTATTTTTTTCAGCGGCGTGAATTCCCATAATCGCCGACCAGAACGGCGTCAGACGGGTCGAGCACGTGCGTTGCCGTTACAGTCTGGAGGCTTTTGTCTGGGATGTTTCAATGACGGTCGACCAGATTTTAGAATTTTAGGCTTTAAAAAATTTTTTCGAAAACTTAAGACCATAAATCGAATTATATCCTACACACTGACAAGTCTCATTTTAAGAAAATGCCTAGCCCTCCGGGGTTTCCTAAAAGCTCCGCTGGCGAATTCGAGCCGCTGAAAAAATACTTGTCGCTTTCCATATAAAATAATTTATCAACGAGCATATTTTTGGTCACAGTGGTTATAATGTATAATTATTAAAAGAGCCAAGGGGTTTGAAAGATTATTATAATATTACCATACGAAAAAATACGTGATGATTTCACAACTAGACGGCCAAAATTATTGTGCGATCTCTAACTGTTCATCACATCACTGAGTTCCATACTCGTGGAATTTAAGTCGTTTGGCATAGAGGAGCTGAGCGAGTTCATAGAAGAAGTCAACATGGATTTAACTAAATAAATTGCTCGCGTTTAATCGTCACATCTAAATAACGTTAGTCCCCACCTCGACCTCGTTTTTCGTCTCTTCTCTTGCCCTTGCTAAAATAATATCAAATACAGAAAAAGTAAATAAACACGTGAGATGATATTAAAAAAGAAATTATAACTGAATGATAAAATAATGCGTCCCTTCCGCCTGCTTTCGTCCATGGCGACAGCCGTGAAGGAGACTACAGCCGGTTACAGACGAGCAAGTTTTCCTTGACAAGTGTCATTGACAATTTTTATTTGCTCATATTTATGAACGACAAGTTTTCTTTGACAAGTTTTGCCGTCACAAGTTTTATTTGCTGGTGTGAACGGGCGAACAAGTTTTCTTTGGCAAGTATTCACTGTAGCCAGCAATTCAATTACACAGCGAACAACATTTTATTTGACAAGTTTTCCTTGTCGACCCGTACAGACGAGCAAGTTCTGCAATGTGTCAAGTTTTTCCTTGACAAGGGGTCGGTACAAAACGTGGACCCCCCTTCTGGACCCCCATCTGGACCCCCATTTTGACCCCTTCTGGACCCCCTTCTGGACCCCCTTCTGGACCCCTCGATTTTTCTGTTGAAAAATAATAAAATTATATTTAACAGTCTTTGCTTTGGATTTCAACTTCGGCCGGTTCGTTGATAGTTTATACAGACAGTATTACAGTAATCGCGAACATTACCACAACCAGTTGCCATTTTCATCCCGAGAAAGACTTGCTTTGAATTTCGCTGAATTTGCGTTGCTGACTTTTGTTGTTGTTACCAAATACTTTAGAATTTTGTCGCAAAGATTATGCACATGTCATAGGATTCCCCGTGGGGTCGACCCCCGGGCCTACCAGGGAGATATGTGGGGAATACAAGGAGATGGATGGGATTCTTTGCCCGAGGGTAGGGGGAAATCTTGGCATTTTTTTACGATCAACGATTCGTGGGTGGGGGAATTCACAACTTTGAAAAGGATGTCACGGGGATTTTCCGCTGAGAGACAACTCACCCAGGGGGCTTTGTCTTGAGAGATTCCCCGACCCCCCGGGGAAATTCCTCAAGTTTGCTTGACTGATTTTACAATCCCCCTGGTTAGCCCGGGGGTCGACCCCACGGGGAAGCTGATGACATGTGCATGAGATAAACGTTAAATATGCAAATTACTGTTCAGCTTTCAACTGGCTTTCGGAGAATGTGAAAATTATTATCGCTGGCAGATTTATGTCACGTGCTAGGCAACCAGAGTGATCATATTTCATTCCATCATCATTCAGCGGATTTTCAGAGCAAGCTTTCAACTAAATTTTTCCAGCGTGGAAGAAAACATTGCTCACCTTTTTGCTGCAGTAATAACATTAACTAGCAGTGCTTATTCTAATCCAAACAGAAAAAAAAGATAGTTTTTGAGCTCGGTTCACATTCTCCGAAACCCAGTTGAAAGCCGAACAGTAATTTGCGTATTTAACGTTTAATATCTAACCTTTGCGAGAAAATTCTAAAGTATTTGGTAACAACAACAAAAGTCAGCAACGCAAATTCAGCGAAATTCAAAGCAAGTCTTTCTCGGGATGAAAATGGCAACTGGCTGTGGTAATGTTCGCGATTACTGTAATACTGTCTGTAACTATCAACGAACCGGCCGAAGTTGAAATCCAAAGCGAAGACTGTTAAATATAATTTTATTATTTTTCAACAGAAAAATCGAGGGGTCCAGAAGGGGGTCCAGAAGGGGGTCCAGAAGGGGTCCAGAAGGGGTCCAGATGGGGGTCCAGATGGGGGTCCAGAAGGGGGGTCCACGTTTTGTACCGACCCCACCAGCAAATAAAGTTTGTCAAGTCAAAACTTGTCAAGGAAAACTTGCTCGTCTGTAACCGGCTTACATGTCGGGAAATCACTTTCAGTAGAGCCTAAGCTCCAATATGTCACGCAGTATGTCACAGTATGTCAGCATTTCTCCAATGTTCATTGTAATATACTTTTTGTTTATTACTTTTTTCCCATCCGTGATCCGATCCGATCCGATCCGATCCGTGATCCGATCCGTGATCCGATCCGATCCGATCCGAGTTTTGTCGACGCCGCCCAGCGACAAGTTTCGGTAGATATCTGTTCGGTGGAGGTTAATCCGCCTTGGGTTTTCGGCGTCGATTTAAGAGTGCACTCGGATTTTCGTTACTAGAACGTGGCCTAAAAGATTCGTATTTGGGAAATCATAGCCCGTAAGTTTTCCGGAAAGGTCGTGATTGCTGTTCTTGGCAGGCAAAAACGTCAGCCACCATTTTCGGAAAGAAAATAGTTCCCTAGAAAGTTCGTGGAAAGTTCATTTTAGCTTGCATTTTCTCAAAGGAAAATTTTGTTCCCTAATATTTCGGGCAATTAAAATTTCAGCTAGGGAAGCCGAACAGATGAAGTTCTTCTAGCTAATGAAAACATCACTTTAAACAGACTTCAAACACTATAAGGTACTTAAATATGCCTTTCTACAGCGTTTGGTTGATTTGGCTCGTTGCGTGCCCCTGTAAAATTTCGTCGGGCGGCGAAAAAATTATCCGATTTCTTCTTTTTGAATTCGTTTTACGTGTGTTTTTCGCCGCAGACCGCAGACTGCAGACCGCAGACGGCAGACGGCAGACGACAGACAGCAAACTGCAGCCTGCAGCCTGCAGCCTACAGCCGACATTTGGAGTGGTCTATGCATTTACTGGTCGGCTAAATGTCAAAATTCTACAACAGTAACTTTCAAGAAAGTCAAAAAACTCACCTGGAATTGGCTTGGAACTTCCTAAATTGTTTTTACACGAAAATGTACAACGCTTTCGTAGGAAACCGCTCTAATTAAAAATAACTGGGAAACAAAACTAGTCTGAAGTCTCTAGTCTGCAATCTGCAGTCTGCGGTCTACAGTCTGCAAATGTCAGACACCGCAAACAAAGAAAGAAAGAAAGGAAGAAAGAAAACCGGTAGCTGAGAACCGAATTAAATTTGAACTGGTAGCCGATAGAGGAAGCTCCCCGGTGGGAGGAGGGGGGGGGACTTCCTAGTAATAGGCTAAAGGGGATGTGCCGCTGAATGGGGTCGCATTTTCACGACTGGATTGACTATAATGGGGTTGCATTTTCAATAGAGTTACTAGAATGGGGTCGCGCATTTTCGGGATTTTGGGGGTAAATTTACCAGAATATTTGCACTGTTGGGGAAAAGTAAAGTGTCCTCCATTCACGTCAACAAATGTGTCAATTCATTTTAGGATGACCTACTTAAAAGGCTTTATAAGGTAGATGCATAAACAGAAAGTGACTAAGTTGGATCACGAAAATTACGTTTGCCCAAAAGTGACTAAGATGTGGTCTATAATGGCCACAGAATAGACTATAACGGGGTAGGGGTTCTAAGAGGCCAGCGGCACATACCCAGCAGAAATTGACCCAAATAACCCACCCGGGGGAAGCTCAAACATGTAACTGTTCGCCATAATTTCATCACCCCTAGACTGAGGCCTTCCAAGGGGTAGAAGCGACAAGCGACACGACTCCAAAAACAGGCGACAATCTTCTCCCAAAACACCGACAACCGACAGAAATTGGCAGAAAACGCGCGATAGTTTGCGACAACGACAATTCACTTTCCCTTCTTCTTTGTTTTCTTTGCGACAGCGATATTTGTCTCTAACCAAACAAACGAGAGACAGAGTCGTAAACGAGCGACGAAGCAACAGCAGACCACCGCTTGGAAGGCCTCTAGACTGTTGATAGTCTAAAATTCCCTTCCAATATTTTATTTTCCGTATAGCACTGTCTAGAGGAAACTCCCCAATTATGTTTGCAACTGGACAAGAATCGAGCAAGGTTATTGACTATTGATCCTACGGTTACTGATCAACTCGTTCAGTTTGCCATGACACGGTCACACAGTTTGATCAGCGCCTTACTATATAATTATCTGATTTTCGTTCCAACTGGGTCATACTTTTATGCGGGGTCATTTTAGTCTTGATTTTCTCTTAGAGATTACTTTTAAGAGTAATAACAAGTGAATGTTTAACGACTGATTCTTTTGGATGCTGTTTTCCTTGGTTGCAAAATTGATTTTGCGCATGAAGCCTAAACCACATCTTATCGCAAACGGCGCCCTTTAGTCAATTTTTGGTTTCACCACAGGCAGCCCAGGCATGGTATGTGAGACATCGGGTTATTTACGGATTTGAAGCTGTAAATATTATATTTGTGGTATATATCTAGATTATGTCAAAATAAAATGGTATTTATGTTTATTGTATGATTTCTTCAAGTGTCTTGTGTAGTCAAAAGCCACATTTAGGGGCATTTGCACGTGAAAATTGCTGAGGAATGAGTCGAGTTGAAGGTGTTTGTACAAGCCATATTACAGATACTATTGCCGGGCTGATTTGCCAGAGAAAAACATAAAATAATACAAAATAAAGCATTCTTACCTTTACTCCAGTTTCTCTTGGTGTGTCCTGGCTGCTTTAAACACCATTATGCCGATTTCTTTCACCCAAAGTACTGTCCACTATAAAATTTTATGTCTCACATACCATGCCTGGGATGCCTGTGGCTTAACCTCATTGGAATCCTGACCAAAAATCCAGGATTTTACGGAACTGAAAACATCTCAGTAACCTCCTTGATACGGGTGGATTGCTTTACCAGGTCATCTTGTCCGTTCGTAATAAACGCGTGAATGATGTCAGATAATGTAAATGCACAATTAAATGCATGTGATCGAGAAGATTAAAATTGTTTATTATATGACTGGCTCTTTTAGCGGTCAAGATGAATCAATTCTCCTGCTGTGATTGGTTACCCGCGAGGTCAAGATGGAACCATCTTGACCTCTCGGGATAGCCCGTTCGTCCCGCGTTTTACTGTCTCTTGATAGCGTCCTTTGAGTCATATAATAAATCCTTTATAGACCAACTTGTTTGGTCAAGATGGCGGGATATTGGCCTCGTTCTTTGTTTGCGTGTTTATGGACCTCGACTTCGTCTCGGTCCATAAACACGCAAAAAAAGAACTTGGCCAATAACCCGCCATCTTGACCTCACGCTTGGCCAATAACCCATATATATATTAGGACTGCAGGTTAAGGATTTAGGATGTGGTGTGTATAATTTATCCATGACTCACGGGTTTATTACCAACCAGGTGAAGTACCGTATTAAAGCTAATGGAGGCTAAAAAAGTAACGAACACAGGATTCAGTTGTCACTGTTCCACTTAAAATCATCTCATGTGGCAAAGATGCATTTGTATTAAAATCTTACAAAATCTTTCTATCTTTTAACTTACTATGAAGAATTATTCCTAAAATATCAATGTACATTTGCATGAACAAATTCTTCAACTAAACAAGTGTATATTTCAAAATATTCTGTAAATTTCATTCAAAATGTTGACTGAATGCAAAAACATATCATGCAGGGTTTAATTTTGATGCAGTGTAGCAAACTAAGATATGAAGAGTCAACAAGTTTTTCTGCAGGTAGATTGTACCTCTTTATCCATACTAATGTGGTATTTCATTTACTCCCTTGGGACCTCAATTTCATTTTTTGTTGCTGTGAGACCCTCCACAGCAAAAACAAACAAACACACACACACACACACACACACACACACACACAAAACAAAAAATGCAACTGGTTCCATCAACATTGCTACATTGTAAATCATTATTTTCAAGTGTCCTTCATGCTTTGCACACAAGTTTTTGTACATTAGGTCTTCTCAAATCCTAGCAGCTAACCCCTAGCTGGCCTCTCCACAGGAAAAAAAGAATGATAGTATATGGAAACAAGTAAGTTTTGCTTGTCGACTGTATAAACACCTGTGAGTATCACTGAAGTGGAGATTTTGGAAAATGTAAAGCTGTGGTTGTAATATTTTTCCTTGTTAGCACTTAAATAATGCTGCATTCAGCCATAGGGCACTCAGCAACTCAGATAACAGGAAAGCAAAAAATGTCTTCTAGCATGCCAGGAAGAGTCAGTAAGTGGTTTACGTAAGCAGGTGTGTTTCAAACTACATCATCTTGCATTTTAGATGGCAGCACACTTTTGTCAACAAAAGTAAAACGATACCACCTCATCATACATGTAACGTTTCTTTTACATCCGATAAAGTAACTTTATGTATTAAATTACTTATTGTATGTATTTATAAGCCTCAAATAAGCTATTAAACTCCAACAATGCATATAAAAAATTGTTGCTTAAGATGGTGAAGGTCACTGTCCCTAAATTTACATGAACTGAGGTTGACAATTGCCAATAAAACAAAACTTAAAACTATGCAACGTTGACATCATTGTGAATGATATATGAAATGAATCATATATGAACTGCGGCAATGAAATCAAATGAAGAATGATCCTCGCAGTTGTGAACGCAATTTATGCAATTGCGAAAAGAAGCCTGAAAAAAATTCAGTACTTCTACGGGGTTCGAACCCCTGAATTCGCGATTACGGATGCGATGCTCTAACCAACTGAGCTATGAAGCCACTGACGTTGGGATTAGGTCAGTTGTGGGTTCATATGTTCCCGCCGGTGAAAGAAATGAGTGTGAATGATATATGCAGCAGTTCATCAGAACCCCCAATGATTGTTATCACATATTCTTCCTCTCTAAATGGCGTTGCGGTGTTTGAGCAACCTGTCGGAAAACCGATCCGGAAAGAGGAAAAAGTCGAACAAATGAGGCTCTTTGTGATCAGCTCGTCTGTATCGACAATCCTCCGCAGACTGTACTTTGACATCGAGAATAGTCTCAAACATTTCAAAAGATCCGGCGACAGAAGGCATTCTCTTCATGACAAATCGCCTTTAACCCAGGCCTTCACTGCTTCATATACCTATTCTTCCTTAGATATATTTAGCTCGTCTTTTAATACTAATCAATTCCATGACTTGTTCAAAATCAAGTGACAAAAAATCGTCAGATTTCACAAAGACAACAAAATGCTGGCATTGGTACTACACTACTGCCTGCCTGAGCGACTCACAGTTGTACTTAGAGGCAAAAGATTCCAACGCAGTACAGTTAGAAATATTCACTGATTCCGTCAAGAACTGAGCAGCTTTCGATTTCAACCTTGGAATCATCAAGTAGACGGAAGCAACTACAAGGTCGTGTGCGTTGGACGAACTGATAGTTACTTCGCCAGTGTAAATAAACTGGAGAACTTCAGCGACTGTAGTTGATTTCATATCATTCAACTCCACTGAATTGTTTTGGTTTTCATTTACTTGCAACTCACAAGAAAACAGGGCCTTGAAGTAATCGCTGCCTGCAGATAACACAATTCTGTGAGCAGTGAAGTCCTGTCCTTCAGCTCGAACAGTTGTGTCGCATAAGAAGTTCGAGTTTTTGAGATCGTGTAATTTGTGCACCAATTCGTCTACGAATTTCAGATCAGTAGTCACTTCACTTGACTTTTCACCCACCCACCCGGGTTGCCACGAAGCTCTCGGAACGAGCTCACTGATTGGTCCACTTCTCTGTTTCCGTTGCAATGGTTGCAAGGTTTGTGTGCTAATGAAAATGACTGATACACGCAAGTGTAGTGCGTCAGACAGGCTTACATAGTTGATTGCCGTAGTAATGGTTTTGTTGATTGGGAGGAGTACAGAGACATATACTCGTACAGTGGGACAGGTGGCTGCAGTGGTTGCGAGGAGTACAGAGACACATATGTATACGCGTACAGTGGGACAGGTGGTTGCAGTAGTCGCGGTGGTTGCAAGGAGTACAGCCATGTATACACGTACAGTGAGACAGGTGGTTGCAGTAGCTGCAGTGGTTGCGAGGAGTACAGAGACATATACACGTACAGTGGGACAGGTGGTTGCAGCAGTTGTAGTGGTTGCAAGGAGTACAGAGACTTAAACACGTACAGTGGGACAGGTGGTTACAATAGCTGCAGTGGTTGGGAGTGATATGCGGACTAAAACACTGACATTGACGTGTTTTTATATCTGCATCTAAATAAAAAGTATCATTTAGTCTTTTCTTTATATAACTTAATACTAGAGAAAGTTTCCAGTTTTTTTTCCCGATCCATAAAGGATAAAGCAGTGAAGATGGAATGATTGTTCCGCAAAGTATGTGACAATTTGAAATGAAAACAGTGGCAATTTGAAATGATAACAAGGAGAAATTCGATCGTTCGGGTGAGTGTAGTCCTGAGACTGAAGGACTGTTTGAGATGACACTGACCTCGAACACCTGATCAGTCAGGATGACCACATACAGTTTACCAAGGAGATCGAAGAAAATGGTAAGATACCTTTTCTAGACTGCCTGGTTAGCCATGACAACAACAGACTATGGACGACAGTTTACAGAAAACCTACACATACTGATAGACGGCTTGACGAATCATCTTACAACCCTACTTCACACAAAGCAACGACAATATGGACCTTAACGAGACGATCGCAGCTAGTTTGTGACTCACGCGACAGTTGAGCAGACGAACCTACTTAGACAACGTTTTCAATAAGGTTTGCAGTCTTCACAGCCAATAATGATGGACGAGCAATAGGGCTGTCCATAAGTTGCTCGGCCACTTTAGAGCAACTTTTCTGATTTCGAGCAACTTTCAATCCTTCGAGCAACTTTTCGGATTTCGAGCAACTTTCTTCTGTTTTGAACAGGTTTTTGCTTTTTAAGACATTTCACAACTTCAAAGCGCCTATTAAAGTTCTGATATTGGAGATTGGTTGCTTTCATCATGATATACCTTTTGCAAACAACATTTATACACTATCCGACACTATCCCTGCTCTGGAGAATACGGCTAGTGGTGGTCTGCCTGTGGTAGTTTTACAAGGGTCACCGGATATGGTAAAAAATTCAAAATGGCGGAGCTGAACGATAGTCCATGCTCGAGTGACCATGATGAATATTCAGATCCTTTAGAAGTAGCAGCTAGTGCTGGAGCTAGGTCCAGCAGAAAAGAAGAGAAACGTGCGCGGTTCACACAATTATAATGAAATCAATATGCAATATGTATCTGGCATCTATGCAAAGTGAAATTCTTCATGAACATCTTCATTTTAGTTGATAATTAGCCTCTTGTACCAAAATACAAAAAAGCAACTTCTGAGCAACTTTTGGATTTTCAGGCAACTTTTGAGCAACTTTTTGAGAAAATTGGAGCAAATTTTCAAACATTTATGAGCAACTTGTGGACAGCCCTAACTGTTTTGAGAATAATGAAGTCCAGGTTATTAGTGGTAGAACCGATTCGGTGCAGTTGTTTTCTCGTAGCAGACTAAAACAGCTATGAAGGCAAGACCTATTTGAAGGGACATTGAGAGGAAAGTGTGACTATTTTATGAGGTGCCGTCTACTTTTTTTTACAGTTTTTCAATTAAAACATGGTTCGAACTAGACTCTATCCATTTTGATGATGGGGAATGTTGAGTTTCTAGCGGCTTCGCCACAAAATGTAAAAGAATTTTCACGGTTTCCTCTCATTTCCTTTATATTTCGCCGCCATGTTAAATCCGTGTGTCCGTGCTCTGCGCATGCTTGTGGCCATTTTGGAAGCCATGTTGTATGGGATTTCTGGCTACGCGTTTTACATTTCGGTACATTTCTTGGACGTTCTCTTCAAAAGGGTCAAAACAAGAACGTGACAAGGCTTAGTCGAGAACAGTGAGCGCGTGACGGGAATGTTCTCTTCCTTTTTCTTTACTTTAACGCTGTTCATAGTATTTAGTTCTTGGATAACTGGATAGTTCTCCCACGTTTGGAAAAATCGCGAAAAAAATTTATATTAACTAACGAGAACTATATTTTGAAATGACGTTTTCGATGCCGTTGCTTAAAACCTTAAAACTTAAAACTTTATTGAATCTCCCAATAAGGGCTTTTCAAGATCCAACGTACATAAGCATATAAGTAATTCATAAGGCAAGTTTAAAATATTGAATAAACTATCTAAAAGTTAAAATTATAATAATAGATAAAAACATCTACTAAGTCATTAACACAAGCTCCTTCACATGCCAAAGTGCAGAGATGGCTTTTGCGATCCTCGTCTTTTTGCTTATCATAGAAGAGGATGCAGTTTGTCTCAAAATACTACTCGTTCGCGACTGCAAACAACAGACGAGCTTCTTTCTTTGCCCGGCCTGCCACACCCAAATATAGCGTGCACATGCGATGTGAAGACTTTGGCTCACCACTTTTTGTAAATCGTTTCGTTTGAACAACAAATCGTAAGATTAACAATGACCACGTTTCATTTTTCCTCGAATTACCTCTTGCACAACAATGAAATCCTATATTTCACAAAAATCACGTGATACTTAAATTACAAACAATTTCACACCACCTATGAAATCACGGCACGGACTGGTCCTCTAGAAAAATAAATTAAAGCATGGCCCTTCACATATTGTCAGAGTAACTGAAAAGATGACCATCCCCCCAAAAAGTTGTTAGCTCCTTTTGCCTATTTTCTGTTTCCTATTTTCTATTCATTCGAAATTGTATACATAAAGAAAACTCATGAACCTATAACGAGATGTTTTATCTGAAAGTATAACTGCTGTTTGATAAATGCCTGCCTTTATTGTTCGTGCTATTGAACGTTAGAATAAAATATTTCAAACTGCAGATTCCTTGCACCAGTCTTGACTGAGCACACACGCTATATCGGTTACCGTCGATAGAGAAAAAGGACGCCCTCCCTTAGAATTAAGAAATAAATGGATGACCCTCCCCTAACATTGATATTTTTTGGTGACCCTCCCCCAAATTTCTCCAGCGTACTTCCCTTCCCACATTAAAAACGTACATCCCTTACTTGATAGTCTGTCATATAAGTATGGGAATGCGCAACCAGAATTTCAAGTTCCAATAACTATAGAAAATCTGATACTAACAAACGAAAGAAATCTGATTAAACTTCAATGTATTTTTTTATTTGCATTACAAACATACATTACAAAAGACGAAATTACATCCATAGAGTGAACAATTTCACTGTACAGTTAAACTTTAGAGTCTTCGCATTCTTCCGTGTTCGTGCATTTTTTGGTCATAGTGACGCTTTGCAATGCTCAAGTGTAACGTTGCCCCCCTACCCCGTCCTCCCCAACCGAAACGTGTTCACCTCAACGCCAGTACTCTGGGACGGTAGTCAACTTTCACAACCAACCCACCTCCCCTGGTGATGGGTGATAGGCTCACTGCACGCCTATTACTTCGACAGTCGCAGACCTCTTCCATAACTTAAGTCTATGCGATGAGATAATGAGCATGCAGTGAGGATATGCTGCAAACGTTTGTTATATGAAGAGAGTGATCCTGCAACCATGCAAAGATACAAATTGAGCTGGATTACCACACATGATTTGACAATTCCTTCCCAGACACTTCTCATTTATAGTGACGATGGCCTATGAATTTGCATGAATTTTATCACTTGAAGTTAGCCCTATTTTACAAAGTTAGTTACTTGAAAACGACAGTGACGAAAATTTTAAATGGTTCAATTGTTTTTCAGGATTGACGTTTTCAAGTAATTAACTTTTCCTCCGTTTGAAAGCTAACTCTTGGAAAAGCCTTTGATTAAAACTTAAATTACCCTTCTTATCACGTTCTACTTGAACTTAAATGAGTAGCTGAAAAAGGCCTGTTCTTTTCTGTACTTTTCTTGCTTATTTCCTCTCTCCAATCTCGCGAGCGGTTGTGTGTGTTAGTTTTTGCTCGGGTTCTGAGAGAGACACTGACTGCTTTTTTAAGCGTCGTCTCCCCTCGCCATCAATGAAGGACGGGTTGGAGAAAAATGCGCCCAAAGAAGAGTCATCAAGTGCCTTGTCGGTCACATACCGGGAATTGGTCTACACGGCTGACTGATGTCACTAATTTTTTCCCAGTTCATGACAAAATCGTTTTACAACAAACTGAAATTCTTTATAAAAGTTCTGGTATAAGGCGTGGTTCCTCTCCTGTCCATGGTCACGGAATGGACCACTTCGACGATGTCACACCAAATAATAATTTTTCATATCTTTCGGCTAAACAAAACGCAACCTCCATAGATCGATTCATCGTGCCAAATTTAGTAAACATGCGGAGGTTTCATAAGAATCCGTCGCAAACGTGGGGAAATATGACACTCCAAACTTGCCAATTTTTACAAAGAAATGTATGCCAGGGGGCAAGCGCTTGTTTTATAATCATGGGGCTTTTATTGTGCTACAAATTATAGGTTCTAAGCTAACAAATAAAGTTGTTTAAAGGTTGATGTATTATGTTAAGTTTCTTGTACGAGACCTTCTCTTTAACTGACGCTATGATAATAAAAAAATTGATATTGAATTCAGTTTTCACCTGATAACTAGGATAATTAAGGCCTCGGTTTGTGTTATCCGCCTCAGCCTTCGACCTTGACAGATACCGCAAACCGGCCATGATAACTCTCGCTATCCGTCATGCTTAACCTCATCCAATAACTACTAAATAAACATTGGTATCAATGACAATATCATCAACAGCAATTAATGTTCAGCTTAAGTGGATCCTCCGGACTATGCTTTCGCGGGAAGCGACATATAGTCGGAAGGCGCTGTGACGTCCACAACAAATAAATCTTGCATTAGCTCTTGGATTATAACGACATTTGCTGTATTAGGCACCTCGGCCATTTTGTTAGGAGCCATTTGCAGGTCTTGACGAAGCAAAGTTAAAATGCAATGCACTCGCTCACAATAGAAAAAAAACAAAAACAAAAAAAAACACGTGACCAGTTTCCATAAGTAGACAGCCACCGACACCTGGTGTCGATAATTTTCTACTTTTGCTCTCAGTTTACGAGCCGTTTTCCTGACCCTTGATCATAGGTGAATCCGTTTTATCAGGCGATCTCATTCGGCCGGCTTTTTTTGCGATCATTGTGTTATCCATCAGTCATCTTCTATAGTCTGATTAACGTGTCCATTTATCCGTGGACTGCTTATGGGTGACAAATTGTATGTTCTTGACCTGCTAACACAACCTGGCCAACAAGCCTCGCAATCTATGGCCCCTGAGTTATCCGCAGTTTGTTCAGGATCTAATCTGCTACGCATGACACAGTCTTTGATAGGAGGGTATATTATACATATCAAAGGTACCAGAACGAACACCATGTAGACGACGTAACCCCATGCAGGATATGGACGGTACTTGACTTTTGCCTGGGTAGAGACATATACATACAGAGTGTAAGAGTAGATAAATATTTAACACCTATATTCATGTCATCACCATTAAACTATGACGAGCTCGTAATTGAAACTCATGCATGTATACCGCGGCATCTTTTCATATGCACATGTTTTTACCTCCCCCCCACCACCCCCCCCCCCCCAAAAAAAAAAAAAAAAACACCCATGAACCTCGAGCTACATGGCAAGTTTCTCTTTACAACGCTAAAATACGGTCTGAAGAATCCCGCACCGAGTTGTTCTGTTGAACCAGCACGCAAGCAGGACAGAGTAAGACGGCAAACTGTTATGACTAGAAAACTGGGGCTAGGCTAGATAGCCAGCCTCTTCCCAGTTTTCCTTTGATCATTTGCTTCATCACGTGATTAGCTCACCTACAGGACTATCCTGTAGTAAACTGTCTACGAAGATATGAGAAATTTGACCATTTTCCATTTCATTCTATTAATGCCAGTCTATTGGCTTCCTGTCCTGCAATGACTATTTATCCTGGAGACAAAATAGCTAGTGTGGCCACTGAAATGAAAATACATTATCGAGTAGCACTTTAATTTAAATCATTTCTTTCTTCTGTGTTTTCCTAAATTGATTTCTTTCAAGTTTTAACTAGAAAAGAGTCAAGAAGCATGCAGGGACAATTTTTCAGAAGATCTTAGAAGACCTTGAGATCGATTGAGTGTCGTATAAACCAAAACCAAAGACCGAAACAACACAATGGGCCAATCAGAACACAAAGCACGCGCAAAGCGCGGGAAAATGCTCGAGCGCAAGTCGCGTCTTTTCGGGATTGGTTTTGTTTTTCATTCGTTGAGAAAGTGGCGCAAGTGTTTTTGGCCAATCACAGAGCGAAGCAATGCGAAACCAAAGCAAAAGCAATTTAAGTTCGAAGCCCATTGAAACCCGCTTTAACCCGCCTCAAAGCCATCTACTGAAATAGCCCTCTCTCCTTCCACACAGCTCTAATTTTCTCTCCTCATTCCGAGAATTTTCCAAGTCACTCCTACTAAAGAACAGTCCGAGTCCTACGCGTTCTCTACTCAAAACCTTCGAAAAGTTTTCGTTCCCAGAAACAATTGCTGGTAGGTTTCGAGCAAAGTAGCCCAATGAACTTAATCTTGTGATTTTCTAACTTTTTCTTCAAATTGGTTCAAAATCGAATGCATGATTGTGCACGTGAAATTGTTTGTCGGGCCGGAAATGTTTTCCGAAGTTGTGAGAAGCGCATGCGCCAACCTGCCTGGAATCTACCTTCGCTTCGTGGCCTGTCCCAGCAGTGGTTTGCGCTGAAAACGAGGCTTGCATCCAACAATAAGGCGAGAAATAATACCTTGGGCACTAAGCTGGCTTACCTGGTTTCTATCCCACGAAGTGTAAGTGAACTCTCCGTCCGCCATCGCTCTCACCATTTGCACTATCCCTCCGATAATTACGCCAAGTATGATCACCGGTGAAATGAATTTCCAACAGATCTGCCATCGACTCTTCACTCGCTTTCCCATCATTAATTTAAGATCTTTTGAAAATCTAAATTAAACAAATCAAAACTTTTACCGTCATGAATTAAGAAACAATAGTGATTTTTTTGTTTGAGTTTCTTGAGACGAAAGGCTAGAAATTCTCCTTATATCTGTACAGTGAAGGAAAAAAGCAATGACTGAATTAGAATGCAAAGCAATTACCCGGGGGGGGAGTATTTTCTTATATGGACTTTAGTAGGTATGTGCGGCCCCAAAGGGTATGGTTTTTTTTAGCCGTTTTGGTCTGAAATAGGGTATGATTTGTGCACTCTAGTCTTGAATTGGGTATGTGTTTTAGAAGAAGCTACTTCTTCTTCATTAGGCGATAAGACATTCAACAAAAACCCTTCTCAAATTATGTTTACGCCAAAGTAGGGAAAATCGCAGACTTTGGTCTGAAATAGAGTAAGGGTTTGAGGAAGCGGGCCGCACATCCCCATGCACCCAATTTTTATGGGAGTACCCCCGGGCAATTACAATCATTACAAGAAATGCATAAAGCGCGTGCAAATCGATGAAGGTAGGTTTCCATTTACCTGTCCATTCCATAGACAAAAGAAACACCTATACACTCAGCCAAACCAGTGAGGAGCAAAGGAATTGAACTAGCGCTGCTGATGATCTCTAGCAGGTAAAATCCGGTTGATTGAACAAATAGTAGGTTACTGATACACAAAGCCACACAGAATATACCTAGAAGGTAAGGCGAAGAGAATTAATGGCTTTCCATTCTGTCATCAGTAAGGCCCAGTCCATACTAATGCAACTAATAAGGGAATAACATGACTTTTTGAGGGAATCTTGTTTATTTGCGCTCGCGTAACATTTGCGGCCAGAGCGCGAAGCGCGAGGGCCGCAAATGACACTACAAGGGCGCAAATAAACAATATTCCCGAAAAAAGTCATGTCATTATCATTATTATCAATAAACAAGGCCAAATGATATCAAGAATGCGATAAACACAATAATACCAAACACAAATCCGATTTAACTTCAGCGTAGAATTTCCGCAGTAATTCATTTAGCTCAACCGGTGTTACACAATTGAAGTCAACTTTCAGCTTTCGTTTGTCGCACCACTTCTCGAATTTTTTGATCCCCCACGAAGTGGCTCTCTTTGTATTTTCCGCCTGACCTTTTGCTTCTAATTTGTCCAAATCCTCTAGCCCCAAATCTGAGTTTTGACTGCTAATTTCTTCCATTACTTCAGTTTTCGCTCGAAGACGATTCGACGACTGAAAAAACTGCAGTTCAAAACCGGAGTTTCGCAAATGAATGGTTTTCCCGCGTTAACACTAGGCTTACTCTAATTGGTTAAAATCCATCGGATGATGAAGCAAGAACCAATCAGCTGTAGGGCTGATAATGCATTAGCAGCCCACTGTCATTCTTTTTGCGGCCCACTGAGCGTGTGTTTTGAAGAGGCCGATTTTCTATTTGGCCGCGTATATTGATAATAATGCGTTTTCGATGCTTTTTGGCCTTGCGTCCACACTAAAACGATTCCAAAACGCCTGCCCATCGTTTTCATCGAAAATGCATAAACTCATACATTGGAAAACGCTCTCCAAAGTGGAGACATTTGAAAACGCATCGTTTTGAATACGGATCGCTTTTGAAAACCCTAACGTCATTCACCACATTACGTGAACTGTCATCCAGTCTCCATGTACACGTGCAGATGGCTATTGAAACGAATGGTAATCTCGTATCAGCATCATATGCTAGCGTTTTAGTGTTGACATGGAAAACGACGCAAAAACGATAGTGAGGACGTGCAGCAATCGATGCGTTTTCGATGAAACGGAATCGCAGCGTTTCGAAAACGAATTGCTGTGCACTTGGCCTAAAAAAAAGCGTAGGGAAAGTGTAATAATCTGGAGAAGTTGGTCCGAAAAACACCGAATGACTAAAAATGTCAAAAACGTTAATGAAGCCAGTTTAAATTCACTAACGAGCAGTTTAAAATTTCTTACTTATCCGAAAGAAAGGCCCAGTCTCAAAGGGAAATCTCTTTTAGGTACAAGTTGGTGTCCAGGTCCCCACAATTGGAGGCCTAACATTACATGAAATCTGTGTCTAACAGGCTTATTGTTTGGCATAGCGTCCATAGTTAGATATACCCTAAAGATAACCACCACTGTCACTCACAATAAAATGTCTAAATTTAAGCCAATCACGGTAAACGCTGACTAGTGCGCAAGCTCAGAAAGAATAAGAGAAGGTACTGAAGAATTACAATAACATGGAGGGAAATATTAGAAATAGTTTATAGATAAATAAAAAACCGGAGAAGATGATACTATGACATAATGTGTTTACTGTTATGATGTGATTACGCAAATGGTAAGCCGAGGTATAAGTTGACTGGCGAACTACGATAAGAAGGTCCGTAACGCCTCTTTGTTATGGGAATGTTTGTAATTCTGAAAACGACAGATGCGAACTGGTATAAACAACTTACCACAAATCACTTCATTTCTCCAGGTACGTTTGAAAATTTTCAACTCTTTAAAAGTTGTAAGGACGATCTCAATCATACCCAGCATGCTGGAAGAGCCGAGTAAGAAGAGAAGAAAATAGAAGAGCGATGACCACAGCTGCGGCCATTGGGCCATCTCAGTGAACGTCTCGCTCAATCCCGCGAACCCGAGGGACAACCCTGGTGGAAGCTAAGAGAACACAAAGTTAGAATGGAGAATCTCTTGTAAGTCAGTAATTTTGGGTGCAGTTCTAAGTGCATTACAAGACAGAAATCGTGACACAAAAAGGAAAAAGAAAAGAAAAAAGAAAAGAAAACAAGACAGAACTGCGTTTTAGATCAGAGTTGCATCGTAAATGAAAGTTAGTACCTTTTTACTTTTAGTAAGTTTCTTATTCCACAGCCGAGATGCAGACTTCACAGGACGCCACTAATCAGTTTTCACTTATTTCAACCCAATAAAAAAATTACTTACTTGGTCGAATATTTCTTCCTTGCTGCAGGAGGCGTTACGATCCATTTCGCATTTACGCATAGTGTAGTCAGCTTTGAATCCAAAAAATGAGAACATTATGATACTGGCCCAAACAGACGTACCGCAGTTTCCCAATGCGCACATGAGCGCGTCCGTATAACAGCTATTTTTTGGTTTATTGCCTGTGGAAAATAGCGTCAAGGTTCCAAAACCCACCCCTAGAGAGTAGAAAATCTGTCCTGCGGCATCCATCCACACGACTGGGTCCTTCAGTCTCTCCATCTACGATTAACAATAAAGCCAAAATTTGACCACTGATTGAGATACGTATGGTCAGTTAGTAATTTGGTAGCAATCTCAATCGCAACCTCACTCATTCACTCAGACACTCCCTCTCTCCCTCCCTCCCTCCCTATCTCAAACTCTCCCTCACTCCCTCCCTCCCTCCCTCAAACTCTCCCTCACTCCCTCCCTACCTCCCTCAAACTCTCCCTCACTCCCTCCCTCCCTTCCTCCCTCCCTCACTCCCTCCCGCATTCCCTCCCTCCCTCTCTCCCTCCCACCCTCCCTCACTTCCTCTCTCCCTCCCTCACTCCCTCACTCCATACATACATACATACATACATACATACATACATACATACATACATACATACATACATACATACATACATACATACATACATACATACATACATACATACATACATACATACATAGTTTATTTGATAACGCAGGTTACAGAATACGCAAGACTGAAGTCCTGATGTGGACCTGCCTATCTACTTGTTAAAAACTAAAGTATATACATGTGAATAAATAGAAAATCAACAGAAGTTAAATAATAAATAATAACAATACAAATATAAATAAGATTAATAATAAAAAAATTCCTCATTCCTATTTCTTATCATGGAAGATTCCTTATTATAGCTTATAGAATTAATTAAGTCCCTGCTAGATCTAAGTCTTTTTTTAAGACATTCTAAGCTAGGAGACTTTTTGATCGAATCAGGAAGTGAATTCCAAGCAATGGCAGCTCTATGCTTAAAGTCAGCCTGCCAATTTCTGATTTAGGACTTGGAAATTCAATATTCATTGATTTCCTCAGGCAGTTAGGTGATTGTTTTAATGTTACTAGATCATTTAAAACATTGGTGTTGCATCTATAGTAAGATTTATACGCTTCTACTAACAGTCTCTTAGTATAGTAAAATGATAAATTGTTCCAGCCTTTCAATTTATTTAATTGATCAGCATTCGAATTCCTTGAAAGCTTAAATATAAGTTTAGAAGCTCGTATATGAGCACGCTCAAGATCATCCATTAGTGCAGGTGAGCAGGAACCCCATACTAGTATTCCGTATAAAACGCTTGGAAGTACAGTCCTAAAATAGATGGTCTGTAGAATGGATGATGGCAAGAATTTAATTCTTCTGAGGACTGCTATTTTCTTATTAAAAGATTTTAACAGACTTTTAGTGTGTTCTTGCCAAGAAAGATTACTGTCTATAGTTACTCCTAGACATTTACATGATGATTTTAATTCAATAAATTTTTCACCATACTTCAAAGGCAACACTGGACCGATGAATCTCTGTTTAGATAATAATAAGGCCTCTGACTTAGTTTCATGAGCAATCAATCTGTTAGCACCACACCAACTAAGGACTTGATCTAATATAACTTGCATGGCCTTAATTATAATAACAATATTATCACTTACAGTAAATATGGTAGTATCATCAGCAAACATATAAAGTTCTCCCGAGGTTACAGATTCAGGAAAGTCATTAACATAAAGGGAGAACAGTTTGGGTCCTAAGATTGACCCTTGTGGTACTCCAGACTTGATAGAGCTAGTGTCTGATTTCACTTCATTAACTTGAACAAATTGGTTACGATTTAACAGGTAGCTTCCCATCCAAGATAGTAAATTTCCTGATATACCAACAGCTTTCAACTTTTGTAATAGGATGGTATGATTCACCGAGTCAAAGGCCTTCCTGAAGTCAATAAACAGCACACCAACTTTAAGATTATTATCTAGGGCCCACTTCCAAGTGTCAGTAAGATGAAGAAGGAGACCCTCTGTAGAATGATTCTTGCGAAAGCCCCATTGATTGTCGCTAAGCAGGTTCTGAGCTTCAAGGTGATTGTCTATGCTGTTGCTTATAATGTCTTCAAGAATCTTTCCTGGAATACTTAAGAGAGATATGGGCCTGAAGTTGCCCATATCAGTGGGTGCTCCCTTTTTAAATACTGGCTTAACACGTGAGAGTTTCCAGTTTGTTGGAAAAACTGCATCATCTATACTTTTCTCGAAAACTGGCAGCAGGCTATGGATAGACGATGGATAGACGATGGATAGACGATTCCCCAAGTTTAAGATCCTTGGGTGAGACTAGGTACGGTCCAGTAGCTTTGTTCGGGTTTGATGATTTTTCAATTTTCTTCTTCACTAGCTCCCAATTTAACTCTATGTCACATATTGTGGGAGTAACTCTTGTTACATAAGAAGTTAAGGTGTTTGGATCAAGAGGTTCTAAATTCCTCCCTCACTCACTCACTCACTCCTTCCCAGGCTCCCTGTCATCTCTCTCTCCCTCCCTACCTTCCTCCCTTCCTCATTCACTCGCTTGACATTCCAGCTGTCTAGTAGGGTAAAGGTTTGTATATGTATTCTTTTGCCTTTTAATCTCTTCATAAAATCACTTCCTATATTTCGTTAACATCCAGGTATCTCCCCCCTTAGTGATGAACAAACCTCTGGGATAAACAATCGCGCTAATCCTTGTGCCCAGCCTTCTAGATGAACACCACGAAAGAAAAACGTTACGAGGTTGGTGATGATGAAAATAAGAACAACAATCATAACCTGAAATTTACGAGAGAAACAGTGTTAGTTTGAAAACAATTTTTGCCACCTTAACTCATAAGGATGATGATGGTAATGGCAATGGCAATGGTGACGACGACGACGACAACGAGGATGATGATGATGATGATGGTAGTGATAATGACGATGATAATCATGATGATGATGATGATGATGATGATGACGATGATGATGACGGTAGTGATGATGATGATCATGAGGATGATGATGACGATGATGGTAGTGATGACGATGATGATGATGATAATGATGGTGGTGGTGGTGGTGGCAACGATAATGCTGGTGACTATGATATACCTTGAAGAGGAAGGAGAAAGACTATTCAAATCATTGGCTTTGGCACATTGGTCGTCAAGTGCTCAACAGTAACGTTGCTGTGATGAATACTTTAATAGGAGTTGAAATGAATTGAAATGGACTGTTGCAATCTTAAAAATAAATCTTTTAAACACGCACAAGCTTAAATGGAACGCATTTCGTCAGATTATGTACTCTTTCATTTCTCGTTACTAACCTTTGATGCTCTACGAGAACCTCGCATGCTCAGTATGAATGACAAAGTCCATGACACCACAACAAACAAGTACAGGTACATGTTGATGCCTGCCAGTAAACACAATCATTATTTAGTCAAGGAAGCATCTCACTGCTGGCACGCAAGGCTGCAATGAATCCTGTTTCTTAGGAGACGGGGTGGCCGAGCAGTTAGAGCGCTGGATTGCAAAGCGGAGGCCCCGGTTCAAGTCTCACTCTAGCTCGGCAAAGCTCGGCCACGCTTGTAAATAGCCCACTGGTCTGCCTCATGCCAGCTGGGATTCTTAACCTGTTATGTTTATTTTGCGTGCTATAAATACTGCCGAGGTAAATAACAGTATATTTTTTTTTAATTTAGGAAAGTCAACCAGGGATCATATAAAGAAACGTGGAGATCATTTTAAAGTTGCAAGACTAAAATATCCGGCCAAGTACAAGTGGTAAAATTCAGACATTGTCCATGTCGTCTTGAGTCCTAAAAGATCATTCTAAGAAGAACTGGTAGGGCTATAGCCCCCCACCCCCTTCTGCGGTCCGTGTGACATTCATAAAACTTTAGGGTTTTATAAACCTTATTCCAAAATGGCGGCAAATTTATTATTCTTTTGTTTGCATGTTAATTAGCCCTCTTTGCCTCATTTTCACTTCAAAATTCTTTTGTATTTGGTACATGTTGACGAAGCAAAAAGGGCTAATTAACATGCAAACAAAAGAATGATAAATTGGCCGCCATTTTTGGAATAAGGTGTATACACTGGTCCAGAAAACCCAGTGCGAAGGGCATGTCATTTTCTACCATGCGCGGCATTGAAGACTTGGAGCTCCAACCTCCATTTTGATATCATATAGCTATCTCCTTCGCGAATAGGGGATGAACATTGTTGCGCTTTTAAAAGGAAGCAAACCGAGTAAAAGAAACAATGTGTCCTCTCATCAGATACAAACTGAAATAAGCTGCTTTAACCGACGAATCTTTAGTTTTATCATGCATTTGAACTGTTGGGAAAATCTGGTCATCGATCTGGAATGTCAGTGATGGCCAGTTTATCTCATAAACGTATAGACTCGGTTGATAAAAACAGACCTTCGTTTAATCATCGCCATCGAAGTTTCTCTAAGAACTAACTAACTCTCTTGTTGATCCTGAAGACTTGGAGCTAGTCCAACCTCCATTTTGATTTCACATAGCTATATCCTTCGCGAATAGGGGATGAACATTGTTGCACTTTCAAAAGGAAGCAAATCGAGTAAAAGAAACAATGTGTCCTCTTATCAGATGGAAACTGAACGAATCTCTAGTTTTATCATTTGAGTTGTTGGGAAAATCTGGTCATCGATCTCGAATCTTAGTGATGGCCAGTTTATCTCATAAACGTATAGACTCAGTTGTGATAAAAACCGACCTTTGTTTAACCATCCCCACCGCAGTTTCTCTAGGAGCTAACTAACTCTCATGTTGATCTTTCGAAATACAGATACAGGATTTAAGATCCTCGCAACTGCGGTTCAGCATTACCCTTTTCAATTCCTGCCGATAACGAAATCAACATTTCAAACAACTCATTTGACGTGAGCGCTCACCTGTGCTATTGTCAATATCATCTGCAACGTTTAATGTTTTTCGGTACCAGTAATACTCAGCCGGACTGCTCTTTGAGCACTCTGGGACCAAAGTTTCAGTTCCATTGTTCTTTACTGTGGGGCATTCACTCCACACAAGGCTGCTCCTCATCGAATGAACAAAGTAGTACAGACACCATGCCACGATGTAATTGTAATAAAAAATCGTTATTAGGCTCATCAAAGTGGCAGCCACACCGATCCCTCGAAGACTAGGGCTAAGATCTTTCCAAGATTCAATCACCGAGTTCCGCCCCAGCCTTTGTCCAACCGCCATTTCCAGGCAAACTAGGGGAATTCCTTCTATTATGAGCATTATGAAGTACGGTATAAAGAATGCTCCTGCAAAGACACGAGTTTAACGTTAATTACGCGCTACAAAATGTGTATCCGTCGTTTTTCTCTTTCAAGATATTAATGCGTGCCGAGACGTGCTTAATGCTCCTCGCTTGCCAGACTCGTGAGCCCTCATATCAAGGAAGGCGAGACGATATTTTCAGCAGTCATACAATCTCCGTTTATATTTGTCATGCCTGCTCTAATTCCTTTTCGGGACTTGGATTTTGCCCAACTTGCTATCGCTAAAATACAGCCAGACTCATTTTGAGCCTTGTTTTGAAATCATCATGCAATCACTATTTCTTTATCAACATAAACTAACAGATGGTCTTTTTATCCAACCTGGTGTCTTTCTGTCTGCAAGAAACCTGCCTGTATATACTGAAAGGTCGTTCAGGGATCATCGTATCATCTTGCCTACCTCCTCCATGCTTGAAACAAAGCTGAGGGAACCGCACTACATTACCAAAGGCCAGCAGATACGTCAGTACGGCTACAAAATAGTCTCCTTTGCTACTCCAAGGCATCTCAGGAACCCTGTTTTGAAAAAGTTGGTTCACTGATGAACCGCAACAGTATATGTTCCCGGACTGAGACCTAAGCAAGTGCGATTTCCCGCCATTTCTGACATCCGCCTTATAAGGAACCGTGGTACTAGGGCGTACGCCGTTTGCTTCACTGAGACTTTCGTTCTTAAAGTTATTCGCGTATCTGCCATTCAAAGGCAGACTCATTCTTCCAATTTGGTACACAGGTTTATTGCGTGACTTGTTGCCGCAAGTTGGACAAGAGTTTTCATCGGTAAAACTGCTGTCTAGAAGGCCTCGGTTCTGCGGTCTCACATTAGCCCAGGATACTTTGCAACCTTGGTGCTGCTGCTGTCCCTTTCCCTCGTTTATGTACTTACTTCTGCTTGTTTCACTCTTTGGCAAATTCAAAGCTTTAGTTTCGAAGATCGTCATTGGAAATGCTTCTATATTATTGCTGTTGTCTTGAACTGAAGAACCAGACATGTTTTTACACTGTTTTCACTTGAACCTCTGTCTATGAAACGAAATAAAAAGAAACGAAACTGAATACCGTCTAAATGCCATATAAAAGTGTATATATTCTCTACGGGAAACGAAATACTGTCGACTAAAAGTCACGCGAACTTGGTTGAGCGAATCCGCCGCAAAGTTCTTTCACAGGCAGCTGAATACAGCAGGAACTTCTAGTAACTGATCAAAAATGTATACACTGCGGTACTTTTCAGTCGAATTCCGAAAGTACATTCGTTTATGCATCCTTTCATTCGTTTTTTAGTGATCTATCGTGACTGGGTTAAAAAAAATGTCCCACCGGCGTAACTTTCTTTGTCGACAAAATATCCAAGGTAGTATGAGCCAATGCATAGAGAACACTGAGACCTTTTAGGCTTAGGGCTTAAAATTATATTCTGTTACCAGTCCTAACGAGCAACAGTTCTCATTGAAACCTTCTTTTACAAATTTTGTTTGAACCGTTTCTCAAATCGCCTCATTAATTAGCCGTCGTTCCTGTCTCTTGACACACAACGTTCATAAATTTGAATTCTAATGAAGGAGCTTCTCAGTTATCTCAGTGAAACTTTACTGATATTTAAGAATCCGGCTCTGGAAGGCGAGGAGCTTTTTACATGAAGGTCTACGCGAATTGTTCTCACCTAAATAATGTGTCAGTTTAGACAGGGGCACCCAACGAGTCAAATCAACTAAAAGCTGTAGAAAGACATTTTTAAGTACCTTATATTGTTTGAAGTCTGTTTAAAGTGATGTTTTCATTAGCTAGAACAAGTTCATCTGTTCGGATTTCCTAGGTGAAATTTTAATTGCCCGAAAATTTTAGGGAACAAAATCTTCCTTTGAGAAAATGCAAGCTGAAATGAACTTTCCACGAACTTTCTAGGGAACTATTTTCTTTCCGAAAATGCTAGATGACGTTTTTGACTGCGAAAAACAGCAATTACGACCTTTCCGAAAACATCAGGTGCTATGATTTCTCAATTGCGAATCTTTTAGGCCACGTTTTAGTTAACGAAAATCCGAGTGCACTCTTTAATCGACGCCGAAAGCCAAAGGCGAATTACTCTCCACCGAACAGATATCTACCGAAACTTGTCGTTGGGTGCCCCTGTTTAGACTTGATGTCTTTTAAAACACTCGATCAATGCAAGCGATCACCTTAACTGACATGAGATCCCGCCTGCCGTTAATTTCAGTATTCAGTTAACAAACCATCTCTAGTCCAGCGACCTCCCCGGAGGCCATTTTTTTTTAAAGCAATCCGAAACTTTGCTCTCGAAAAGAGAGATGCCATTGCATTCAGCACGACTGAAAGTTAAATTAGTTCTCACTAAAACTTACCAAGAATCATAGCAGAATGTTTGAGTTAACAGGGTATAAACTAAGATATTGAGAAAATATTTCACGACTGCGCGCACCTGCAGCATAATGCTTAAACATTAAGAGATGTAACAAACTATACTCACTGACCGAGAGATTAAATCTTGTCGGACCGTAGCCTCCGATCGCTGGTGTTTAGAATTTAATATTTAAACGTTGATTTTCGTCGGATGTCATGAATTTTCGCCAGGCAATTACACGTATACCAAGTAAATAAAATTAGGACAATACGTGTTAAATGATTAATATGGCGTGGTATTAGTATAGTGGAGGTCAAAGCTTTACGGGACTTTGTGCACAAAAAAATTCGATATATAGCAACGGCAGGTGAAAGCACAAGAAGTTGAAACGCACCGCTTTCTTCCTTAGCAGTATCGCCAGTAATTATTATTATAACTCTGCAATCAAGATATTTATTATAGTAAGTGCATAGTTGTCGATCATATAATTATCATACGCGATGGAAAATTAACCAGTGCAAAACACATCTGCCGCAAAATTAGTAGTTCCATGACACGCTTGTACTAAAAAAAGCACTTAATACATAAAAATTGAGCCAATAGTACCCCTTATTTTGAGGTCACAAAAGAAAAAGGTCGACCCTTATAATTTCCAGTTTTCATACTACACTTCTCTCTCAGTTGCCATAGGAACCAAATTTCTGCCAAAGAATCAGGCCAAATTAACAAGACAAACACAGATCCGTTTACAATTAGGAAGTTTTAACGCTGGTCGGAATTAAATGCCCACTAATAACAGTAAAGTCATTAAACTTTGACTGGTTATCAAACGACCAGGTATTAAAATGTCAGCTTGGGATATGGCTAGAAACAAAGACTGAACACACTGAAGAGCTTGAAGTAAGCCCGTAAAAATGCTTTAACTGGTTTTTGTTTATATCCAGTGTTCGAGACTAAAGAGATACTGCCCTTCCTCAGCCCTGCGTGGGGTTTGTACGACTGACATATGTCTTTTTTCGAGCTTGAAAGTGACTTCCAAATAATTCTGACTCGGTTGCAACATGAAACGACATGGTGAGAATTTGGCTCTTTCGGACTGGCTTTTCCCCTTTAAAGACAGGTGGCACAAATCTAAAACTATAACGAAAGCTTACTTTATTATATGTATAGCGAGAATTTTAGGCAATAAACCTTGTAAATAGAATTCTATATGTGCTATATTTTCACATGTGAAAAAAGGGATACGTCCAATCAGCTTCGCGTACAGCATTCTTCACATGTGAAAAAATAACCAATCACCGTCCAGAGTAGAATCACTTAGCCAATCAGAGCAAAGCACTCAAATGGTCTCCGAGAAGCGCGGGCTTCAATTCAGCGCCCGCTCGAAGTTTGTGTTTCAAAAACATGGCTTCGGCTTCCCGTTTTGTTCCATTGGATTTACCGTTAAATGATTTCAAGAGTTTCCCGCTTCCGGTGTCATGCAGTGCATTATGGGATAGGCTCTCCAGAAAAGTGAGCACCACGTGAATATCTCCTTGCGTTTGTTTACCATGTATCTTGGCTTATTTCTCCGTCTTTAATTCATCTGCTAGCAACCCTAATCAACAAAGTACATCTAAAGATTCAAGTGTGCAGCTTTGTGAATAATGTTGAGGGAAAAATTACATTTAAAGTCATGATTTCAGGCCAATAATTTAATTTTGTGACTTAAACTATGAGTTCTGAGGAGTCTGGTCTAACTTACGACGAAGTTAACTCTTGGCGTGCAGTCGCTCGGCTGTGTCCCGTTCAAACAAGTATGAACAGTGCAGGTTTGTTTGGCCCATTTATTCAACCTTTACCCGCTGCTGGGACAGCCAGCAACTACACAATCCGGTGCCATACCTAGAGAAGAAATCAAAACAGAAATACGATTACACACGTGAAATATTTCACGAGCAAACGTCCCGCTCGAAATTCATCTAGTTTGATCGCAATATTTCCGCAAGAAAGGCGTCAAAAGCAAACGAAATGGCTTGACTCACCAGTTTACAGGATTGCTGACCAATACGAGAGGTGTTAAGGTAGTATTCCAGTGGAAAAACGCAGTATAAATAGGAGATAAACAGACGCGAATATGAAACAGTATGAAGACATTCGAGAGTTGGTGCTCACTTTTCTGCAGAGACTATCCTATAATACAGTGCGTAACAAATGGAAGCGCGAAACTCTTGATGCTTGTATTGAGAAGCAGGAGGAACATGTAACATTTCTATAAACTGCAGTGTAAGTCAAAAGAGTGCGAATTTGTCGTTGCACAGCGCGAAGCGCAGCCATCACAAGATTGAATCTGACAAGCGAAAACATTTCATACTTTGTATTTACGAATTCTCCAGTATTTTTTCAGTTATTCTAAATAGGAAGTGATATTTAAGCTTGTGTAGGCTCTTTGTCTACTTGTTGCTGTCCTGGAAACCGGACATGTTTTCTATTACGCTCGGTCATGTAGATCAGTTCTGAATTTTTTGCCGTTCTTCATGTAAGCTTATTGAATCGGGAAAAATAAAACTGATTTGAAGTATAGGTTTAATTCTCGTTATATATATAATAAAAAAATACAGCATAGAAAACAGCATTTGGAAAACGAACGAGTGAGCGCAGCGAACGAGTTCGTTTTCCCAAGTTTTGCAACTCGTGAATAAAACTCCGTACATCGCACTTTCTATGCTGTAATCTATATTTACGGTATACTGTTCTAAAGCCACTAAAAACCGCTAAAGCCGTTAAAAACCGTAATAGAATTTAAACGTTTTAGTCCAGGCGTTCATAACCGTCTTTTCCAGCTTTTTTGTTTTTGATTGCTTCATGATGGCATGCTTTTCTTTTGATCAAGATATTGGTTCGTTGCATCAGATGTAGAGGACGAAATTAAAGGTGCTTTTAGTTTTGTTCGTAATGATGTACACGGCCGTAGCTGCGTAGGAGAATATATTGCCGCCGGCTTGGAGACAGCAAAAAACGCAAAAAAACGTTCCTTGAGGGTCCGAATATTCTCATTGTTGTTAAAAAAACCGATAAAGGAATAAGTGATTTACCTTGTTATGTACCAGATCGGCGCTTAATTTGGCCAGCAAGAGGATTAAACTTTGTAACAAAGGCAATGAACCATCTTTGATGTTTAAATGATCGCCACCGACAAACGGGAGGTCCCCTGATTTCCATTTCCACTGTTTGCTCCATCTTTTTCGAATAGCGATTGGCCGGGATTAATTAAAAAATTTGTCTATATACCCGTAATAACCGGCTTCAGTCAATACTTTGAAAGATGGTAGAAATTGTTGTTTCTACAAATCATATGTAATGTAATTTAATCAGTCTTGAATTCATATGACGGCGGTATAGTCGATTATTACAGTTTACCTGTGAATTCAGCTGCCCTGTTGTTGTTGCGGTTTTGAGTCTGTTTTCAATTGGAAAAGCTCCCCAAAACTCTCGACTATTAAAAAGTCGAAATCTGAAACACTGGGCACCGATATGGACAAAAAGTGAAGGAGTGTCAAATACGTCATTAAAATGCTCTCTAAAACAGGCTGGGATTCGCTTCAAAGAAAACCAAGCTATAGTGTTAAACAATCGCGGCTAATTATTTTTTAAAAAAATTCAACTTTTCACTTAAACGGTCATTAGACCGAATTTTTGTGACCTTCGCCATCCAAATTTCTTTGAGTCACGGCCATTAAGCGCCCTATTCAAACATGTCTTTATATTTTTACCAAGTATACATTTCTTAATTTCAAATTTGTTTGAGTGTTATTCGAGCCTCTGCCAGGTACGGACAGCATGTCGTGGTGCTAGTTATGCTAGCAAACAAGTCAGTAACGAAGTAAAGCATGACTGAAGAGCATTTAAATAGCAGGTATTCACAGTGGTGGTGTCAAAGTTTTGGATAGCATTTGAATTATTAATCAGTATCGTCTACAAACATTTGGGATGCACCAATTTGCTTTCTGAAAGGCGATAAGAATAGAATGGATTCAACTACCTTACTACAAATAACAGTATTCAAATTTCGCTTTTTTTCGATTTAGTAAGACTTTTTAGGCGCAAAAAAATAATATTTAGTAATCTTTACTGATAAGGAGAGGGTTTCGATCAGTGTTTTAACTCCACAAAACGTTTGAAGTGTTTTACAATAAATGTCGCTCCTTTTACTTGATTAAAAAACCTGGTGCGCTTAAATAACAAATTAAATGGGAACTGGCCCTGTCAAGGGAAAAGAGTAAATATAAAGAAATTAAAATATTTCTACTGTTTAATTAGGGCTGTATTCTGTGGAGATACGTAGTTGTTTTAGGGGTTATCGC
This sequence comes from Pachyseris speciosa, assembly GCA_016490735.1. Lineage (NCBI taxonomy): Eukaryota > Metazoa > Cnidaria > Anthozoa > Scleractinia > Pachyseridae > Pachyseris > Pachyseris speciosa. The sequence goes on from JAEMWC010000153.1 coordinate 1,111,933, forward strand.
GTCGCGGCTTGCACTCAGGTCCAAAGGTCATTCCGAATTCGCTTTTCAGCCACGTTCCGAATAAGAATGAACCGTAAGAGACCCCTAGCTTACTACTAGGGGGTACTGACGCCCGTTTATAATGGGGTAGCCGTCCCCTGAGGCACATATGTGTTGTAGTTCAATTTTTATCCTTGGTTCGAAAATAAAAATTGAACCACAACATATGCATAGTTGCATTAAAGAGTTTTTTTGCTGTAAAATGCTTTAACTACAGTAACTACTTTCTTGATGTGTCGAGGCACAAGTGTGTCTATCAAACGGTGAAGTATTGACCCGGGGGACAAAATTTGGGTGGGGATGTGCCGCCGAGGCCGTTAAACCCTGACCTCTCGGAGTTAGAACAAAAGAGGAGAGGACAATTAAGCTTTTTAAGAAATTGGAATGGTTACTTACCATTTTATGATGAAATTAATGTAATCAAGTTATGCTTAGTGTTTAAATGCCTTAATGGCCTTAATGGCTAATGCCCTGAGTATCTGTCCAATACACTGGCACGGGTTAGTGATATTTCTACGAGGCAGTCGAGGCATGGAAGCATAACCCTGAGATGCCCGAAATACTCGCGTGGAACAGAGGGAGGAAGAACTTTTGCAGTCGCTGCAGTGAAAGAGTGGAACAAGCTCCCTATTAACATTAGATCTAGTCACAATGTTAAGCTTTTTAAGAAAAATTATGTGAATTATCTTAAGGAATCATACATAGGACTCGACTATTTCTCTATTTCATAAGTTAAACTCTATTTTAATATTTTAGTATTTTAGTCATTAGTCATTTTATTTATTACATTTTATGTATAGTATAATGAGGGCCACTAGTTTATCACTGTAAAATGTTTTTACCCTCGTTAAATAAAAATATCATCATCGTCATTATCATCACCTTGTTTAAGAAAAATCTGTTCATTTCAATACCCTGTTTAAGGTGGGTTAACATGTGAATGTTAAGTGATATTTTGAGTGAATTTTTGAGGAGTTTAAAGAAGGGATTGAAATGTAAAGAAAATGTTTTGAAACACCACTAGACAGTTGACACCCCACAAAGGCACTTTAGGTTGCTGGGGCACGGTTTGGTTTCCGTCTACTAATTTTCAACTTCAAATTCCGATTTTAACCCTTTGGCACCCATGCCGGCCAAAACCGGCCGTAAAAAACTCCCATGCTTCAAAACATTGCAACTTTCTCAATCGCACGAATATTGCCTTAACTGTTAGTTGTGAGCACGAAATGGAATGCCCTTTAAATTTGGATATCCAATAAATGCAAGAAACGTAGCGATTTTCACCAAATATGGCTTTTTGAGTCTGGACAAGAACGAAACTGACCGTTTTTAACGTCAAAGAGAAACGACAAAAATGCCCCTTTTTGCCTTCAAGTTCTTTAAGGAAATCATCGCCGAAAAACCAAACTTCAACCATCATAACGAAATTCAGTCCTTTTTCTAGCTTAGGAATGACTTTTTTGTTCATATTCTTCTCCCGAGCGTAGATACAGCCTTTTGTTCCAGTGCATTCGGGCCTTTCCGCCATTTTCAACATCTAGACCACATTGCATGCTGGGAAATGACGAGAATTTTTGACAGCACCCGTTCCTTCTCCCAATTCTTTCACATACAGCCACTCCGACCTACTACCAAAAATTCCTGCTTGTGGTCATCTTCAGTACTCAGAAATTCCAAAATATGTGGCGGTAGGTCGAGAAATTCATCAATAGTCGAGTCCCAAAGGTACTAAGTTTTCGACCGGCCAAATTCCCAGTTCGTCGAGTAACAAGCCAAATTCAACAACAAAGTACATCACCTTGCTCGATTCTTTGAGAAAGTGGACTCTTAGCTACCGTCACGCTTAATGATGCTCATCAGGCAGCCGCTAAAGATGAAAAATGGCTGTAAATTTAGCAGAAATCGCAAGCAAACCGAACTTGGGCCATTGTTGTCGCTTCACGGATAAAAAATAGCTACGTCAAAATGACGTTTTCAGAAACCTTGAGCCTCCAGTGGCTTAGGACAGCAGCACTTTTCCCTGGTAGTTCAAATAAAGAGTCACGAATTGCTATTCATCGTTTATAGGTGGAAAATCACTCCGAAAATGTAAAAACAGCCGGTAGTCAATGGGTTAAACTTTCATTAAATCTTCAAAATTTTCTATTTCCCTACTAAATTTAATTAATCCTTTGAGAAAAATTATCTCTTCCCAAATATACCCAAAATTGATCACAAAAAAAAAAATTCACAAAATATCCCACGACACAGTTTCGTGAAATGAGCGGAAGGATTTTTGATTGCTTGAAACGCGAATGACATTTTAATATTAAATCCATGTTAAGCGACAAAAAGCCGATATTCGGGTGTATAGAACCTTCGCCTTGAAAGAGACCTTTATTCGCCACCCTGATTTGTTTTTAATTTCAAATACAGAAGTGTTTTTTATATAACTGACATCATAGAATTCGGTTGAAAAAATTGTTGATACCGGCACATGGTGACCGCGAGTGTAGGTTTTTGTCTAGGGTCGAGGGTAAAATGTCGAGGTCAAGGGTAAAATGTGGAGGGTTGAGGGTCGTTGATATCATTATTTTTGGCATTTTTTAGAATGTTTTTTTTAATATATCTTTTTTTGTATCTAGTCGTCTCAAGATTTCCTGTCTTTCTCAAATTGGCAGACATGCCTGGATGTTACTCATGTTAGTTCGCGCGTTTCCTCTCTTTAGCCGAAGGGACTACCCAAATATGTTCCCTGGAGCAAAAAATATCGTTCTTGAAATCGAGGTTCTACTATGTAAATGAGGTTGACAGGCCTGTGCAATTCTCTAGCACGCGTTTTAACCTTTTTCATAGTTTGGCTCTTACGAGTATATTTTTGAGCGATCGCCCTCTTTCGTACGATATGAGGTGCGGACCCTTGCGGGTCTATTACGAACCAAAAAAGTGACCAGCTCCCACTTGGCTTTTTAGCTCATGGGTTCGACTCCCGTACAAGCCTGATTTTTTTTCAGGCTTCTTTACTGCCCTCTAAGTAGTGTTCATAACTG
>JAEMWC010000153.1:1122500-1182500 GCA_016490735.1 Pachyseris speciosa
ACGTTCAGGACGGTGGAGGTTTGGTCGACCGGCTTTTCGCCTCAGTCGACATGCCGAAGCATTTCAGGTAAAATATATTTAAATGTAACACTTTTTCTTCGCTGATCGATGCTTAACTTTAAGAAATAACTTTTTTGCAGGACTTGTGTTGGCTACATCGACGAAACTTTGTTATTTTAATGAAAGCTCAATGTTGCGTGCACGAACGGTTTGTTGCAGCTTTATTGAGGCCATTTAGGCCTTCCAATACTTAGAACATAGAAAAAAAGAAATGTCATTTTGAGGCGAAAGTACCGATTGAATCTAATGTACACTGGCGGCAGGGAAACGGTTGTTAATGCCGCTCGAGTCCTAGATTTCGCTCATGTCGCGTAATTGTTTTCGTTTGTGTAACTTTACCACTTGAATTGCCCCAAAATTTTATTACATATACTAATAGAGGAAACATTGCTGTTTTATAAGAACGGTACATTAAATTCGAAAGGCATGTACCAAGTAGTGATTTTTGCCCTCAAAGTTGGCTACTTTCGACACTTTTGAAAATACCTATTTGTAATAATATTTTGAAAAATTAGCAAAAATTGCTGTTTCAATATATTTGTATTCTGGCGACAACAGAGTATGAGGGAAGGTTCCTTCAATGAAAAAAATATGAATAGACAAGCCAGTTTCTTTTAATTTATGTACATGACACCAAAATAAGTATAGCATTTTTGGCATGTTTGAAGGCGCTAGCATGGATAAAGATTGAAATGTTGCCTCAGCAGAAATAAATAAATCCAAAAGAGCTGAAACTTGTGTTTTCCGAAATAGTTTCGTAAGGCCTTTATTGTGACAAAGTTTGAGGGATTTCGATTTTTCCATCTTGCATGGCTAAAGGTGACAGATAACTACTCTTATTAAAAAGAAGAAGCCGAGAAATAGAAGCAATCCTCGTCCCCAGGCGGATTGAATCTCCCTTCAAACCCTAAATTCTCTAGTTTCCTTTCTGTCTTTTCCATATATAACATTGTAGGTTTAGCCATAGTTAGTAAGGTTTAACTGGAGAAAGCTGTAAAAAAAATTCTTCCTCTACGAATTACTCGCTGGAACACGCGCAAGTGAAATAAGAGAATGCGAGAAAGTGCTGCAGAGAGGAAATTAACACGCGAACTAACATCCGGGCATTTCTGTCAATTCGAGAAAGGCAGGAAATCTTGCGACCACAAGAAAAACAAAGTAATAAAAAAGGATCATGTGTATTTTGTGCACCCCTCGACCGATATATCGGCCGATATATCGGCCGATACATCGGCCGAGTTGTCGGTCGACATATCGACCGATACTCGGCCGATGTATCGGTCGATATATCGGCCGACACTCGACCGCCATGTCGACCGAGGTATGTCGGTCGATATGTCGATCGATAGGTCGGTCGAGATATCGGTCGATATGTCGGTAGACATATCGACCGCGATTGTTTGTCCGACTGTCGGCCGACATGTCGATCGATAGGCTACCGACATTGTGCATATACTTCACTCATACTTGTGTACGGTTGATTGTAGCCTACGTCGCAGACGTAATTTAACCTACAGTGAGCGACAATTAAAGGCGACAATTAATAGCCGTTTAGACACGCATTCCGATATTTAAGCACTTGTTCTAATTTATTTACATCTAGCGTTTATTCTGTGATACCCCCAAGCCCCCAATTCAATATTATGTAGCCGCTGTGGTCTGTGCAGTAAAAGAAGAAATGGAAACATCAACATTGTTTGTGGGGGAAGGGGGCAAATGTATCCAAGACACTCAGAAATCAATTTCATTGCCAAGTGTCTCAACACTTTTGTCGCCCATTGTGGGTTAGTAACATCTACTTAACAGCGCAGTTACATGTTTCTGCATCACCGGCGACTGGTAACGAACATTAACAGGTCATGATTTCCCTCAAACCAAATGCTCCTTTTCTCTTAAACCAGCACGGTGCCCCTCCCCCCCTTCCCTCCTACTATTTCATAATGTCAATGAGAACAACATTCCCAATACTGGAAAAAAAATAGCAGCAATCTATAACTACTTTTTACTCGGGCTTTCCAAAGGAAACGCCCGAGTTGAAATTTCGGCTTCGTTTTTTTTTCGTTCAGCCACAGTTTGCAATTCTTTAATTAATACGCATGCGCGAAGATTTTACTGATGAGCACATGGCATGGTGTAATGGCGGACGGAGAAGAGTTTATACGGTGGAAGATCAGCACAAATACTGTGTACGGATACAAAACGGATACAAAATGTGCACACAGCGTTCACGGTAGACCCACACTAAAAGATGAGGAGCGCTTTCGGAACGGGTTGGTCCGCAAACCTTCATTAGTTTTATTCCAGTACCTTGTTATTCTTTATCGTCCTTATGCTTTTTCCTGCCAACTGTATTTTGTGTATTTGGCAGTATTTTACCTGGGTGCTAGGTAACGACTGAATTTGCGGCACATGATCCGAACAAAGCAATGAGAAATTTGTAAGGTTGACCAAAACAGGATGAAATGCTCATAACTTATACATCTGACAATGCTGAACTACGCTTGTGAATTACTTCTATTTTCGGTTGAGTAAGACGAAACTACGTTTGGTCACCAAGTGTTAACGCTAAAACTACAGTGTCATCAGGGACAACTTGACTGGTTTCCAACGGTAACAATATCAGCAGCCGCGCATCACTTACCATGAAAGCCAGCCAAATTTGGAAGAGACAAACGACCTCGGCCAGTACTAGTATGTTGTTCTCCGCATTTTGCTGCTTATGACTTCAAAGGCCGACAAGTTGCCACTGGAAACGGAGCTAGTTGCCCATGACAACAACACCATTTTAGCGTTAAAAACTGGTGATCAAACTTGGTCGCGCGTTACTCAACTGATAATCGTGGTATATAAGAACAATACCCTCCATCTGGAGCGAAAATATGCTATGATTTTTGTCCGCGGACATTATCTGTTCCGAGTAGCAAACAGTTTTCCGAGAGCGTTTTTCCAGTTTCACTCGAATCGAGAGACCAAAATGGCGGCCTGTCGAACTCAAGGATCGGCATCTACGATCTCACGGAAAAATAGGGGAGTGTGAACAGTCTAAAATATTTGATGCCTGATTATAATACAGTACCCGACAGTCGACCGATATACCACCGACAGTCGACCGATATTCCACCGACAGTCAATGATTAACGTATCGGTCGAGTGTTGGCCGATAAATCGACCGATACTCGGTCGATATCTCGGTCGACATATCGACCGATACTCGACCGATATCTCGACCGACATATCGACTGACATATCTCGGTCGATACATCGGCCGAGTGTTGGCCGATATATCGACCGATACATCGGCCGAGTATCGGTAGATATGTCGACCGACGCTCGGCCGATGTATCGGTCGATATATCGGCCGATATATCGGTCAGGGGGTGCACAAAATACACACGATCCATAAAAAATACAAAAAATAGATGAATAATGCTCTCGAATCTCGACATTTTACCCTCGACAGTCGACCATCGACCGTCGACAAAAACCTACATTCGCTGCGCGCGCCAACGTTCACACCCTGTTTAAGGCGTCCGGTCCAGAAACACACCCAGCCCTGTTCAAGGCGCTAAATACACGCTAAATACGGGCAGCCGTGCCCACCATCCTTCCCGCATTTCCTCGGGGTGGGGCTACGGCTACAAAAGTATATACTCTGCAAGATTCAAAATCATGAAAACCGTACCCTGTTTGGCGGCAGATACCCGTTTAGGCCAAATGAGGGAGTACCCCCCACTGGAGTATTGACAGATGAAAATCTTAAAGTTTTTGACTCGACTAATGGAAAACGAAATGGTTCTTTTGAAAGGCGATTATAAATCGACAGGAGCCCTCCTGAAATCGACTAGCGAACGGGACTGTAAGGAAATTTGGGGTTAAAAGCTCTAAACTGAGACAATTTTAAGAATATCTTTCCTCCAAGACACGTAAGTGTTGTTTAGGCTGAATTTAAAGAATTTCTAAATCGAGTTTATCACCCATTCGAAGTGAAGAGTGAAATTTCAGTTCAAAATGAACAGTTTGAAGTTTACTTCGAATTGAATGTTTGATAGGCAACTAGCCAAGGCGCCAAATAAATCAACAAAATATAGATAAACATATTAAAACCATATCAAATGAATTTAGAATTATTTACGATACTAAACTCAATTTAGAATTATTTATGATACTAAACTCAGCTTTCATCCAGCCGCTGTTGCCGATGCGACTAACTAGACAATAATAATTTACCGAAATACATTGAAATAAGTCGGCCACAAGGCGCTTCCCGTTTTTACCAGGGAAAACACGCTTTAAACGAGACAAAAACTGCAAATCCTAGTACGACTTCAATCCTTGAAGTCTTCCAAGGAATATTTTCTCACTGGTCATAACAAATTACGGCAATAGACGATTCAGTGTGATTGCGTAAGATGAAACAAAAAGTCAGTTAACAACTGACGCAAAAACTAACCTTTAGGATCGATAACTCTAAGGCTTAAAAATGTCACATTGATTACCACCAAAAAGCATATTGGAAAACGATGAATCTTCGCACGCTCGATAAACGAGCATATGCAAATTTTTCACGCAAGTTGTTAGTGATTAGCTTGACGATGTGGCTTCAGTTAAACATTTTAACTTCGCATGTTGTTTCGTATCAGAAAATTTAACATTGTTTCATGATTTCCAAGACTTAAAACTAGTATCACATTTAACTACCAGACATTCTGAGTAGAATACTCTCCGAGAATCACTTACCAGGCAGCAAAACTTGCTATATATATTACACTGGCACGTTTTAACTAGGACACAGAAATGGAAAAAAATCAATTTCCATTTTCTTGAGTACACAAACTGCTGTTTTCCACTCAAAGATACAGCTGTTTTTATTTTTACGTGGATAAATTTGCATGTGAAATTCGTATAAGACGCATCACAGGAGGGAACACATTATGAGAATCGTTCACTTCCGTCAATGTATCAGTCGCCCAATTTTGTCCCGCTTTCTCTTTTCTTCGGTCCTTATTTACAAACAGACGTGACAAAATTTGACTCTTTTTTCCTGATGAATTGCAGTTGCCAATTTTCTCACCATCGTGTTAGGTAAACACGGCACTTGGAATAAGAATCCGTTCTCTTCACAGGGAATTATAAAACACTAGCAAGTGAACATGTGTGTGACATGTGCAGGTACATTTTCAAATAAATTCTCGGGTAATACTTATTATTTGTCATGCGATCCCAGGTAATACGAGCGTTTTACTAAAAGCAGCCTTGATTTTCACTTGTCAGGTTGCCTTATTTACATAGAATGACGTTGGCAATATGACTACAATTGTAGCCCTCCCATTGAAAGGAGTTAAATTTATTTAAATGTGAAAACGTACGTGCAAAATTCAAGCACCTGATCGCCATGGACCAAGATTTTCGACTCATGGGATGTTCGCTATAATAGTATTTTTTAAAAAAATGAAAAAAAAAATATATATATATCGTCACACTCAGAAAGAGGTGTCATTTCTTTTTTCCGGACCTTCGCACTATCATCAGTGTTTTCAATTCGGTGTGGGTCGCAATATTAATGCGTCTCACGGTAGCTCTATGCGCAGACTTTCCGGCATTGCCGGCTTATATCCTCACTGCTTTCTCATCTCCACCATAACGCTGAGAGTACTCAAAACCTGACGCGCTTTCAAGTCTTCATGTTTATAAGCAGCGATTTTCAGTCTTAATGGATACACTGAGCCGGCCGAAAATGATGAACTGTATACTGATTTTGGGGTATATTTGGGAAGAGATATTTTTTTCTCAAAGAACTAGTTAAATTTAAAATTGGAATTTGAAGTTGAAGATTAGTAGATGGACACCAAAACACGAAAATTTGGTTTATCAACGGAGTTGATAATGTAAATTGACCAACGTACAGGGATTCGATTAGCTGACGTTTCGAGCGTTAGCCCTTCGTCGGAACGAATCGAGGAATTGTGGGTTGTGTATGGTTTATTGCGTTCGACGAAGGAAGAACGCTTCCTAATCTTCTGGGTTGCCTGTTATCGCGTAGGTGCCCTGTGCACGCAAGCCTCATGGACCACATGGCCCTCCATATGGTGGTTTTAGGGTTAACATACCAAACCTACCAATACTCGAACGCACTTTCTAATCTACGATTACTACTAGTATACAGAAAATGGAGTTAAACTTGGCATGGGTATGATAGGCAAAACGAACCTGAGAAAAGAACACCTTGAAAAGAATATCGGTAAGTCACGTGTTATACCAGTACATACATTGAATCGTCATTTATTGTCATATATTATTCAACACATTGTGAGAATGACGCTTTCAATATTGGTCGTGCGTGCTCAACAGATTCCCTGCGGCATACGCAATTTCCCATGTCGCGGGGGAAAATAGCGGCTTTTCCAGCTTTCCTTCAACAAACTCAGTAAATTGTGCTTTGTCATCAATGTGTTGAATAATAAAACAATTATCTCACTCAATCTTGCGGAATATCGCCTGATTTTAGCCAACTCGGCCTACGGCCTCGTCGGCTAAGTATTAGGTGATAATCCACTTGATTTCACAGGATAATTGCTAAATATTGGCACATAGATAGGCCCTAAATCTGTGTCTAGTTGTTTGTGTTTTCATCTCTCGCAGTCACCAAAGCCCAAAACAAGAACATGATCAGCAGATTTAGGGTTGCTGCTATGTAATTATGGGATCCTAATATCAATTCGTTTATTTGCGTTTACCGTCTCATCAATGACCTCCTTTTTCACATCAGTTAAGATTTATCAAAAAATCTGTCAACGCGAAGCCATTTCTAGTGCGAACGATTTTTTGCACCCACCAAAATTTTTGCAAGCGCAACGAAACTTCAAAGATTCCGTCGACTAACTTTGGAGGCTGTAAAAATTTTGTCAGGCGAGAAAATCCTTTGTTCGTTGACATCCATCCGTCATTGGGTCATCAAATTGATGACGGACTCCTTGAGTGTGGGTTTTGCGGTTGCCTTGCTTTAGAGCCATCTTTCACTAAAAAAAAATTTCGCATCTTCATGTGCGAACAGGATTACGAAAACAAAAAATTGGTGATTACAAAATTTTCACTTTTTTTGCAAACGCCAAACTCAAATTTTCGTCTTAGTGCGAACAGGGCCTTAAACAGAACTACCCTCTCGAGGAAGACAATTAGGAACTCAGCAGGATCGGAAGGAAATTATAAATAAAACAAGATTTCTAGAAATTTAGTCAGGAATGGTGTGACAATTTTTTTCGCCCTCTCGTTTAAGTTTATTCAGCTATAATTCAGTATTGAAAAAGCATGGTTGATTTTTCTTCAGACGTTAGCGTTAGCCGGGTGGCCTTGCATCAGAACAAAAGATTATTAAATACCAGGAGCCCATGTAAACATAGAAAACGGTAAAAAACAAGCAAGGCTGATTACACGGCTAGGAATATATATTTAAATATATATTCCTACCCGTGTAATCAGCCTTGCTTGTTTTTTTACCGTTTTCTAGTTTACAATTTTATAGCTGGTTAGATCTATTACAGGATCCGGCTCTTCTATTTTGCAACGGTGGTCCTTGCTATTAAGTATTTTCCAGTGTTTTCATGTAAACATGCAGTAAGTCAGAATAAACAAGCTTAAGTGATGAGTCAAAATTACATTTACGGAGAAGGAGGGTGAGTGGGATCGAGTTTCAAGCCGGAGTCAGTGAAAGTTGGCCTTGCATTCACTCTTTTTGAAGTTAAAAACATTTAAATGGACATTTAAACACCCACACAAAATGCTCGCTTTAATGGGATTATTCAGTACCGCCCTTAGTCGAGTAAACTTTTTGAAATGAGAGAGAATAATCTTTAAGTTGAAAAATATTAATTTGGCGGGACAACAATTCTGTTTTTATGTAAGGCCTTAGACAGCACAGCATAGCCTTCGAGCGTGGCAAAAGTTGCTGCGACGTTTTGAACTCTGAACACTATTAGCAAAATAAACTATGCTAAAAAGCCCTTGGTTGAGACACAAAAACAGTGGATTATCTATAGGTGCCATTTTCAGTATTTCAGTATAAAGAGTTTCTGAGCTGGAATAGTATCTTAAGGTTTCAAAATGGCCCAATAGGTTGTTAGATTGTTCAGCGTATAACGTAAATGGAAGATATGAATCGAAATTGTAGTTCGTATTCTTTGAAGCCTGTGAGTTAAGCGTTCGCTCTTGTAGGCATAATCATGCGTCAATATTTAGACAAGCTGACACCAGCCTATGACAGACACAGTTTACGGACGTGACTGTGACTTTTCAAATATCTCCTAGAAAGTAATGTCAATAGCGATAAAATATGAAGTATATTGACGCTAGGTTTTCAAAATTATTGCGATAACATGATGCGAAAAAAAATTCTTTTTTTTCTGGTGTGTTGAGAGGCAATGAACATGGGGAATTGGAAAGTTATAACGATTTGAACTCTTTCTTTTGTATCAGGTTGTGTCGAAATAACCGCTGAAAAGGCATGACAGGTTGTGAGAACCGAGGAGCTCGATCTGTTCAAACAAGTAATGAAGCAATACGTGAAAACAGCCTACCTCATCACCTCTCTATCTTTGCCTTTGAAATAAGATCCCGTATCAGATCATTAATGTGTCGCCAGTGCTTTCCCAACAATGTTGTGGAGTCTCAAACTTAACGTGCCCGCATCCAAGCATTCTCTAATACCAACTGAAGGACTCATTTGGCTTAAGGCCAAGCTTAATTTCATGGTAGGTACCCAGATTACCATAATGATACGCGTATTAAAGCTGTACACCAGAGAAACGTTGCGCAACTACCGAAAAAATGTTCCCGCACACGATCAAGCACGTAAATTTTGTGACATTTTGGGGGAAATGGGCCGGACAGTTTTAAATAATCTTCGGAGGCACGAAACTTTCAAGATTACTTTCGAAATAATGTCAAACTGTAGTCTTGTTGTTTTATATTCTAATTCTACATGTGGACCATCTATGATAAATTTTGGGAACAAACAAACTACATTTTATTTGAGAGTTTGTCTTATGGAACTGAAACGTGCCTCAGAAATTGACGGGATTTCAAATTTTTACAAGTACAAGTACGATTTTCCAAAACAAGTTACTGTGGCTTTTAGCTGTTATTATTAAATTATTTGGCGCGAAATCAGCTGGAAAATATCCATACCTTTTTGGCAAAAACAGAACATTAGCAGCGTTTTGCATGCGTGTATTTGTCGACGGAGTCCGTAAGTCGGAAAAGTGGCTGAAATAATGTTCAGCGGTGAAATTGCTTGCCTCACTGGAATATTAGGCTAGCTTTAACAGTTAGACTGTTCCGAACTTTCAGTTTTCAAGGTCGAGTAATGAGAACACATTTTCCTGTGAGAAGTGGTATAAAACCGGCCACTTAAAGTGTTGTAATTAAATTCAGTCACCAGTTACTGACAGTGTGCTAACTCAGGAAATTCTTCTAAATGTTTGCAGTTCATTCATGTTGGCTTGAAGCGTCGAGTTTTGCTCACTAGAATTCTGTCTGTGAACTAACGATTTGAACTGACGATGGATGAAGATAATCGTGCACTGCTCAACGCATTCGAATGCGTGCAGTATAGCGATTGTGAAATATGTTTAAAGCCACGCGCGTTTTTGCTGGTGGCCGTTGCTTGACAACAATTACAACAAGGACGCATTCAGCATGAATGCCCAACAACATGAACTTTCAAATAAAGAATGATCCTCGCAGTTGTGAACTTTATTGGATGTGATCAGTGTATATGTCAGATTCTGCAAATCCAGAAAATCATGCGTCAATTAGCCGGTGATCGACGAATGAACTGAGAAGTGTTTCCTGTCGGACAATTATAGTTCTTCTTGGTTTCACGCTGGCACTCTATCGTTTCATGGCATCTCTCTTTAACACCGGGAAGGCGCACGACCGCCTGTCATATAAACTTGATAATGGACTAACTCATTAGGCGTCTGTCCTCCGAGAAGTAAGAATGTTTTGTCATTCGATCTTGCTATGATGAGCAACACATCCTTGACCTCTCATTTGATAGATGCACTGAGTTTACCGTTTAATTTGCGTTTCGCGGGCTTTCAAGGAAAATAAGTTCAAAACCGTCATAATCAGGGACTCTACCTGCCACCTATTTAATCATTTAGGGCAAAGATGTTGGATATTTTAATTTTAACGCTTTTGTTCGCAGAATAAACAGAAGAACACTTGCTAGTGACTCAGATAGTAGACGCGCATATTCCTGCCCATGAAGCGACGAGGGACGTTACGTATCCCTGGGTCAGCTGCTAATTGGTTTGTCGCCGGCTTTGTTAGCGCATTGGGTTTAGCTTACAAGGTGTTTCACAAGGGCAAATTAAGCTGCACTGAATAATTATGTACAATCTGATACGTTTTTGGACTGTTTGGGTTAAAATGGTTTAGCATTTAGCGGTTTATTATTATTATTACCTGAATAAGAGTACAATTTTGGCGATTATTGTCAAAGCGCTCAGTGGTGGTACTGAATCGCGCATTATTTTGTTGATTTTACCCTTTTGGAGAATGTAACTTTCGTCTGCTACAACAGACCAGTCCCTCTTCTTTCATTGATCAGTAGCATTCAACGATTAAGACAGAACTCGTGGACTTTCGAAAGGGAAACATAATCTGGAAATGGCACATTAAACAAATGCTGGGCCGAAACGACTACACAATGCACCTGTACGATTTTTCCCGGCATAGTTCCACTTTAAGTGTTGCCTTTTTAATCATCGCCGCATCTCTTTCAACCCTATCATGACTACAACAACGCCCAACAACAACAACAACAACAACAACTACATTTAAGTCTTATTAAATCGATATTACAATTTGTCCAACCGAGTATAGCAGAGCTAATCGAGTCGGGTGGAACAATAGCGCAGGTACAACATATACATATGAGGTATTTTGCCAAGCTTGAGGTCAAGATGGCGGGATATTGGCCAAGTTCGTTTTTTGCGTGTTTATGGACCGAGACGAAGATGAGGTAAAAAAAAAAAAAACAAACAAACAAAAACAAGGCCAACTTCCCGCCATCTTGACCGAACAAGTTTGGTCAATAAAGGAGTTATTATATTACTCAAAGGACGCTATTAAAAGACAGTAAAACGCGGGACACAGCATCCAGTAGAACTGATTCAAAAGCCAGTCATAACGAATAAAAATATACACAAAATTGTTATAGGTGCCTGAAATTTTGCTTTGTTCATGAGCCTGGGGTGGGGGGCACATTGATTTAAATATTGACTAAAAAGGTCACTGGATTAATAAAAAGCCACATAATAGTATACAAATCTACATATTGCGGCAACAAACAAAATAAAAAAAATCGAATTTTGAAAAAATGTGGTTGTCAAAATCCCGTTACCGTGGATTACATCAAGTCACAAGAGCAGTCAAAACTGTAGCAAGATAAATCTTAGAAAAAGTTATGACGTTTGTATGGTGCTTTTTCCTTACATACGAAAGTCGGCACTATATATGTTCCCGCCCTCAACCCAGGCCAAACTGGGTTAAGCCGTCTTCTCTGGTTGTTTACAGTATCTCGTTTAATAAAAGAGCAGGAGTATTTTGAGTTTAATAAAACACGAACTGGACTTTTTTGAAGGACTTCCAAAACTTCTTTTGTAGATCTGTCCATATTTCAAATACTTCTTGTGTTTATTAATATTTCGGACGTAAAATAAATTATTAATGAGTTTTTGAAAGTCAGCATATTTTTATTTTATTTTGTTTATTCTGCCGCACAAAGTAATAATACATAAACTATAAGATTGAATAGAAAGGAAAGTGGCGAGGAGACCTAAAAAAAGCTATATAGAGCTTATAAGAGATTAGGTCTCGTCAAGCTACGGGCTATAGTTGTTTACATGAAAATAAGCAAATGATGGCGTTAAGTCTATGGTGGAAAGTAATTTAAATCCTTATTCATATTTACTTGTTAATTTACCGGCCTTAAGTATTAGTTTCTTAAAAGAGGAAAGAGATGGAGAGCTGATGCCTTCGTTGTCAAGCGAATTGAAAAACTTTGGTCCTTGAAAAAATACTGAAATCTTCTTAGCGTTACTCTGAAAATAGGATGAAATTTTTGAGAGTGCAGTTGATTGTTTTGAAATATTGCAATGGTCGTTATTCTATGTAAGCATGGTTTTGGATTAGGTCTATTTTTAAGAAAATGATCAACTACAAAAATGCCAGAACCTTGGCACAAGAAGCACTGCTGGCAGAGTAACTTGCTAGTTTTGAACGTGCAATCGGTAAAGGCCAAATTTAGAATTTTGGAGATAAGAGTTAAATGCATAGGGTTGAGGTTGCCATAAAATCTCTCCTCTTTTCAATACTGTAAAACTATCTATTGAAGAGTAAGAACCTATTTTAATGATCAGCTTTAGATAAATCCTCTAAATAGGGGGCCTTAGTTTAACATAGCTTCAACATTTCGTCTTGGTATGATATGTTGAATGGTACTTAAGTCTTTTGGGCACTATTCTAACTGACGGTTCGAGCAAGCGCCCGCGCATAAGGCCATAAGAGGTATTTCACAAAGCTACGATCTTTTATAAAGTCGACTATCTATACTATACGCCCTCGTGTTTATCCGTGACGCACTATTTGCCGCGAGGTAAATTATTTCACTTGTTATGTGCCGTTTGATCGACGAATGAAAACCGGACGCACAGTTCACCTAAGAGGAACAATTAATTTTATTGTTTGGGCAAAATGCATCCTAGGACAAAAATTCGGCTGCAACATATACAGACTGTCTGTTTATTTATTATTTTTTTTACAGTTTCGATCACATCTGATTACCTCCTTCATCCACTTGCTACCCTCATCAGAGGTAAGCTAGCGTGATTTTGTTATTATGGTAAAAACTAATAATGAGGGCATTCGATATTAAACAAACGCGAGCGGGGATTCACATTAGTGGCAATGCGCATGCGCTAAGTGCCGGCGTCATTTCCTAGAATGCTTACAGAGATATTCATCTGAGGAAAAAAAATCCTATTTCATTTTTTCTTAAACACACAAAATAAATAATAAAAAAGGACTTTGGAAACCTTCTCTCTTTGTTTTTTTTTCCTTCATACGCATTCTCACAAGCTACAAACATGTTTATTCATTGCATGGTTTAACCGTCTACGGTCAACATCGAGGTGGAAATAAATGAGAAACAACGCCTAAGGCAAATATAAAACAATAATTTGCAAACTTGGTATTCACAGTTCTTGATCCCTTCTAGCGATCTAGCGAGTGTTATTTCGCTAAGCGATCAGTCATCTGTAATAGCTTAATTAAGGACGAATCGATCCTATCTGCATACAGCTGTCGGAGTGGAATGAAAGCGACAATGGAAGTTATTATCGGACCCCCGCTTGGCTGAGCACTGTGACTGCAGATGATTGCCTGCACGTTGCTAATCTTTAAAAAGATATACAAGAATACATAAATCATCGAAATAATTTAATATCAAGCTTATCGGCACAAAAAGATCCGCCTACATCTAAAAAGGCGTTGAGAGGAACTACCTCTCGGGGGTCTAAATATGTGTCGTTAAGTGTTGGTTGAATTATAGGTTTTATTTATCACTTTTTATAAAGCTCAACAATAAAAAGTAAGCGGCTTCGTAATTAGAATTTCCTCTTAAAGTTATAAAAGGAAAATCCAAAGAGGGGGAATCTATAACAGTAATTTCACGCGCCATGATAATATCTTCCCCTTACTTGTGTTGCGTTTGACAAGCTCATCCCAGCGCCAACTCGGGATGTCAGTTTCGAAGGCCCTTAGGCTCTTCCAATTCGTTTTATGTTGCACGGTCCACCTTGCTTTTACTGAACTGAGCCTACTCCTTGAATTGCACGGGTGTGCAGTTTCCCTTAAAGATCTTACCCAAAAGATGTTGTAAAATAGAGAGAAATGCATTTCCGAGAACTTCGATTGTTCAAATCACGTAATTGCAGAGCCATTACTTTGTTAATATGGAGATAAAGAGCCCCTTAAAAAATTCCCTTTGTTAAGTCGTTTCGTTTGAAATCCTGACATATATTCATGCTTGCAGTGAAATTAATTGATCATATGAGTCTGCCAAATATTTACATTTTTAGTTGGGAAATTACCGAATTTATTCCAAGCGCCAAAGCAAAATTCCTTTGAAAATTACACAGTAAATGTTTAAGGTTCAGTGAGCTGAAAAGTGCGTTAACTGCTACTTAAGAAACTAAGGAAATATGAAACAAGCGGTTGATACTGTCGAATGTCATCAAAATGTTTAACATTTTAGAAAAGTAAAATTTGCATTACATTAAGCGTCCACAACGAAAGCAAACTTACTATTGTTGTGTTGCTACCAATGTGGATTGAAAAGATGAAGGTTTTATCATATGACTGAAAATCAAATTTAAAAAAAAAAATCCCGATTTAGAAATTGTAGCCCACTTTGTATCGCTCCATTCCCCAAAAAATCTCTTCCGAGCAATAAATTTCATAAATGCTTAATTACGTAGGTCTCTCAGTTGTCTTTACGAAACGCTTAATTGTCACTTTTGTACAGAGAACTTGTAGCTTCGGTTGCTGTGATGTATTTTGCCTGTCAAAACCTTGATAGGGGGGATACAGCGTCGATATCAGCTGCATGTACAATTAGCTGAGTCAGGGGGCGGTAATATCAAACTTGCCTATTAAACCTTTCCCTCCCAGAGTCAAGGTTCAATGATTTACGACCACACACACTAGCTTTTTCACACTACTAGCTTTTGATTCTCTAAGTGGATAGACGACGGTCCTTCGTGTAACGGATCGAGAACGAGTAAATGAGCACTTCCTCGACCTTTGCGTAGACCACGTTCTGATCTTGTGTTGGGAACAATGGGTTTGTCTCTAAAATCCACCTATTATAATTCTTCAGTACTTACCCAACTCCCTTACTTTGATTTCAATTTCTCGAAGGTCTGTTCCTATAATTTCAATTGATTGGCCCGGTGTGGAGATCTCCGCTGGAGTCACCTGGCTATTCGATCGCCTTAGCCTAGCTGTGTGTTCTTGAAGTGTTTATGGAAGACCGACGCGTCATCGGCCGACGCTTGTCGGCTCGACAAATTGATGCTAATTGAATAAAACGATGATCCATCATAAATAATAATAATAATAATGTTGTCAAGCAAGACAAAATCATTTTCAGGTGTCATATGGAGAAAACGAATAGAACTCAAGCCCCTTACCTACAAATGGAGCATGCAAACAGTCGCCAGTGGCATCGTGGTTGGCTAAGACGGGGGAAAGCCTCTTCAAAACGATAGCTACACGGTAGTCACGTTTGGCATCGACAACACACCTTTTTTCTGTCGAAAACAAACTCTTGCATCATGGAAAACTCATTAAGTCACGCCACTCAGGAGCTTTAAAATTTCTCCTGTTTTTTGGAAGAACAGGTGTTTAAATAGCTGTTTGGATTTAATATTATATGCTAATTTGATAGTAGTTCAGTTGAAATAACCATTTAACGGTGTACTTTTTAACGCATCGTTTCAGTTTCAGAGACACTGAGTTGAGCTAGTGCTGTAGGCATTTGGTCAGTGATATTTCAGCCGTATTTTCAATTCTATATTCTGAAGCAATGCCGGGATGGACTTAAGGACACGCAGTTGTTTTTAGGGAGTAGTATTATCGGGATTAAACAAATATCGATTTTGAAACCTGAAGAATAGTAAAAGTAAAGTAAGTAAGTAAAGTAATTTGTTTAAGCTCGATAACGTGGGGAATGGTTGCCCAATCTCCCGAGCCGGGGGCTCATGTAATAAACGATCGAGCATTCCGGATCCAATTGGAATTTAGAGTGTTGGTTTTTGAGGAGAGGGGAAAACCGGAGTACCCGGAGAAAAACCTCTCGGAGCAGAGAAGAGAACCAACAAGAAACTCAACCCACATATGACTTCGGGTCCGGGAATCGAACCCGGGCCACACTGGTGGAAGGCGAGAGCTCTCACCACTACGCCATCCCTGCAACAGGAGCGAGGTCAAGGGGAGGCAGAAATCGAGCAATGCCACATGGACCGCAGCTCTCCACTCTTTCAAAGAATACGTGACGCAAAGACTTGGCTGAGGGAAAGAGAGGGGAAAGAGAAAGTGAACCTCTCCTCAGGCCAAACACAAAATGGCAATTTGTGGAATTTAAAACCGTTGATTTGAGAGTGGTGTATGACAGAGAGCCTTTGTTGGGTGAAGGAAATCTTCCTGAATGGTTGAGCAATCTAGCCCACAGCCGTGCAATGGTGACAGTGGATGGGTGTGAAGACAACCTTTGTGTATAGCGTTGTATTGCCATTTTCAACGGAGCGCGTATCGATCGTTGCACAAGAGCGGCGCAACAACTTGCAAAAAACGTTTTCAAAACCACAAATGCAAAAGATTGTCTTCCCATTTCTTTGGAACAGCTGGGGGAAGTTGAAGACTTTTTGAACCGGCGGCCTGTAACAGACCTGATCGGAATCAGAGCTTTTGAACCTGAAAAACATGGCGAAGAGATTGTTTGGCATTTAAGAAGGTTGCCATGTGAACAAATGAAAACAATCCTGACACTGGGGATGTTCGAAGGGCACGCATTTTTGATAAAGAAAATCGAAACACTGATCAAAAATTACGCCTGTGGGATTTGCGTTGCGCGTTACACACAAGCTTGTCATCTCCAAAGACATTCAAAAATATGTAGCGAAGGAAAAACAAAACTCAAATGTCCCCACAAACCAACACAACTACCAAATTCCCCTTTTGTTCCCTTTCCGAAGGTTTTCTCCAAAGCTGTTGTCTGGATCGAAAGAGAGATGAAAGAAAGAGGGTTTCATATTCACCATCAAATGTGCGGGCATGGGGACGAAAGATTCGTGGCCGGTTACCCTGTTGATGGGTTTAATCTGGAACACAAAAAGATTTTTCAGTTTCATGGGTGCTTTTATCACGGATGTTTGTATTGCAACCGTTATCAGCTTGATAAACCAGCTCGGCACACCAACCAAAACCAGGCAAGAGGTGGGGTGGACAGCCAACCCTGTTTCACGAACCCATGTTCGCAAAATTCTCGAGAAACATGGAATATTCGTCGCTGTCAACAACATTGTGGTTGAGTGTGCGTCCCATCTCGGTGGGAATGTTTGGGAAACGTCATTCACGATCTCAGAAATTTTCACGAACCAAGGTCTGTGAATTACGTTTGTTTCCTGTGTGATTTCTTTCAAGCGGCACCCAAGGAAGCTTGGCCCGCAAAAAAGAAATTCTTGACCGCCTTTTTCCCGCAGCCAAAAAAAACGAAGCGCCGGGTAAGAGAAAGATTCGACAGGTGGTGGGCCGCCGCGAAGCAAGATTAAACCGTGGTGAAACGTTTTTGGTATTTCGCCAGGATGTTTTCAGGGATTTCCATGCAATGGTCGCTGACAAAGTCGTCAACCATTTTCAGTCGGTCAAGAACTCTTTTTCAATGAAAGCCTCACCCCTGAGCGGATTGCGTCCAGAATTTTCTTGTACTCAACCCTTGCAAAGTTGGCCCTTTCCGCTTTTTTGTCGTATTTTTTGAAGTTGGCAACAGCTTTGACACCGAGCCCGACCCCAGTCAAAACGCAGATGACGATTGGATTAAAGATGATACCCCCCGCAACCGCAGACGAAATAACAAAATTCCCCGCTACAACAGTGCAAATCAGATTTTTTCGTTGAAAGGTGCGAAAGAGCTTGTCGTAGCCCCAATGTTTCTTGTAGTAGAAAGCGTAAAGCTTCTTCAACATCTCGACGGTGTCCCCTTCAAGGGCCGGGTCAATATGATTGAAGTCGAACACACAAAGCTTAGGTTCGGTGGGAGGCATTATATTGAAAAGGAGAATTTTTATTCCGTCGTAAGATTAAATCTTACCTGCGCCGGCAGATTATAACTAAGACCTTTCACGCGGCATGAAATAGAGCCAGTGGCCCTGGTAAATATGCGCCCAGGGGATAGAAAAATAGCCACATAATGCCCACCTATTTTTGTGGAGGGATTAGCAATAGTGCGATTTTGGTCATCTTTTAAGAAAAAAAAGGGGTTTGCATGGTCATCATTCCACTTTCCACAGTCCAAACCGTGTCAAAGACACCCGAGTCCACGCTGGAAACGGTGCCGGAAACCCCTTAAACAAATGCAACCAGGTGGCCCGTGGTTGAGTCAGAAGTTGAGCCGTGCAGATCCAAGAAAATGTAGTTGGGAGTGGTGTCACTCCACGGGTGGAACTGAATGAGGGTTTTGGTGTATGGCGGGTTGGCACAGCTGAAGGTTTTCGTGGTTTGGCTCGTGATGGAAATGACGGGGGCACTTGCCCTCACGGAGACATTTTTAATTTCCGGCGGAAAGCACTCAACCACGAACGTGTAATACCCTTTCGGCAGCAGAAAGAGATTGAAACTGATCCGTGAGCGGTAATCATCGCTGCCCGCGTCTTTGACGAGAGTGAATTCATATGCGTTTTTGTTGATCCCGTGTGGGGAAGCGGCAAAGTTGACTATCCCTTGCGACATGAATGTTGTTTTCAGCCGAGGACTCGTCGTCATCTTCCATGAGGTTGGCAAATGGGTTTTTTTGCCCTCCGGACTGAGAAAGGTGAGAATGATTCACGAAATCTTTCATCACTTTCAAACCGACGGCATCTGCATCCGCGGTTGCCGCACCGAGATTTTCGATCTTTTTCGACTTCATGTCAAGATTCTCGGACACGTTTTGCGGCAAAAACGTTGAGTCAATGTATCGTTTGTTCACAGCGGCGGACAAGTCCGTGACGTCGTTCTTTATGCCAGTCACAGTATGCCCCCTTACGTCCAGGTCTCCGTACATTGGCTCTGTTCCGTCTCTTCGGACGAAATACTCATCGATATACCGTTTGGTTGCCGCGTCCGCCGCGCTTTCCGGCGGAGCAAGATTCACCACCGAGTTGTTGTTCATGTTCAAATCTTTTTGCGCGATCGCGTCAAATTTGGCTTGCAAACCCTCGCCCACATATTTCTTGTTAACGGCGTTGCCCGCGGGTGTGCTGGAATCGGCGTCTTTCAAATCGAGGATGGCATTTCCGGCCATGCTCAAATCACTCCACGCGGGGTTGGAACCGTCGGTTTTCAAACACTGCGCAATTTCCGAATCAAGGTGGCTTTTGCTCACAGCATCGAGGATGTCCATGGGGTAAACCATGTTGGTGATGAGATTTTCTCCCATGTCCATGTCGCCGGTCATTGTTGTGCTCCCGTCGAGTTTCAGAAAAGCCCCTGTCGCTGAGCCTGGTGGCCCGGGGGGGGGCGGCATCGCCTTTGTCGCCTTTCAACCCCCGCAATCCGCGCAAACGTCGTAGCCCAGGAGGGCCGCGGGCTGGCGCTCTAAATCTACGGAAAAAACAGAGCCGTCTGGCAAATGCCCCCATGCTATATATCTTCGTCGAAATTTTTTTTCATCAGTTTTTTCGGTTTGTCGAAGTAAAAGAAAGGAAAACTTTTTGTCGGTGGCGCGGTCCTGCAGGTTGTTGTCCACCCCCAGCTCGTCGGCGATTCTTTGTTCTCCCTCGGGAGGAAGCTGAAAAGGAAGAAATGGCTGCAGTTGTCCCGGATGTTTTTGGGGACCTTGTAATAAGTTGCGTGAGATAAATGACGCTGCAGTTTCTGTGCCGGCCGTTGTTGAAATAGTTGATCATGTCGTTTTGGTTTTTTCCGCAAACCAAGTCGTCGAACACAACGATTTTTTGGTTGTCGGGCGGTAATTCTTCAAGCGGGACAATTTCGTCGCCAGGGGCCTCGATCACCTCGTACCCCACCTCGGGGTCGATGTTTTCGGCAAAGTCCCGCAAGAGCGCTGGATACTTGGGTTGGTGGAGGTTTTTCGAAAAGAGAAAGACTTTGTCAAACTCCAACAGCTCGTAAAGCATGTGCAGCAGGATGTTTGTCTTCCATGAATTGCTTGGCCCGCAGATCAATATCTGAAAAACGTCGTCGGGCATGGCCGGATGCCCCTGCTGGAAACCATTTGTGGCAGAAAAGTCGGGATCATAATTCGGAATTTTCATTTTTCCTATATATTGTTGCACAAGCCGCCATGTCATTGCAAAAATGGCGGCAACAGGCAGAAGCCGTTGCCGAGCTTGAAAAACAAGAGCAAGAAATCCGCCGAAAGTTCAAAACGCACAAAATCGCCAAGGAGTTTGGTCAGGTCGAGGCTGAAAAGCTTTTCAAACCGATCACAGCCAGGTTGGACAAAAGTTTGGTGCCTCCCACACCGGAGGCAGAAGGACCCGACTATGCCATGGACGAGCTCGACAGGATCAACCCCTTCGGTTGGGACGATTTTCGGCCGGAGGCTGACACCCCGCCACCATCACCAACCCCCGAAGAAGAAGAAGAGTTTCCACCACCACCCCCACTGGTGGAAGATGCCAGCGGTGATGCTGATGCTTCCCTCCCATCCCCACCCACACCCCCGCGCCAAACCTGGGAGGAACCGGTGGTGACTTGCTCGAAGGGACCAGCGAATCTGTCCAATTGCAGACGATCAACCGGATCCTCACACAGTTCGGGGACGACCCCAACTACAGAGTGAAAAAGAAAAGTTTCCCATTTCAACTTCACTACACATCAGACATACAATCCATTAGGTTTATTTTGGCTTCTTTCGGCCTCGCACCAGTGGCAGGCATAAACGACTTACGTTCGAAATAACAAGAGCAACAGATGATTTACAGAAGCGTAGAAGAAACATGCAACACTGCCGGATACGAAAAACCAAAACCTCTGCGGGGAAAAAACTGGAAACGTATCCCCCGAACCAATGCAGTGCCACAAACCCTCCGGAGTTTAAAGGGTATCTTGTCACAACCCAAAAATAAACAACTAGGAATGTACACGGAGCAGAAAAATATATACATATACATATTATAAATATTATCAACAAAACAACAAGCATATAGCGACTGATGCAGGCCTAGAATGGCTCCCCACGTGACGAACTTAGCCTTTATAGACAGCATGATACCCATCATGCCTAACAAATCGTACCCAGGCCACTTCTGTTCCCGCGCCATAGAAATATCAATTTCTGTCTAATTCGTACGCTCAATCGTCAAAAATTACATATTCCACGGGTTTTCAGTGGCAGATCTTCGAAGAGCCCAAGAAGAGATTTACTTCCGCCGAAGCGGGGGGCGGCGGGAGTTGTCGCCACAGCAGCTTCAGGCGGGGAAAGAGAACTTGAAACGAACCCCTCCGAAAGAAACAAGAGCCCAGCCCCTCACCCCTTGGGAACAAGCTATTTTGAGCCGCCAGCCCTCGATCTATGGGCCAGAAGAGGAGGAACTTGCTGAGCAAGAGTGGGAAATGGAAGGCAGCGGTTTGGGAGACAACGCCGACGACAAGATCCATCAACTCTGTGTGGCGCTTGGTTCGATCAAATCCGGAAACACTTCGACGAAACTCCGAAAAATGGTTTCTTCTTTGCTCAAAGAGCTTCTCCAGCTTGGCGTCATCAATGAATTCCAGGGGCGACAAATTATCCACGATTACATAGCGGGAGGATGTACCACCTGGTGCTCGACTCGAGCCTTGCGAGGCTGCAGAGAAATGGCGCCACTCAAAAGTCCCACGACTTTGAAATTCTTTTCAACCTACCGATTGAGCTCGACCCACAGCGAAAATGGGAAGCCGCGCTCGATACGCTGCTCACCATGAGCTAATCCTGGTACAACGTCGCGCCCACCTACGGCAACAACGAACTCAAGTGGAGGAAGAAAGGAGAAGCCTGGCAAACGTTGACGTTCCCCGACGGGATGCACGATTACATAGACATCAACAGGTTTTTGCAGGGGCACACGGGGTTCGTTGACCCAAGTTGCTTGGGTTCGACAAAAAGGTTTGGAAAGACGCGACGAGCTTCACGGGAACCACGATTCCAAACATCACAAGGGGCGTTGACTGGGTCTTCCTTCACTGCGACTTGGTAACGCGGCGGGCGAACGACGTGCCAAGCGACGTTTTGTTCTCTTTCTCCACCGCGAATCTCGAGGTCAGCTACCCTTTCACGAAAGAGCCCCTGCGCCCCAAATTCCATCCAGTCAACAAATCGCGGATCGACTCGGTGAGGATCCGGGTCACGGACGGGCGAAACAACGTCCTGGAACTCAAACGGCGCAGACGTGGCTGTGGATTTGATGATCCAAGAAGTTTCTGGTTGACGAATTTCGGAATAAAGTATACGATGAATTTGCCAAGCGAGTGGATGAAGTTTTTCGACCCGCGCGCCGGCCGGTATCGCGCCAAACACAAAGGTTCGGGCGTGGTCCGTGACACTCTCATGGACATTGGCAAACGTCTCAAAAAAGAAGCGGGGCCAGTTGTGAAGAAAACCGCAAGGCCGCTCTCAACCAATGTTCCAAAACTGAATGAATCACCCGCTGTGGTGGCTGAGAAGAGGGGCAGGAAAATTCGACAGTTGTTGCGGAAACGCCGCAGGCCCGCGGCCCCACCCCGATCGGATGCAATGCTCAAACTGAGTCAAATTTTGGCAAACCAACTTTGAAAATTTTTTGTCTTTGTATATCGAGATGTTCAGGGCGCCGCACTTGCTCGAGAAGGTGGATTATGAGCGAATCAATCTGGACACCCCCCTCACGTTTCCGGCCAATGGGCAAGCGCAGGAGAAAACCAATCTGGTATTCATGGTGAGAAACCGAGACGTCATCTACGACTGGTACAAGACCTATATCCGGGTTGATTTCCAATTTCAGGCCACCGCCGACGGGACATTGATTGCGCTTGACACGCGGTCGGCCCCAGTCAACGGCTCTTTCTCTCTCATCAGATAAATGAGGGTGACATCCGCGGGGAAAGACCTGTACGAAGCCAACGGCATCCACAAAAGAATTTTCATCAGAAATCTGTTGAAATATTCTGACGACTATGCCAAAAGTGTGGCCGAAGACGAGTTTTGGTATCTCGACACCGACGCCACAAATGTGACAACGGACGCCGCAACCAACCTCGGCATCAGAGCCCGCGCGCTTCTTTCCCAGGAAGACTCCATCAAAACAGTCAAAACGGGGATTCCACTCAACCGCTTTTCGTTCTTTGAGGACCTAGCGGACAAGCTCTTGCCCCCGATGCAACTCACGTTCAACATCGAGCTGCAGAGTGACAACGAAATGATTTTTCAAAACGGCGGCACCGCGCGCCGAATTGTTGTCCGAAAATTTGAGTTGTGGGTCCCCAAACTGCAGATGAAGCCTGCGGGCCAAAAGCTTGTCAATGAAAACTTCCTGAAACCGACCCAGTGGCGCTACTTGAAAGAAATGTTGATCCCCAGCCCCGACAAAAGAGATGCGGAAGAAGAATGGACGATTTCCTCCGGCGTGAAAAACGCCAAACACGTCTTCGTCTTCATTAAAAAAAACGGCGTCGGTGAACATCCAAGCGAACCCCTACTTCTTTGACACCTTTGCCCTCGATGGGGGAGCGAAGTTGGCCACATGCCGCCTCAAGTACGGCAGCACCTTTTTCTCTGAGGTGGAATATGAAGGAGAAGACCAAAGGCGGATCCGCCAGGATTTGATTGAGAACAGCTACAAACAAAATGACTACAACACCGGAACCCAGGTGAAGGCGGCCAACTACTCGACACTTTATCCGATGGTTTACTTCGATCTTCGGGCAGTTCCACCAAGTGTGATGGGGGATGAGAAAAAGCTGGTTTTGAACTACCGGCTGAATCAAGCCGCCAAAGCGGATTACAGAATGTTTGCCGCCATTTTGTACGACAGGTTGGAAACGAGTTGGTCGTTGTTTGAGCTTCGGCTCTGGCGAAATTTCTTTTCTCTGATATAAGATGGCGACGGTTTATCACCCCTTCAAAATCGGACTGACCGAGGGTCAAAAAGACAGTCTTCGCCAGGCAGTTCTCCGAAAAATCGCCGTGACTTTGCGCGTCAAACCGGAAGAAATTGGGCAGGGGGACGACCTTTTGTTGACCGCCACTCAAATCAACCGGATGCAAAAAACGGCGGGTGAAGGAAAAGGCGCTGATTTGAAAATCAGCAAAACACAAATCCGAAAAATTGCCGCGCAACATGGGCGCAACCTTTTTTCCACCGCGCTCAGTCTGGCCCGGCCTTTGCTCGCCCCCGCGGCCAAGGCTTTGGCAACCGCGGGGCTCAGCTTCGGCGCGGAAAAGTTGTTGAAAAAAATCTTTGGAAACGGTTTTGGCCCCCAGGAGGTGCAGCTCTTCAAACTCACGCAGATGTTGTCCCCAGCCCAGAAAAAAGCAATTGAAAACTTACTTGTCGGCAAGGGAATGGTTCGCGGGGGTGGCGCCGCGCAATACGGCGGGTTTCTTGGCATGCTGGCTTCCATCGGCGTTCCCCTTGCCATTGGCCTTGTCCAAAAGATATTGGGAAGCGGAATGCAAGTGCGGACGCGCCGCTCGGCGCCCCCTCGCCCACGCCTGCCTCCACCCATTCCCTCATCCAGGGGCAATGGAATGCAAATGCGCCCTCCGCCTGTCTCGGGCGGCTGGGAGGATTGGGAACGCCCGATGCGCGGGCGGCAAAAGAAAAACGAAATTCAGGGACGTGCCGCAAAAATATCGTCAAAATGGTCGGATTGACATTCTTTGCAACAGTCAGAAAAGTTGGGTGGGAAGGGGGATTTCCAATCATAGTCACATTTGCTGCACCAATGTGTCACACGAAACTTGTCCACCAACTGTTCAGAAACCTTTCCCCAACCAAGAGCTGTTCTCTCCTTTATTCTCGCGGCAATGCACTCCTTGAGAATTTTCTCTCTCAGCTCAGGTGGAAAGAAACTGAGATCCGTATTGGAAGAATCGCTTCTCTTTTAAAGGGTTGTGTTGTGTGTCTCAACCACAAAAAAAAAAACTCTCAAGTCTGGTGGGAGAGTGTAAGCCATATCCGCCCCCATCTTTACACCCCTTTCCTTTCTTCTATTGTCTGATTTATCATGACAAAAAAGAGGAAATATGAAACGAAGTAAAGGAGCAAACAGTTCATCGTGCACCCATCGCCACCCCCTTTTCTCCCGCTCTTTCAACTGTTTTTGAATGAAGTGGGAGAAAATTTTTTCTCTTAACTCGGGAGGTAAGTGGTGAATCCGCTCCAACAGATCCATTTATATTGCGTCACCATTGTTCAACGGACTGTATCAGAAAACCCCTCGGCTGTTAACCACTGTTTCATGTACTCCTTTTCATTCGGGGGGGAAGAGAATTGAGAACTTTGTATGAAAGATAGGCACATGTGTCAATAAAATATGTTTCCCTTGTCTTTTTTATGTATTTCCATGGAGATGCTCCATTGGCAAGCAACATATGCACATGTTGCATCGATTTACGATCCATTGGATCTTTGTTTTCTTCGTTTCCCAACCACTTTTCAATTTCCCCATCAATGCGAGACTGATGTTGCGTTGTTGCACCCACGCTGTCATTGCGCATCCCCACCACCCCCTTCTCTCTAATAGACCGACCCGCCACCTTCGTACCAACTCAATTCAGCCTGCTTTCTTGATTTTACCCTCCTGTTCCTCTTCTTTTTCTGCCCAATCCCTCCCCTTTCCACCCGAGTAGTATTATCGGAATTACAACAAATACCGTTTTTTCGTGGGAGCCCTATTTCACAGAATTGAGTCTACCAACATCAACTTCCGACGGTTTGGAGGAAGTTGATGTTGGTAGACTCAATTCTTTGAAATAGGGCTCCCACGAAAAAACGGTATTTGTTTAATCCCGATAATACTACTTAGGGAGGTCGTATTTCACCTCGACTCCCCTAAAAACGACTTCCTGGGAGGCCAGACTTGCTGAGAAGACTTTTGATAACATTCAAGTTCTATTTGGTAGCCAGTGAGCTCGAATTCGCCGTCAAGCCGGCGCGAGTTTTTACCGTTTGCCCACACTGAACAACAAGCTCAGTATGAATTTTTTTCACTATTTTGAAGAAATTTCTTTACTTGTGTTTACTTTACACTTGTTTTTCCTCCTAATTTAATAGCTTTGCATGGTTTTGCTTACGAAATTTAGCCAGCCCCAATTCCCTAAATTCGAATAATATGTTCCGTCCTTAACGCACTTTGACGCGAGTTGGCAAGGTTACTCTGTCCCGTGTTCATGATGCAATTGCATCTTGTGTCTTCGTCTATGGCCAAGGCCTGGTTCCGAACATAGACCATCAATACACTCTGTATCCAATGTAATAATTAAGTTAGACTTTAGCGCGATGTGTTGATCTTTATGGCTTAATTAATCAAAATTCTTCTTTGATGCGCCGTCAATTCACGACTGATTTACTACTGTGTACTCTAAGTAGAACCAAATTCGTGGCCCCTTGTCTCCGCTTGTAACTTATCTGCTTGAATACTCACGCCGATAGCCCTCGAAAAATAATAAAAGTAATAAAATTGACAAGGACATTGACAGCCATAACTACAATTACAAGTCAGTGACAGTGTAGATTAACAGTGTAGAGAGCCTGAAGCCCAGACGCGGTCTGTGATTGGAAAATGAAACAATAGATGATACAACACACACAATTCCCATAGCCCTGATAACAAAAGAAGCTGCAGGTCATAGGGACCAATGAAAATAGAGGTCAGGAAGAGGTACAGGATTACTCTGACAGTGACAAGAACAACAACAACGTCAACAACTTAACGATAACGACAATGACGATGAAAATGACAGTGACACTTCAAAACTGAAAAAGGCATCCCTATTGTGTTTGAATCACTTGCAACACTGCATTCTATACTTTTTTAATCACCACCTCTTCCACCTCCACCACCACTATCATCATCAATATCACCACCACCACCACCACCACCACCACCATCATCAATATCTTTATCACCAACACCACCACCACCCCCACCATGGCATCATCATCATCATCATCTTCATCATCTCCACTGACCACCATCATCATCATCATCATCGTCGTCGTCATCGTCATCGTCATCATCATTATCATCAACATCACGGTTTATCAACAGCATATTCCCTGAAGGGCCTTTTCAACTACCAAACAACAAACGAACACCAGAAACGTTACTTCAGATAAGCTAGGCTGATGATAGGTACGGTATGAAAAATGAATCAGGCTTCGTAAAAGTAACAAACTACAGTCTGTAACCCTGGATTTGGTGCACTTTTGGTATGAATTCTGAGCCAGGTAAGTCTCATTACGTTAAATAGTTTTTATTCCCCTATTGTATCAGTTAGAAATTTCTTGACTTAGTTTAGCATTTGTAGGATTTTTCAACAATGTCTGTAATTTTTAAGTCTTAGGTTTTAAGCACTAGGTTTAATGCGCACGTGGGTAAATAAAGTTATTATTATTATTATTATTATTATTATTATTATTACTATTATTATTATTATTATTATTATTATTACTACTCAGCAATTTGGAAAACTTGTGATTGCATGTTGCTCCTTCATTACAAGGCTTTTGGGTAACTCCCACATTAGGAGACGACAAAGCATGGGCAGCGAGATACGACTGCCCCCATAAAACAGAGTTAACCAACAGACCTTAATCGACAACATGGGAATAAGCAGTCTTGAGATGAGAGCTCATTGGCTCATTGGCGTTGTTTCTAATGTTTCTGGTGTTGTTTATTGAGGTCCGAACGACGGATGATGAAGGCGAAGGATTAACGATTGCTGGTTTATTCTAATGCCGGCCTGCTTATAAAGAGAAAAGTTGTTCTTGGTGCGAGAGAGGCCCCTCTATTGTCATTCAGATCTGAACCTTTTGTAGCCTACAGCAGCCTGTATATACATAAAGAACAACAAATAAGTGACCATAGAGAAATCTCCTTTGAAAGCGTGGTTACCCTAGGAGGCAGAGTCACTTTACGTGGCTTTCAAAACAACATACGGAATACGGAAATTAAAGCGTGTAGCGTACCACGTACGGTCAGTTCGATCTCAAAACCACGGTTATTGGCCATTTCGGAGTTGCGCAGGGAACTGGAGCGAGTTTCAAATTTTAACCAATCGATAAATTGATACAAGCACATGAATGATAACGTTGAGATGGGTCATTTGACCAAGTTTGATGCTTTTACGTTGAACAGAGGACAAGTTATGGACTTTAATTTTGAGGCTACGTCCCCTGAAACTATATAAACTCTTGAAAATATTTTTCAGTTTTGTGACAACTGTAAAATCCCATCATGCGCCTACTATTTGGAAATAACTGAAGTGAAAATCACTTTGTTTGCCCACTTTTACGAATATCACAGAAATCGTAAAAAAATTAAGAGCTTATATGGTTTTGGGGAACGCAGCCTCAATATTAGAGGCGTTTGTATGGAATTTGAACCATGTTGTAAAGTTCATAACTTGGTCTCTGTTTAACATAAAAACATCGAACGTTGACAAATGGCCAATCTCAACGTTATCTTTCATGTAATGGTGTCATTTTATTGATTGATTAACATTTGAAACTCGCCCCAGTTCTGTGCGCAACTCCAAAATGGCCAATAATTGTTGGTTAAAATGTACATTCGCCACGTCAAACGTTCAACGTCCGTTCTGAGACAAGTGAAAGTCGCAACATCTAGTTTGGCGTGTTGGGGCCCTCCTTCTCCTTAATAGCCCTCCTTTGTGACGTACGTTTTCAGTTATTCTCCCCGGGTGACGGGGGACGCCACGCTCTTGAGAATAATGAAGGTTACTTATTCAATTACTTCCTACTCCTCTTCAGCACCCCTTCCACACCCCCCACCCCCCACCCACCCACCCGCGCACACAAAGAACTTGGAAAAAGAGTAACTAAGAACTAAAAAATTGAATTTGATCGGTGTAGTCTCACCCGTCAATGAATTGTGTATTGCTTCCTTCATTTTACAGGTGACGCCTGTGTGGCCGCCTAGTCGTGAAATTCACAGATTAAGGTGGCTCACACTGGTTTTCAGCACTTTTCAGCTCTTGTACATTGATGGATTGTTGTTACCTTTATAGTGTTATCAAATAAATGCACAATCCTCCGTGAACAACTTATGAAAGTTTTCCCACTTCGGTGTAAGTTACCATATAAATTAAACGCTATAATATTTAACAATTAGATTACGAGCTCGAGGTTTCTATCGCGTGATAGCTGATGAGGGCGCAGCCCGAATCAGCTATCACGCATAGAAATCGAGAGCGAATAATCTAATTGCTTTAGTATAAATCTATTAGTCGTTCAAAACTAAACAAGTAAATTATCAAAATTCTCCTCACAGACATTTCGAAAACGCGAAGAAGCGGGCGCCATTTTGTTGGCAGCCGCTACTCTCTATCTATCACAGAATAGATAGCGAGTAGCGTAGCCAATCAGAGAACGGCATTCGTGATAGAACGCTAGTAGATTTATACTAAAACCTGTAGAATCTAAAATTAAGAGTGTTTCTGAAAAATTATAGTGTTGTTATGGTAACCTTACTTAAGTGGATTCGAAAAAATTTTATAACTTGTTCACCGATGATTGGGCATTTGTTTGAAACCACTATGAAGGCAATTACACATAAAGATTAGTAGTAATGCTGTCATCGAAGTGAAAGTATTGGAAACTGGTGTAAGCCACCTTAAGGTACACTCGGCGACTGCCGGATCAAGGGCGCCCATTCGTTTGTTTCGGTGAATCATCTGTTAGCAAGCCAGGACTTTTAGTCCTTGAAAACACCTCAGAAATTTGTCGGCTAAATGTTTACTGGCTTGCAGCCGAAGCCTGGCCACAAAAATGAAACTATTTCGAGACTGTGTGTCCCGTTAAGCCGCGGCTAAATGAGCGATTTTTCGCTCGTGTCGGTGATGCGATTTTTTCAATTTTGTCGCGTCGCCAGCGCGCGATGAAAATCGCAAGTGTAGCCACCCTTGAACTGGCAACGAAACAGGAAAAAAATCACAAGAAAAAATCGCGAGCAATAGAATGACTTTAATTTTTCGCGATTCCTTTTCTGCAATTTTTTTGAGCTGTCGCATCACCTGTGCGAGGGTGGCTACACGGGTGATTTTCACTGCGCGCTGGCGACGCGACAATAGACCTTTTTAGCTCGTAGATGTAGACCACGTGATGATACCCTAGATAACGAGGCTACTGTACTGTATTCTACGTACTTGTTTCTTTCAATCAAGGGGGAGTTACCCCTGTTTGACCTTTTATCCTTATTATCTTCTCGATATTTCATGCAAGAAGCCATGATAGGTTTGTAGGACATAGCCCCATAAATATCTCGGAAATTTTCGGTGATTTTTAGAGTGTTTATGAAGAAGAAAAAAAAGGGTTGGGGGGGGGGGGGGGGGGGGAAGTGATTTTAAGGAAATGTGAGAAAAATGGAAAAATAAAGATTCTAAGGCGATTGAAAATTAAATTTGGAGGTTGAAAATTAATGGACGAACACCAGAGGCGCTTTTTGTTTAAATATGTTTACTTTAAACATATTCTAGTGTGAACACAGTCAGATTATTCTATGAAAGGAAGTGAGATATATGTATTTGGAAAAATGAAGCCTCAAAGTGAGGTAAATTTTTCTAAAAAAGGAAAAAAATGTCTTCTTTAATCGATTAAAGGCGTTTATCCTTTGGTCAGAAGTTATTTTATGACTTACATCGTTGCTTTGTAACCGACCGTTTAACCAAGCCGAATGCCAATTTTTACTGTATAAAGTCACTACAAACAATTCTTACAATTTTTTAAAAGTGCTTTTCTGAGTTTAAGAGCTCCACAATGGCTGGCATTGGGGGCAGTTAATTACAAAGATACAAAGATAAATTACAACTGAACGTATTTGCTGTAAAAAAAAAACTGTTTCATTGAAAACTAAGTTTTTATTCTCCAGTAACTTCTCTAAGAGAACCTAAGATCTTCGCTTCGTGTGTTCTGGGTGATTAACATCACATTTTAATTTTCAAAAAAAGATTCCAACCATCCTGCAACCAGCTGTACAGCAATATTGGCTCGGGAACACCTCACTTATTCGCGAATTTCGTGCCTGCCTTCCTCAGACGTCAAGGCCCGCGGGCGTGAACAGCGAATTGCCGAGAACACGATCTTCCCGCTTACAAAGAGTTCCTGGACAGCTCGTTTAAACCTCAACTTCATTTAGGTTTGATGGGCGATGCAAGAGCGGTGCTGAAATGGAAGACTTTAAGAAGCTCTTCGGCGGGAAGGAGTGATATCTCCAGCAGTATCATCAAGAGTACAGTCCGAACTCCTTTGCCGCATGAATGCCCTGTATATAAATACGAATGAGATGTCGTACCAACACTGCTCAGTCCTAGACAAACATCGTTCCACCGTTATGCTGGTTTACCAGTTGATATACCTGGCCATGCGCGGAAATCACTCTGTTCAATGGCCCATTCTTACTTGTATCCGAGTTCTCTGCTAGTTTGGCTTCATATCGATACTTTCGCCTGGCCAAGCTCAATTTCCTCATTTTCTTT
Organism: Pachyseris speciosa; assembly: GCA_016490735.1. Lineage (NCBI taxonomy): Eukaryota > Metazoa > Cnidaria > Anthozoa > Scleractinia > Pachyseridae > Pachyseris > Pachyseris speciosa. The sequence goes on from JAEMWC010000153.1 coordinate 1,154,080, forward strand.
TCCTTTTTTGGTTTGCCATTATGGAGTGGTTGTAGCTCAGAGGCGTTGGAGTCATTCACATTGAAGCTACCCCCCTCTAACACCACTGCCGGAAGTTCTTGTATCCCCATGTCTATTACCCGGAAGTAGCGTAAAACTGCCACCGCAGGGATGAAAAATATCGACACAAGGGTTATCAATATCGCCAGAAATTTACCCCATGGAGGATAAGGTTCTCCGACTGTTGTCCCCTGCAAAGAAGGACAGGAAATCATTAGCCAATAACAAATATTATGCGATGATAACGCCCCTGATTACGTGCAGTGGCCTCTTCAGTTTTATATCAGTCACCGCAACGGATATACAAGTACAATTAATTTTTCAAGGCCAATTCCATAGATGGCAAGAGATAATTGAGTGGTAACATGGTAATTTGAAGGGTACAGTTTTTGTGCCAGGTGAGTTATCTGAAATGGTCGGCCCTCGGCTTATCCGGTGAGGATGGATAGGGAAAGAGGACGGAAAACTCGGCTTAAGGGCGTCAAACCGATGTAGCATAATGTCGAATATCCAAAAAAAAAAAAAAAGAAAAACCCGCAATGTGACCACAAAGGCGAGGCTGCAAAGCCTGAAACTGACAGTTAAGGCAAAGGAAGGGTGATTGCAAGAGATGATCAAGCAGCAATAACTATGAAAAGACGTACTGCAATAACATATTATGGCAATAACACTGATAAATGGGTTGTTCCCTGTAAGTTGCTTTTGCCGCGAATTTACAAGCCGCACAAGAATACTTCTGTTTTTGATCACCGTCCTATATTTGCGGGTAATTACGAGATGCGTTGCATTAGGAGCCACCGTCCTCAGCTTCAGCAACTAATCAACCGAAATAAGCCGAGTGCTAGTAATATTATGTTGTTAGAGTCACCTTTTCTTGGTCCCATCTTTTGTATTGTGCTGTACTTTGGGACATGCTTTTGATACTCATGGCAAGACAACGAATATCGTAACAGGAGAGATAACTTTCCAACACCATCTCCAAATGAAACGGGGTGGTTTATTCGTCATGTATTTTATGTCGTCGCTAAATCTGTGTAAAAGTAAAAAGTAGCGATAACATAAACGCAGGGAGTCGCTCATTAAAGTGTTATTATTTTCATTCAAAGTTTATATGACTGTTTGATAAGTGACTTGAGCACAAATGAAAAAAGAAGGAAGGTGGGATTTATACTATATAGGCACATTTTTCATCATGGCGGGCGAATTTGATTGTTTTTTTGTATATATGCGTGTTAATTAGCCTCCATAACCTCACTTTAACCCTTTAACCCCTAAGGGGTCTCCCTTTGACGAGTAAAATCGTCTGGCGTTGGACAGAGTAAATACCTCTTACTAACCGAGTTCGAGGTCCGTACTGTAAGTTACGGACAGAGACGAGGGAGAAAGACACTCATTGAACTCAACCATTATCATCATCATTATCAACATCATCATCATCATGAACATCATCATTGTATTTCAATATTTCAAATTTTACAATTTAGAGAAATACACAACCGGCATGCATGTAGCAAAGCTAATCGAGCCTCTCTTTGAACCAGTTGTTTTCTGTTGCATGCAGAAGTAACTTTTAACGCAATTTGATGCCATTCCAATTATTTCGTAGTGTTCTAATTTGTCTTCTTTTGAAGACAAAAGTACGTGCAAGATCCCCCCAACACTTACCTGTCAATACCGTAGATAAAAGAGACAGCGATACATTCCACCAAAGCGATAATCAACAATGAGATTCCAGAACAGTAGTCCATGATAAGCTGCATCCAGTATTCTCCTGAATTCATTACCAACGGGATACCCATTATACAACACACCAGGCAGACTATACCTTTAAAAGAACACAAATTGGTATTTTAATGAAACGACGTATATAATTAATGTATTGGGGATATCTGTTCCGTTAAACATCGACCAGGCGACACATTTTGTCCACTCTAGTCGATACATCAATCCACTCTTTGAACATTGGAATCCATCTATACATACTAGACGAAGGCTCAAATTATTCCGCTGTACAAATGACTTAAATGTGGATTACGCTAAACCCTGCAAAGAGATCATGATTATCATTTCTTCGTCTTTTAGCTCAAGCAAATTTGACGGGGCGTAAAATTTCGATTCAACCCAAAGCTCACCATGCTAATTCTACCTTCCTGGTTAATCTTAAGGCACGGGGCCAATTTGTAATTGGAACTTGCTTCAACTGTTGTACGTAGTGCTATTTTATTGTTGGCAACAAAGCAGCAACAAAACAAATCTTACCTGATATGTATTCTTTCTTGAGTTTAGGGAACAGATTTTGATCAATGACTGGAGTAACCACCCCCTCCAACATTCCAAACTCGGTATCAATACCGACGGTGATTAGCATGAGGAAAAACATGACAGACCACAACGACGCGAGTGGCATCTTATTTATGGCTTCAGTGAAGACTATAAACGCGAGTCCAGTGCCAGCTGGGAACTGATAAAAACAAAAAAACAAGAACAGGGCGAAGCTTTCTTACAAATCATATTGTTGTCGCCGTCGTTACATTGATAAATGGCCCTATTATGGTGATGGTTTCATTGGAGATACTTTCTCGGTTATACCTGGCATTCTTGCATCTGTTTGTAACATCAAATCAGAAAACGACAATAAGATTAATCAAAGTCTTCCATGAGTAAAAGATCAGATATTGAGATCGACTTCTCAGATCGAAAGTCCGAAATTTCTATTTGATCTTGCCCAACCCCTACCAGCCAAATACTTCATCTATAACCGATTATGTAATCAATAATATGTAATCATAATCAAATTTGTTTTATCTCCTAATGCAAATGATCCAGTTTGTATGCCCCATCTCGCACATCACAAAGCTACTTTCAATGGAGTCTTTTCTTACCTTTAAAAACTTAGTCTTGTTACAAGTGACGAGAGTCTCATTGAACAGCATAGATGCGTTTTGGAGTAGACCTCGGTAGAGCTCGCTCTCCATCCCGTCCAGATTCAAAGGCTGAGGTATGTTAATGACACCAGTATGATTAAGTAACTTCAAAGCTTGCTCGTTTCGACTTGCCAAACACCGCTGCATTTTATCTTCCGCCTAGATGTAAAAAAGTAAAAACAAAAGTGAAAAAAAAGGAACACCAGGAACCCCAACCCCCAGGTTCTTTCGAATATTGTTAAGGTGACCATGCAATTTAGCTGATCAACACGGTTCATAAAATCAATTTTTTGCTTTACTGAAACTGTTATATCGTGCGTTCTTGCAGTTTCTGCCTTGGATAGGAGGGAAGGACTTGAAAATGTTGTTCTGACATTTCAAGGTAGTATTCACTTAAATGTTGGCCATCGGTGAGTAGCATGTACAAATAGTTTTCGTGCACTAAAATTGCCGTCTTAATGAACATTTGGCTTTGCAGCTGCCCTCAATGTAATATTAAACGGGTCAACAGCTGAAAAATAGATCACAAATTCCAGTTACTTTGCACGGCTCTACTCCAATAATCAGCACAAAAGATCGACATTTTAACTTACCTGAAAACCTATAAAACAGAACACAACAACACTTGCATATATGGAGGTGGCACAGTTGATAAAGCAAACTGTAATAGCGTCCTTAGTGGAGTCATTCTTGATCGGATTGTAACTAGAAAAAGCAATCAGCGATCCATAGGCCACACCCAAAGAGTAAAAGATCTGGAAAGCAGCGTCCAGCCACACAAGAGGATCCTTCAGACGATCAAACTACAGAGAAAAAGACGAGATACGAAGGAATATAACAGACGTGCAGTGTCAGACCAAATTCAGGACTTTCTTTTGGCCTATTGTTATCTTAGTTTTGTGATTTTTTTTAAAGGAAAGATTTAGCTATCATTGGTGTTTGACTTGAATTTACCATGCACATAACTGAATTTTTATTTCCGAATTTTATCAGTTTTTTTCAATGTAAGTGGCTTATAGTTTCTTTTTAATTTTGATGTGAATAGCCTTTGTTTCTTACTGTAACACGGTCGCATCAGGTCAGCTACTGTTACTTTAATCACCGTGCAGAAATAAATGCTATTAATTGATTGATTGATTGATGGACTGATTAATTGACTGATTGATTGATTAATTGGATGGATGGATGGATGGATAGACGGATACATTGAAGGGCAGACGGAGAGACGGAGGGATGTGGGTTTTGAGCTGCTGTTGCTTTGTTTTCTAACATCTCACCTCTGGTATGAAAAGCAAGGCCAAGCCCTCTTGGTATCCTTCCAGATGAACTCCGCGAAAGAAGAATATTATCAGCAAGATCAGAGGTAGCGTGGCGGTGACATATACAATCTGTAAAGAACAGAACAGAGGACATGACAAGTCTAACCTATTCAGGAAAGAGTATTCACCTCGTCTTGTTTAGTTGCTGCCTTGGTTGTACCCTTACCTTTCCAGTTATTCTAGTGCCCTTCATCATACACAACCAAATAAAGATCCATGTACCAACTAAGCATGCGCAGAGCTTCCAATTGATACCACCGCTGTCCTCAATGTTCGATGATATTTGCAGGGTTGTCCGATACCAGAAATATTCTGTTGGTGACGTCAGCTTGCACTCGTGCACAGGCTCCATCGTCGTGACGTTACCGACAGTCACTGGTTCGAGTGGGCATTCCGACCAAGGTAAAGGATTTTGAAAAGACTTGAAAAAGTAGAAAACACACCAAGCTATGATGACGTTGTAGTAGAGAGAGACCAAAAAACAAACTACTACAGAGGCTATCCCTACTCCTCCCAGGTAAGGCGAAATTTCACCCCATACTCCGACAGAGCCTTTTCGCATTCGCTGTCCAATGCATAGTTCCATGTAATATAATGGTATGCCTTCTAACGCCAGCATGATTCCGTAGGGAATAAGAAAAGACGCTGTTGAGAAACAAAGAATCAAACTCATAATATGATAATGATATGATATGATATGATATGATATCAAAGGACGCTATTAAAAGACAGTAAAAAACGGGCTAACCCGAGCAGTCAAGATGGCTCCATCTTGACCTCGCGGGTAGCCAATCACAGCGGGAATACGAACTTCACCCTCCCATACAAGCCCTTTGAGTCAACCTTTGCGCGTATCTTTTCTATTTTTAGAACGCTGTGGGTTCTAAATTCGCTCGGACTGTTTAGAATGCCAAGAGAAGGATCGGGACAACGCGCTCCCCACCTTTGGTTACAATTTTATTACGGATGCTTGTGTGCGGAATTTACTGGAAACAGACTTTCCCAGCACATTTGAGCCTCCTGCAGAAAAAGCAGTTCTAAAAATAGAAAGATACGCGCAAAAGCTGACTCAGGGAAACAGTGCATATGGAGGCTCCTACTCAAGACATGGGCTCCTAGGAGAATTGATTCATCTTGACCGCTGAAAGAGCCAGTCATATAATAAGATGTGATATGATGTATTCTAACAAAGACAGGTAGATTTTTTCGAACTTTAGAAAATGTCTGTTAAAGATTGCAGATGACAAGTTTGAAAATAAGAGACGTTTGGTTGTGACGTGTTGTTTTGGCCTGTTTCACAGAATATCTCTTAAAAAAACCGCAGATGACAAGTTTGGAAATAAGGGACCTTATGTTTGTGGCGTAATTTTTTGGCCTGTGTCGAGAACCAGTTTTTGTTCTTACAATGGTCACTCTCAGAGCTTTATCGACAGACCTTTTTAGCTTGTATATTTTGTTTTCCCAATGTAGCTCGTGTAATGTTACCCTAGAGAACTGTTTCTTTGAAATTTCGCCTTATTCACGTGCATAATTTATGAAAAGACGAAAGGCAAATCCCCTCGGGAAGATCACATGGTCTCCATTGGGAAAACAAAATCTACAAGCTAAAAAGGTTTATTAAAAGGCTCTTCCCAAAATCTTAACGGGCAATATGGCCAGTTACTTTTGCAGGGGACTCTCGTGGTTGTTTGCAGCTCACCTCCGCCATTCTTATGACACAGAGAAGGGAAACGCCATACGTTGCCAAGACCGATCGTGTAGCCAATCAGCATCAAGATAAATTCAGTTCTGCTTTTCCATCTATCTCTGCCACCGCCTTCCTGGCCACTTCTGTGACGGTGATGATGATGGTGATGATGTTGCATCCCGCTGTTTGAGCGAGTACTTCTTAAGCTTGACGATAAATGATGGGCTAAATTACGTAGCGGTGTCGGAGTACTCAGGAAAACGTCCTTTGAGTTGTTTATGCTGAGTCTTTCGGTTGAGGATGCTGCTCGCTCTATTCTTGGGCTGGGAAGGAGGAGAAGGCCCGACATCGGAGAGTCGTCATTACAGGTCATAGTGTCCAGGTTAGTTGGGGAAGGCAGTCCACTGCCACTGTAGGCCGGGAAGGAGTCCAGCGACCTGGGTAAGAGTATCGTAGACTAGTTAGTCTTATGGTAATGGCGAATAACCAACATGGTTTTTCCTAGTTACGTATGAAAAAAAGTACGTGAATTACTGTACTCAGACGAGAGTATTTTCACCTATATTTCACTCCGAGTAACACCTTGCTTGTGTAAATAGAAAATCAAGATCTTTTAACGCTCTTCATTAAATCAGGAGCCATCTAAACGCTCTAGTGCGTTACTGAACAGAGCTGTGCACGTTAACAAAAACACGTAAGAAAAACATAACAGTAATAATGCATGCGCAGGAAAACAAAACAACATTAATAATCATCATTTCTTACTATTCCCAATGACTTTTCCTACAAACCATGATGACAAGCGAGAACCGAAAATTTAGTATTATATAGAACCTGCTCACGTTTGGTGATCAATTTGAATTTGAATTCAGTCTTCAATGTTCGTTGGTGGCAGCTTCTTCGCCAATTATAATTCAAAGTGTTTTTCGACAACTGGCCTGAAATTTTCCTATTTGGAAAAATTTCAAAGTTTTAACGCAGCAGGCCAGCGAAGCTATCGATATCATAACCTGAATTCTCTTCACAAGCCTAGTTCTTTTTTGTTTCTTTTATCTATATGTTTTAGCTGGGCGTTCTTTGAAGTGTGGGAAAAGGGGATTTGTGTGTTTTGATTGAAGGCAGAACCGATTTGAAGCCATGTGAGAAACAAAACCGAAACATTTTAATTTTGCTCATAACATTAACTCAGGTGGAGAGCGAACCACGAGTTTAGAAAATATAGAAGTCACCGGTCATCGCTTGGTACTTTATAGCTGTAGCAGCATAAAGACCGTTCACCTTTAAGACCTGGAATGACTGACTGGGATTTTATGCATCGTATAAACTAGGGCTATAAAGCCTCGCGAAACGTAGTCGGGTTTCAAGTCGCGTCGACTTCGCACTATATTTATATTAACTCCCAAGAAAGTTACGGAGACAAAGGGCTAAGGCAAGCTTGTTTTTTGTTTTGTTTTGTTTGGAATGCGTCCATAACTTGCACGATTCTGAAGAAACTGTACGAATTAACCTCAATATGGATGGCTAGCTGATTTTGACACACTACTAGTACTTGAAAACTAGCATAACAAGAAAACTGGTCAGGAATATTTCCATGGGTGATGCCGTCCTTCAGCCTGATAAATATAATTTTTAATACAATGTTTTAAGCAATGTTTTAAAACAAAAATTTGCATGAATTTTGGCGTCTTTGGAAACAAAATGTTAATTTTTTTTTCTTAAAACAAAAACCGGGGATTTTTTCGTTGCCCGGTTACAGGTCTTTGAGATGATTAAAAACACCTTCTTGTTTCAGGTTATCACGGTAAATTCACGCAACAATTATCGGTTCCGAAAAAAATGCTTCGCGCATGAACTGCCACAACAGCGAGGAGCTTAAAATCTCTTGAAATAAAAGACTAAAATACAGACATTCGAAAACCGCTCATTGATCAGTCTTTATTTGCATAGAAAATAATTGATTTTTTAAAAAAATCCCTCGCAATACGTTATGATGCAATATTCTATTTCATTAAAAAAAACATGTGTTCATGTTCTAATAGTCGTGAAAAAGTGCTTTTATAGGTTTTATGCAGTTGCTTTAAAAAACACCATTTTATCACTCAAGCCAGCTTTCTGTACCGCCCTTTTGTATTTTTAATCATGTCGGTAAGCAAAATAATTAAAATTCAGTTCAACTCTTTTCAGCCAAGATGGCGCCAATTCACTAGAACGACCCACAAAAGCCTCTTTCTGTTTCGTCAATATTCTAAGTGAGAAATAAGATCTATCACGCGATTACTTACTTCTTACAAAAGATGAAGCTTTGCCTAAGAGCTAAGCAAATTTTTGACTTGTTAAGTCAATAAACATTGATTCGGCAGAGTCGCACAAGGGCCGCCTTGTAAACGAATCTGCTCTTAATTTGTTAGCTCTTTAAAATCGTGAGAATACATCGCCATAAATTCATCGAGAAAGTTTTCCGTTTCATATTTTACAGACTACGACGTCTTAAAGATACTCCACGTGTTTTAATTTAATGTTTCATATTATCAAATGTTTTTCATTAGCCCGTGATGGCTATTCGTCATTAAGCCACCAGCTCTCCGTATTGTACATGTAACAAGGCAATTATTTTTCTCACTTGCACTAGTTAAAACCCACCAAAAAGGTGATTAACGTACAAAATTTTAAAACGCGTAAAAATAAGCTCGCCCAAAGGTGGAAAAATAAACTAAAGCAGTTTTCACCCATGAGTAAACAGAACACGGCTAACGTTTACACTGATCACGCTAACACGCAACCGTATCTTAGAGCCGACTGAAGAAGAAAGTACACGCCACGCTTACCTTGCTTTAGGCTTGTCTAGATCCAGAGCGCTAGGCATCTCGCTCTGTTATAATGATACGAAAGCTCTGCAAGACAAGGAAATAAACTTGAAATTTCATCGTGCCGTCGGATAAATCACCACATGCATTGAGTTGGGTAGTGCACGAATTAGTAGCCACATCGATTAGCCAATAGGGAACCTTGCGCTAATAATTTTAACGTAGTATATGTGATATGCTAATTTTTACTCACACTAAATCCCATTGTAAGGTGTTTGGTCTGGCTAAGCGGCTTGGTTGTTGCAGGTGGCAAACCTATTTTGGAAATGAGGTTTGCCAATTCATTGCGGTGGAAGCAATTTAGCGAAATTGGTTTGCGTGTGTATTCGCGACAAATGTCTTTTAACGACAACAGTGCATTTATGCTACTAAGCAAGAATTCTAACAAGATAACTATAATTGCTCAGACATTCCGGCTTTGCACTGCGCGGCTTTGTAATTTGACTTTGCAAAAAATCAAAATGTCAAAATCATTTCGCGTGGTCTACATAAGACGGGCACGCGTCCATCAGACCAAGACTACCTGAAAAATTTTATTGCATGGTGTCGAAAAACAAAAATATATAAAAATAAAAATGAAAACACTAGAGAATATCAAAGTTGTTAATATGAGCGTGTATACTCATGCTTCTTATTCCAATCCAATGATTGATATTTGGAGGGAACGTAAGGTATAGCACGCGATAGCGTGAAGATCAGTCACCATAACAACACGCTGATGGTGTGCGGTATTTAGATACTGCCATCTTTTGTCTTTTTTTTTAACTTTAGGCAGAAGTTATTAACCACCTGACTCATAAGCAGACTCACACCCACACGGTAGCACAACGAAACGAGGAATGGAGGTGAAGTGGCTGAAAACAACCCTTGCGCTTTTATATTCACCGAAAGCCCGCTGTGTTTTCTAGAAATTTAGTGGTCCCTCATATCGATGGGACGTCATGTGAACTCTTTTATTTATGTAACATCCATATTGGAGCTGCTGTCATGGACCAACGATCGAAGTATGGCAAAATCGATTTATGTACAGATGATGTAAGGACTGACGGATAGACGTTAGAACTGAAGTAATGGGTGGATGAAGGTAGGAAGCGTGGAAAGACGGAAGTGTATCAAAATTTGTCCATGACGGTAAAGAGTGACAACAACTTGGTTCATAACCGAATAAATAAAGCGAGTAAAACACGTTTGCGATGTTGCTACGAGCACGGTGTAAAGTTTATCATGGCCTTTAAAATGATAAATGAGTTATTTGCTTTCAGTTCTCGATATTGCTGTGAGATTAAACTTAAGCCTTGGCCAAACGGACTCGCAAGTAGTCGCAAGTGGTGGTCGCAAGTTGAACTTGCGTACAGACTTGCGTTGGGCGGCCAAACGGACTCGCAAGTTTCCTCGCAAGTACACGCAATTCGCAAAAAAAAAAAAACATTTAAAGGCTACATATCCTGTATTTCACTGGCTAATAGGTTGCTATAACAAGGAATGGACGTCACTCGACTTGTGTTGAATTGAGTTGGGCGGCCAAACAGTGAAAAACTTGCGTTGACTTGCGTTCAAATTTGATCTCGACCAAAGTGAAGGCAAGTCATCGCAAGTCAACGCAAGTGCACGCAAGGTCTGGCCAAACGGTGTCGCCGGCCACTATACTTGCGCCTACTTGCGAGTTCGTTTGGCCAGGGCCCAGCTCATACACTGCTCTAGCGACAACTGACGAATCACACCCCTCGATGTTCTTTCACTACGAATTTAATGACATCCAAACAGTAAAAACCCGCGTATAAGAACCTGTTAGGCTAAATTTTCGATTTAGACCCCCTTTACATAAGAACCTGTTTAGGCTAGAATTTCAAATCAGGTTCTTATTTTATCAAATAGAGTCAAAAGTTGCATTCAGTGTAGCTTTAAAATGCATACAGGGTTTGTATAAGTACAAAGTACTGTCATTTGGGAGATAAATTGTGCATAATTTATATAAATACTATACAACACTTATTGAATCAAAATGAGTCGCTTTTTTCTTAAGAAAATAAGAATCTATTTAAGAACCCGTTTAGCCTGCTTTCCTCGTAAGCGCCATTTACATAAAAACCTGTTTAGGCTAACTCGGAAAATCTAGGTTCTTGTATACGCGAGGTTTTACTGTACATGTATGCCACAAGGGTTTCTCCTGGACCGAAATTGTTTGTCACTCGTAAACAGGAGAAGTTGTCATATTTTTCTGTGTCTTTGAGTGTGGCGAAGTCATATGGTGACGATACCAAACCATACGAGAAAGTATACTCTATTGTAACATGGATGTGCTTCAGTGTGACTTGACAGACCTCTTCATTGGGCAGCCGGTTAGGTCCGTCTGGAGTTTTATTCAGTTGCAACCGTCAGCGCATTATACACAAGGCGATCGATTCTGTGCAGTAAATGAATTCCATTTATTTGTACGTCCAAGTTTCGACTCACAAAGGAATCTAGGCGGATCTCCAACCATCTTCCTTGGTCTGGGTTTGACAGCCAACTGTGTGGTAGAGCCAATACTCTCCTTGGATTTGCCCACATGACGGATTTTTCAGCCTTGGCTGTGGCGCGCCCTTACAAGGGGAACGCTAACCTTGTCGGCACGGCTCCTTTGGCAAACTCAGTGATAAAAGTGTGCAGAGGCGAGCAAATTTAGTCCGCAGAACTTTTTCGATATCAGAGATCACCTTAAAGGATATCTTCAATAAATAACAACCTTCACTGCTGCTTGTCTATACCTAACATTAATTCCTTGCTGAATCACCCTTCATGGAACTGGGGATTTCGTCAATAAGTTAATATATAACTCATCACTTCGTCGCTGAACACAGTTTTGGTCGCTACAGTGGAGACTTTTTTAAGACAAACTTAACAACCTCTCCCAAATGCCAACTTGTCAAGGAAACGTTAGCTTTGAACAGCGTAAGTCAAGAGAACCGATGGGGAGAAACTGATCGATACTCGGTTTGCACAGAATTGACACATATTGGAAGCAAATCACAATGAAAAATGTTGCATTACCTTCAATCTATGTGGGCTACCAGCTCCAAGATTGTGAAAGATTACAAATGCAAAGTTGAGTCAAAATAAGAAACGTCGTTTCTTTTGTTTTACCACCGACGCTATCTGGGCGCTGAACCAGCGCGGTTTATCTTCATTTAAGACCAGTTGTTTCCGCTTGTTCGTCCTTCGGTAATGCCTTCCTCTGAACTTCACCGAGTTGTTCATCCAACCAACACTGGTGATAATTTGAATAGAGGAAGTTTTTTTTTTTCCAAAACTTGATCATGTTATATTGCTTCATCTGCCTCGAGGCGAGGAAGTTTTCGTTTGGTCATGTGATCGACATTTTTCATTTCGTTGTTGGTTATATTCCTAGCTATTTACAATTGAGTTTTTACTAAACCAATTATTCTAAGCCGGCATGACTGATGTTTATATTAAATGACTCATTAATCTGGAGCTAGGTGCTTGGTGGTTAGTGATTTTCTCGGCGCTCCCTTGTGGAATATTACATATTTTCTCAAAGTGGTTAAAGTAAAACTGACACCACGCAAACTTCAAAACATTAGCAAGCGCCATTTCCCATTTATCTGGCTTTTATTTGCCTGTTGTCATGTTGAAACTAAAAGCGTAACTTTTATTTCACAGCTGATTTGCGTCCTCGGAAAGGACAAAACATCCAGGTCAGCAAGTGAAGCTAACTAGTCTGTGTTAATTATTCCAAACAACCTATCATTAGAAATTTCGCCTCATTACGCTGAAGAAGATAAAACCCACATTTGCTGTTTTTTTTTTTCTCACTGAACTTTGTACATTTATGAAGAAGAGGAATCAGAACTGGCATTTCCAAATGAGTAGAAACGACAGACGAAATTAAGCTTTCTGGACCAAAAAATAGACTACCGTTGCATTAATGAGCAGCTGTTTCCAGGACTTCCAATAACATGAAGACTTGCATTATCTTCAAATACAAAAACCAATTTATGCCTCGGTAATGAATGATAGCCGGGGCTTTTCGTGGAATTTTAGAAAATAAACACCGATGCTAGGTTTTCAATATTTTTCGTTCCGTTCCAAATATAAAGTAACGCAATCCTCATCATGATTTTTTTGGGATGGCTTTCAACACTGCTCATCGCGTAAACTGTTTCGCCGAGGTAAATATCAGCTCAGCCAGCCTGCTAAGGTCGAAATTCGATCTTTCCTCGAAACAGTTTCCACGATTTCCGAAGAGTTGTAACGGTTTTTCTTGAGCGTAATATCAATTGACTTGAAAATGTCATCGCCGAATTCGAAATATTTCTGGCCCAAATTAAACATTTAAATCACTGCAATTTCTTTGGCACTCGAAAAAATTCACTTAAAACGCTCCCATCTTCGAGGAAGCGTCGAATTTGTGCCATCATCTGAGTCGACCTACAGGCGTTTACAAGTATATCAGTGCTTTCGCTCTTATTACTTGTTAAGTAAGCTGGATTGATTGGCGCCATTTTAAGCATTCAACCAGCATGTGAATTCTTAAGATAACTTGTGGAATCTTTTGCCTATGATAACACTAGATTAAGAAATGATTTCATGTGCAGTTCTCCAATTAACAGATGTCTACTTAATCCATCAACAACTGTCGCCGAGTCTTGAACATTTCCGGCTTTTACATCCGTGAAGCGACTTGTTATGAAGATGAGGAAATATAAAATGATATACTAACCGTTGAACAATTATTTCGTGGTTTGAGTTGCGCCTGACAATACCTGTGCTCGAATGCTTCCAAACTGATTTCTGTAACAAATGTATCAAAATATATGAGTCAGTCATACATAATATATCTTAAATCCAGCGCTGAAAATACACTACACTACACTAGAAGAGAACTTCATTTGAATTCGTAAGAATTATTTTTAGTTAGAGCTATGACTCACACTTTCAACTACAGCCGTTCGTGAATTTCAAAATGGCGACCGAACGAAATTCAAATAAGAATAACTGACAAGCGTTCACAAAACTCGAAAGATTTAAACGCCCTCGGATTTCGAAAATTATTCGAAAGAAAGGAAACCTAATATGGTTCATGACTCGAAAAACTTTATGTTTTCTTCGGCTTGGTTGGCGAAACACCTGCCAGTGGGGTTTGTTTTTGGTTTTTGAGGTAAATAGAAGAATGTAATTGGTTGGTACATTGTAAAACACCAGAAGAGGCCTAAAAGAGGATCTAATTAAGAACACACAGGACAAACGAGGTTTTTTGTCATTTAGGACTTGCATTATCAATCAGCGACACGTGACGCCAGGTTCGTCATCGAGCGTAAAATGCATTTATTCAAACGCCAATTATGGCTGATCTGATGGCGGCGATGCAAGCTCAACTACGTTCGTTTTGCCCCGTGTTTTTTCACATCAGCACAAGGATTCGAGAGTTCTTAATTTTCTCGATGTAATAAATAGCTAGCGAGGATAAAAATAGTTCTGAGTTATTATAAATGTGAACCTTGGGGAATTTCTGAAGATGCAACAATTTTTTGTGCACGGATAGCAGTTTAATCTGAAATTAAAAGTGCCACACAGCTAGAGTCCGGACCGATTCAGTTGCATAAGCCTTATGCAGCTACATCAGTCTGGACTCTAGCTGTGTGTACTGAGTATAGGCCAGTTCGACAACCATTTCACAGCTCTACATAAGCAGTGGTATTTTTTCTAGTCAAGAACATCTTTGATTAATTTTTTTCTTCGGTAGACTTTATGCCTGTATTTTCAATAAAATTATCAAAAGCTCACCGACAGCGGAAAATATTACAGTTCTGTTGAATCATTCGTATATTTGAGAATGACCAGAGTTATTTAATTATTGATGTGTGTATAAAGTTTGGAGGGGAATAATAATGCAAATCGTTGGGCGAATCACAGCCACCTTGTACTGACTCATAGCTAACACCTTTTTGTGAATGTTCACCGCGCAGCTTGCCACACTGAGTGAAAAGCATTTAGCATGTTTCACGGCAGATAAGTTAAACTAGTCAGAAAAGGGTCATGAAAACTTGAATTCACGTGTACAGTCAAATGTACTGTCATTAGGAAATGCTTTTTCGTTTGATAATAAAGTCATTAATTCAAAGTCAGCGACTGTACTTTGCGCTTCCCTCTCCCACCCCCTTAGGCTGAGAAAAAAGTCTAAAGGCCCTTATGACATTGTTGGCTCTGTACAGTCTAACAGGACTAATTGACTTATGTTGCCTGGTTTTTGGTTAGTTGGAAACAACAGTCAAATTCACAACAAGTAAAGAATAAGCTGGTGGCAGAAATTCAGGCTGGTAGACATTATTATGATCTATTTAAAAACCAGACCTTTCGTCCACGGTCTCCTCATGCCAGTGCAGTAAATAACGTTCCAGGGATATGTTGTGCTCTCAGAGCTGAACATTTAATGACATCTTATGTTTGGTAGGTAAATTGTAATAACTTGTCTTTCTAGGCATAAGTTTCATATCAAACTTTGAGAAAACGTTTTTGGGGGCATTTTAGACAATTTCACGGCCTCCCTTTAGGGAAAAAAAAACCAAACAAACAAAAAACAAAACTGTAGTTTTTTTTCTTGGCTGACACCTCGCCAAACGAAAACAACTAAGCAAAGGAAAAAGACAACTAGCTAATGTCGTACCCAGATCTCCCAGTTTCCCTTGGCCTTGGGAAATCTGGGGACGAGATTAACAACTGGCCTCCGAAGCATGAGGAGAATTTAAATAAAGAGAAGCAAGATCTTACCGATTAACGCGGGAGAAAAGCAGGTTCCTCCGCCTTCCTCTCTCACCACAAAAAATTACAAGTATATGGGCGTATAATGATTCCCGAGGTACTGATAGGACAATACTTGTTGAAGTTGTTTGAAGTTGATTTTTATTGACGTGATATATTAAATAAATACAGAATTACCTGACCCGCAGGTTGCATAGCTAATCTAGGCGGGCCAGGAGATAAGGAAAGATGAAAGACTGCTAAAAAGAATCATTATGTTGATAAGAAAATAAAGTTGAGATTACAACGAGAACAACGTTGTGTACTGATACCTCAACGTAGCCTGACGTTAGTGGACTGGAGCTTTCACGGCCGTATGTTACACTTATACCACTTTGTATATTCCGATTATTTCGTACTGTGTTTCTTGACAAGTAACGGAAACACTTTAGACTCTTCAAAGATCCCTGCAGAAAACACACAAGAATAAAAATACACAAAATGGACAAGATAGATGGGTTAGAAAAACTTAGAATGTTTTCACGTCTCAATGCAATGAAGAGTGTTTATCGCGGGCGCCCAACATTACATGCTACGGTATGAAGTCAGGCGCAGTATGACCTATAGGCATGCCCGCAGTCATATTAAGTTGGGGGACCTATCCGAAGATTGCCGAGGCCTAGCCGAACGGCCGAACGGGGAAAAAACAGAACAGAGTTGCAATTAATTTGCATTACTCTAAGCCCAGCTCTGTTATTACTCGGGATACTGTAAGTATCACTAGTTATAAAATGTGTTAGATTTCAGTCTTTTTACTCGGGATACTGTAAGTATACCGAGTTATAAAATGTGTTAGATTTCAGTCTTTTTTTTTTCTTGTGCAGCAAAATGCACAATACCATTACGTTCCGTTGTTTTGATTGGCCAATGAACAATAGCAGGCACGTGGCGGTGTGTTCATTGGTTAAAGCAAACCACATAGTCCAAAGGTCGAAAGGCTAACATCACGCGACGGTTGTTTTGAGGTTATGTAAATTTATCGTGTTTGAGTTGTGAAGCTAGATATTTTAATACAGTACAGTCTGTCCCCGTGAAAAGGTTTGCCGAGTTTTAGAAAAGGTTGGAAGCCTCGCACGTGCAGTGGTTATCAGCTTATCAATCTGAAAGATATCACAACTCGAATCCGAACGCTGTGACAGTTCTATATTTAGAGAAATCGCAAATTGGCTTAAAGTTGTTTTTGTAATGTGATAGTTTCCACTTAATACGTGACCGTAAGTGAACACTCAAGGTTAAACAATTCACTTCGACTGCCTGAACAAATTTTTCTGCATATATCTTTGTAAAGTTTTTAAAGCTAGATTTTAATACAGTACAGTTTGTCCGCGTGAAAAGGTTTGCCGAGTTTAAGGAAAGGTTGGAAGCCTCGCACGTGCTGTGAGTATCGACTCGAATTAGAAGGTTGTGACAGTTCTATATTTAGAAAATCGCAAAGTTGTTTTGATGTAATTTGATCCGGATGATATCTCATCTCGCAGTTCTATATTTAGAGACAAGTTTGCGAATTCTTGGTTTTCACGTGACGTCAGGAAACACTAAAATTAAACATTTAGATTTTTTACCTTCATCAGGTAAATGATATTTTAAGGATATATCTGCTGGCCTGTTTTCAGCCAAGTAACACGCTTTGTTTCGAAAATAGAGCAGTTTGAATTTCGAGCTTTTTTACAATGCGTGACATCTGGATTGCTTCTGAGAAACATGTCACATACACGGAAAAGATTCGCCTTGTGTTTTCAAGTTCTGAATAACCAATATGTTGAGAGAATTGTCTATGCGAATGTTTTCAAGCTTAGCAGAGAAAATTAATGCTTCGAGAAAGCCAGAGTAGACTCCAGATGTTGCCACTTAATTTCATTTTGTGGAGGTAAACAACAACAGCTGACAACGAATATGGTGGCAGTTTAACGCGCTTTTCTCGTACGTGAACAAAAAGGCTTTGTGCGAACCCTAAAGGAAACCAGTAGCCGGATAGTTTTCGAGAATCAGAAAGCATGCGTCTTACTTCTGCATCACAAACGTATCCCGAGTAAACGCTCATAGAGCGTCTTGTTACTCGTTATACGTATCACGAGTTATAAAATGTGTTAGATTTCAGTCTTTTTTTTCCTGTGCAGCAAAATGCACAATACAATTACGTTCCGGTGTTTTGATTGGCCAATGCACAATAGCAGGCACATGGCGGTGTGTTCATTGGTTTAAAAAGCAAACCACATAGTCCAAAGGTCGAAAGGCTAACATCACGCGACGGTCAGTTGTTTTCGTAATGTGATACCTTCCATTTAATACGTGACCGCAGGTGAACACTCAAGGTTAAATAACAGGGGCACCCAACGACAAGTTTCGGTAGATATCTGTTCGGTGGAGGGTAATTCGCCTTGGGTTTTCGGCATCGAATAAAGAGTGCACTCGGATTTTCGTAACTAAAACGTGGCCTAAAAGATTCGCAATTGGGAAATCATAAACCCTACGGTTTTCGGAAAGGTCATAATTGCTGTTTTTGGCAGTCAAAAACGTCAGCTACCATTTTCGGAAAGAAAATAGTTCCCTAGAAAGTTGGTGGAAAGTTCATTTCAGCTTGTATTTTCTCAAAGGAAGATTTTGTTCCCTAACATTTTCGGTAAATTTATATTTCATCTAGGGAATCCGAACAGATGAACTTCTTCTAGCTAATGAAAACACCACTTTAAACAGACTTCAAACACCATAAGGTACTTAAAAATGCCTTTCTACAGCTTTTGGTTGATTTGGCTCGTTGGGTGCCCCTGAAATAATCCACGTTGACCGCCGGAACAAATTTTCCTGCACAGACATTTAGATTTTTTACCTTCATCAGGTAAATGATATTTTAAGGATATATCTGCTGGCCTGTTTTCAGCCAAGTCACACGCATTGTTTTGAAAACAGAGCAGTTTGAATTTCGAGGTTTTTTACGATACGTGACATCTGGATTGTTTCTGAGAAACATGTCACATAAACGGAAACGATTCGCCTTGTGTCTTCGAGTTTTGAATAACCAATATGTTGAGAGAAGTGTCTATGCGAATGTTTTCAAGCTTAGCAGAGAGAACTGAGAGAGCCAAAGTGAAGTCCAGATGTTGCCACTTAATTTAGAAGTAAACAACGACAGCTGACAACGAATATGGATGGCAACTCTCAAAACAGTTTAACGAGCTTTGCTCGTACGTGATCAAAAAGGCGTTATGCGAACCCAAAAGCAAACCACTTGCCGGATAGTTTTCGAGAATCAGAAAGCGTGCGTCCGGCTTCTGCAGCACAAAGGTATCCCGAGTTAACGCTCATAGAGCGTCTTGTTGTATTAGACCTGTGTTGAACTGTTGTATCTGTTCCAGGTATTATGCTAGGTGTTGCGTGTCATGCGGACATGTTACTTAGGAAACCACCAACTAGTTTGTTTTTTGTTTGTAGTCCTTTGTGTGTGTTAGGCTACGAACCGATGACTTCAGTGTATTGTTTGGTTCTTGAGAGAACAGGTGTTACCGTGCTATCTAAGTTGAACTAGAATATGGACCGCTAAATCGATAAAGCGGATAGCCAAAACGCTAAAATGAAACATCTTGGCGTAAGCCGACAGGGCTAGGATCTCGGCTGGCTGGTAAGCTTTGCATTTCAGTTCCACTGATGTTCAAGCTTATTACATGAAAAAGAAAACAACCGTCCGCAGTGCTACAAACTGCGATAGTGTTCTTGAAAGATGAATTAACTTGATTGCGAACGCTTTTTTCACTTTTCAGGACTGGCATTCACCGCCTAAGCACTGCACCAATAGTGGAAAGGAAAGGAATATTACCATTAGAGTTCTGGTACGTTTTTACTTTGTGCTGACTAACTGATAACAAATTCGTATTTTTCGTGTTTTTTTTTTTCTGTTTTTCGTCTTCAGTCTGAACTGATGAACCACTCTCAGCCCTAAATTGTAAAAATCGCCACCAACGCTTTACTTTTTGTTGTGTTCAGGGAAATTTGCTCTTTTAACTGAATTATAACGAGTAAAATTCGAAAGATCTGCAGACTTAAGATATAATATCACAATTCTGTCAATTTTGACTGCCTAACAAAATTATTAATTTAGAGGAATATATTACTGTTTGTTTGATTTCCCAAAGAACCGACGAATGCAGAGGTGAAGAACCTTGTTTATGAGTTACTTTGGGCTGTTTAATTTTTCGGTTTTTGAAAGAACTAAGTATATATTGAATTACCTAAGAAAATCAAAATTGCTCTTACTTTATATCCTTTACCCAAAGAAAGTTTTCTGCCGAAATTCTTGCGTTTTGTCAGCAGGTGTTAAAAATTATTCCAGTTTGTTCAGAGCAAAGTCAATTATTGGACTTGTTAACGTGTGGCATTGTGTCATAAAAGCTATTACTTTAAAACCAATGCATGAACTTATTTCTCTTTCATTTAAAATGAGCAACAAAACGAACCCATCTTCGCATTACAGTTGCGTAATGGACAAAGCTACCATTTTCGTGAAATGAAAATACAAGCTGCAACTTTTTACTAAAGTTCAAATAACCTCATCCTGTGTAATCTTTAACTCGTGTGTAAGCCTGGTTTCCATATGATCTTAATGGTCTGCGATCGGTCTGCGACACGATCAGCGATCGGTCTGCGACACGTTGCAGACATATGGAAACATGTGTCCCCGGCGTCTGCGGCGATCTGCGACACACGATCGGGGTGATCGGGAAAGTAGAACTAGATTCTACTTTCCCGATCACCCCGACCGTGTGTCGCAGACCGCTGCAGACGCCGGAGACACATGTTTCCATATGATCTTAACGTGTCGCAGACCGATCGCAGACCATTAAGATCATAATGGAAACCAGGCTTTTTTAACTAACCGCAACGTCAAGATCTGGTTGTCGGTGAATAAACGTGGATCCGGGCCGGGGGAGAATTGATGTGACTTGAAGGGAGATGGGAGGAGAAGAAAGAGTATGTATATGGTAGCAAAAGAGATGTGATCTGGCCACCGTTTGTGATGACTTCTTATCTGATGCGATGTGTTTTCATAGAACAAAAGTTCAATCCATGATTATCCGATTTCGTCTCCACCCACCCACCCCCGCCCCTTCCTCCAAACGCAACTGAACTTTACTTCCCGTTCGATTGGCACGCCTATTAAGGAATCTATAACGAAAACTAGCTTCTGTGAAGAGTTGTCGAAGGGGAATTTAAGGTTAGAAATCATGTCGATTTTGTCGTCTTCCTTCTCGAGTTGTTTTACGTATTCTTATTGATTTCATATTCGTTAATCGTTTCGTTGATGTTTTCACTGAAATAATGCTGTCTTTGTATTGTTTTGTAATCTGTGTACTCACCATTTTATCAACTATTTTTCTTCGGTACCTCAAGCATTTTCGTGATAAAAGAGGTTGAGATGGAGCATGTTAGGGGCAAAGAAAAGTATAATGACAAAGAGCATAAAAGGTACCTGCAACATTCGACTCCAAAGACAACTTTAGCGGCCTTATTTCCGCGCAAATCATGCACCATCCGGATCCCATTGTTGAAAGTCAGTGGAAAGTGGTGGTCTATTTTGGGCTCAGTTTTGGAAGCCTTAGTATATATGAATCTTTCATTAAATAAAATCAGCATTTTCAGTAGCTTAGCCAGATAGAAGATTGTTACCGAGATAACCGTGATCAGGAAAAAAACGTTTTCCAGATTTATGTTTTTCTTTTAATGTGTAGACTTTAACAGGAACCTGAATTTGCGTTTACCTTCTGAACTGATTACTTAACTTGGTAATCATTCACTACTGTATTCTTTAAAATGAAGACAGCTCCGTCCTCTATGCATCCAATGCTTCTACATCTCTTTGCTTAGAACAATCGCACAAAAAAAAAATCGAATGCAAATTAAACCGAAAACTCCTTTTGTATCCCAACGCGGTAATATCTATTGTGGTTTAGATCAACATCATAGTTTAAAAAGGTACATGTAATTATGAGCTAACGCGAGACCATTCGAGAATACTTTGTCAGGGCGCGGGTGGTGGGGGGACTACAATGCTCTACCGTTGGGTCCGCCTGAAAGTCTGTTATTTTAAGACAGACCCGACGGTTTAGAAAACCTCAGGAAATTTTGACATTTTCACGCAATTAAAAAAGTAATTCACGTGTTCCGCATATCTCCGGAAAAAATCATGGGTCAGGTGCAACTAAAAGAGATCCGTGATTCCAGAATCACGGATCTCTTTTAGTTGCAATCACGTAGTCGCGCACACTCTTTGTCATGGAAAGGCGTCGTATGTTTTGGTGGGCTTGTATATTTATTCTGGAATTTGTACCCACATATTTTTTGTTTAGACACCCATACAAAAACATAATTTAAAAAATGAATCAAAACTTCAAAAGTTAACGTTTTATCAAGCCAAATGCCTCGGTTCGACCTGATTTAGTAAACTTACTTTCTCCCACAATTCATGAGTTGTTCACGAATTCCATGGAACACTGTTGATTTTGAATTTATCAAAGTAAACTTGAAAAATTGGGAAGACCTTAACCTATACAGTTTGCGCTTCGTATACAGGTATTTTTTTGTCTATCAGTAACTGAACCCTATTGAAAGATCGTGAAAGCACTTTTCGCATTATCCGATGCCGAAACACAAACAGTACCAAAGAAAGGACTTCTTAAAGCGTCTATGGTTTAAATGGTCATGCTTTAGGATTCCATTCACAGATTAGGCAGTTGCAATCAAACCTTTTACAGCACAAGGTACTGCTCAATAACTGTTAAATTTTAGCCTGCGTGGCAGGCGTAAACGAGTAGCGGATGGGGAGCAAGAAAATAGGAGCAAACATTTTTAATTTCCTCTCATTTTCTCGGCGTTCCCCATCTCCCTCCCTTTATTCGCCTGTCACACAGCCTATATTATTTTTGACAAGTGTTTTCTGACACAAGTAGAGTGAAAGCTCTCACAGATCACGTATATTATATCAGTCTAGAAATACTGGAATGTTTGAATTACCAATCTGACTTTCTCAAAATTTGAAACTAATGAATACCGACTGCAAAGCGACTGTGCAAAGCAATCTAAAACAGTCAAATTCTTGTCGTTGGTTTGTCTGTCTTAACGTTTCACATGATTCGTTTTCTTGTACAGTAGTCTGGCCGCGTTTGCATTATATTTATTAGAAATTTCTCGGGAAATAACCCAAACAATTTTTTTTGCTTTTCGGTAAGGCTTCATAATATACACAATAGCCAATCAGGATGCGCTGTTTATTGAATACTGCAAAAGTTCAGTTGTTCTGAAACGCGACTTGTCTTGTTTCAGTTTTCCAGAAACTATCGGAAGCCAGCTGATGACTCAACGACGATCAGAGTCTCTTTGTGATGATTATATTTGCAGTTATATTCATTGACAGTTTTTGTATTGTTTCAAGTTCCTGGGCAGTTCAAACCAAAGTGACTCGTCTTGTCTCAGTTTTCCAGAAACTCTATTGGACGCTAGCTGATTTCTGGATGTCAGCCTGAGAATCTCCTTGTAAAGATTCTATACACTTATTGGCGGTTATTCATTCAAACCAAAGTGGAAATATTCCCACTAGACCAGAAGTTTTTTTCTCTTGAAATTCACGAAAAGCGACCCAGATCGCCGAAACGGAATGCGCTCTTCATAATTCTAGTATAATTCTTAGTATTAATTCGAGTATTTGACGGAATCGAAGACCAAAGCAAATAATATATTCCCACTTATGCCCACATACGTGATCAAAATGCATATACACAGAATGAATTAATTATTAATGTCTGTACACATCCGAACGTCTCGCCAATTCCAACCAATTGAACTTCCGCTGTTTCACTCGTCTATACAGAAAACCTCAAAACACAATATTCTTGCGAGAGGAACAATTTCAGCTTGCTAAGTTCTTTTGAACGGTTTAAGTCAAATCATATATCAACAGTATTGCTATGCACAGCCAAACTGAACTACGAATACATCTGCAAGGGAGGCAGCGAATATTAAAACGAAAGAGTTTGCTTATGTCTTCAGTTCTGTTGCTTTATCTCCCGGGAGGGGGGGGATACTCCCAGAAAAATTGGGTGGGGGTGTGCGACCCGCTTCCTGAAACCCTTACCCTATTTCAGACCAAAATTTGCGAATTTCCTTAACCTGTTTCAGAACTAACCAAAAATTCGATTCCCTATTTCATACCTATTTCACGTACGCGGTTGGCGTAAACATAATTTTGAGAGGGGCTTTTTGACTCTTTTGTTGATGGTCTTATCGCTTGATGATGATTTAGGAGCTTCTTCTAAAAAACATATTCAATTCAGGAATAGAGTGCACAAACCATAAAAGTTTTAAATAGTAATAACGAAGTGCACTGCGTTATTACTATTTAAAACTTTTTACTGTTTACTGTGCCACGCAGCAACTGAACCTTTTGGTTTACGAATATTTATTGCACAAACCATACCCTATTTCAGACCAAAATGGCTAAAATCGATACCCTATTTCAGACCAAAACGGCTTAAAAACCATACCCTTTAGGGCCGCACATACCTATCTAGCCCATATAAGGGAGTACCCCCCCCCCCCCTCCACACCAGGCTTTACTTCTAAAATGACTTAAACTTGCCGCACAAAACGCTCCTACAAATTCTTTTGCCGTTTCTTATTATTTTATTCCTTTCGACCTTCTCTTCACTAACCTATCTACCATCGTACTATTGTAGTTTATTCAGAGTGTCTACCGGCCCGCGGCAGTAAAGCTTCGTCCTAGCTTAACGATTTCTCCGCTACAACAAGATCATGCGGATTCCGTTTGATATGTCCTATGATCTAGACACTTTTAGTGTAGACCAAAGCCGTTCTGGTGGTTAATTTAATTATCTGCGGTTTTAACCCTAAAGGAGCACTGTCACCGGGAGTTTTGGTGTTTTTGGTTAAATTCTGCCAAAATTAGTGCCTTTTGGCTGTTATCGTGCAAAAAGGCTCCTACAGAATCAGCAAGATAAATTCCAATGAAATTTTAGCAGGGAGAGCAAAGCATAATAAATTTTTTGGTGATTTTTCAATGAATAGCTTGAAATTAAAAAAAAACTGGCAAGTTTTTTCAAATTTCAATCCATTTCCATCCTCGTCATCTTTGATGGAATACAGACTTTATAGCATCAATGCAGTATTACAGTCTTTGGCAGCAAAACTAGACTATTAATTTAAGGTTTCCACTGATGCATTGGCAGTTTTAAGCTTTTTAAAGTGATGGTACAATAGCGTGACAATGCCCCTTTAACGGACCAACTACGGTTTTACTTTCATGATATATTCCAAGTTTAAATTTGTCACAACGCGTGATAATATGTCAATAGCACCAACTGGTGTGCTTTGCAATCATCACAGCCAACAAACCGACTGCAATTCTCGAATTCCGCTGCTGCATATCACCGTTCGTTTGGCAGCAAAGCCCAAAATGTTAGTCTTTTGGCCAAAGAATAACATCAAAAATTACACATTTTGTGGTCAACTTTTTAATCAAAAACATTGCTCAAATATCAGCATTCTACATTTACAACAAACCTCAAGCTCTCTCCTTGGTATCTGCTATGAAAGTTTTTTCTCACATTTTCTGCCAGCCACGCTTCAGCGACAATCTTGTCACATTAGAGCAATTCCACTCAAACGAAAAACAACAGCCACTTGCGTGCATCACGTGACACTGAAGTCTGAGTCCCCCGTATTTCAAGACAGCAGATGTTTTGGTAATTACTCCCTATATGGAGAAGATAAGTGTCCGAGACTATTAACTGCCCAAACTGTGTTGAATTAAATATCACCCCCTTGGTAAGCGAAGGGTTAATAAAAAGTCGTTCTGTGTAATCTACAGAAGTCCACTTTGAAGTGCTTTTCTCATAATCAATTTTATGGCCAAGTGAAGTGGTGCCTCTTTGGCACCAACGACTATGATATCGACATCCTGCGGTAATACTAATGTGCCTGATCAACCTCGCTTTTGTTTCGGCCAAGTATTTTCCACAATTATCAAAAATAAAAATGACCGGAAGTTTTTCCCTTTGTGTTGCGAGCTCGGGTGGGGTAGGGAGGGGCGGGGGAGGGTGGACTGCTTTCCCGGTCTAGGCATTATTACTTTAACGTGCCCGTAAAAGATACCAGATTCAGTTTACAGCTTTTCCCAGGGGCTAAACATGAATTTATCTTTCATGTTAATGATTCTCAAACCTGATATTGCGAGTGACAGCCCTGCTCTTATATCGACAGTCCTGAGTTGTCCAAAATGTTTCCTCCTTTTAATTATTAACGGAAGCAGCTTAAGTGCGTATATACGTAGTTTGAAAACTAACTGCACCTGGTCTATCGCCGAGCGACGTACGAGTTTGTTTCCCTAAGAAGAAAAATGGTCTTTCACTTTAATGAAATGAGATCAGGATACACCGGCGCTTCTTAATAGTGATAAAAGGAATTTTATGCGTGTGTCGTAATTTGCATGGGTAACCTCTAGGTAATTTGCTGAACGAATGCGTTTCCACGCAACAGACAAAACACGGATTGCATGTGCTTAAGTGAAATATTTACACAGCTTCATTTAACTCGCCACCCTTATTTGTGGTGTCTCCGACCCCATCCCCTGCCCCCTCAAGTGAACACTGATTCAAGTCAAAGGGAGCTATTGCGCGTGGCTACTCTTTTAACACATTCCATTGCTCTTCACAACAGTATGATGAAATGAACAAACGGAGAACGTGAAAATACGACGAATATAGAGATGGATAGTTCTGCCACGTCGCATTAATGCTGTACATGATGGTAAAGTTGAAATCATCACTGAGTCGTTCGAATAAGGTGGTATTTATATTTTAAGCAGCAATTCAAAACCACCTATACGTAACTTCCTTGATAACCGCATTTAAATAAACGGAGCGTGTTTCTTTTTTATTATTAAATTGAGACGGAACATCATTGGTGTTTTTAGAGCTCATCTGAGCACGAGTAGAATCTTGGAAATATTTGAAACTATGATCATATGTTTTCACTGCTACTTGGGGTTCGATACAAAGTCTTGAGTTCCATTTTTCCCTCTAACTCAGTGGAGGTTGAATTCTTTCCTCCTTCTGGTTGAATAATAACCACAGCTAAACGTTTCTAAAGGATTATTGAAATGTGACTACAAAACCAAAGAAATGTTGAATGTCATTTTCAAGGGACGATGACATGATGTTTCCAAACGATGATGATGACGACGATGACAATAATGGTGATGATGATAAATTGCTTAGCCAAGACATGTAGACGATGCATGAACCCCAAAATTAGGCTTATTATCAATGGTTGTCTCATAGCAAATGAAACACGGAAACGGCGATTTAATTCGTGGCCAGTATGCATCAGCAATACACCTTATTCCAAAATGGCGGTCAATTTATAATGCTTTTGTTTGCTTGTTAATTAGCTCTCTTTGCCCCGTCATCATGTACAAAATATGAAAGAATTGAAAATGAGGCAAAGAGGGCTAATTAACATGCAAACAAAAGAATAATAAATTGGCCGCCATTTTGGAATAAAGTGTATGAGACTTGTCATGTCATTAAACGATATTACCTGCTGTCACTTAAGCGGCCAGGTAAATATCACCACCAGAAATCGTTTGATGATGCCAATGATAGTATGATAAATGCTCCCATAATTTGGCAGTCCTGTAAGCTCTGCGCGAGATCTTCTATCGCTGATCAAAAACGCAGTAAGTGGTAAACAGCTTGGTTTAACATTGAAGGTAAGCTGTGTAAATTGCGTATCGCATTTTATAGCCCGTATGCCTTATATGACATGTCGCACGCAAAATTTGGCTTTAAAATCATGCTACGCATATCACTCTTTAAACTTTAGTCGCTCTTACTTTATTCATTTAACGTAGTTTTCGCAATTCTACGATGCCGGATAAGGAGCAGTTACTTACCCTTCTTAAGTAAAAATTACAAACCCATCGATTGTAATTTTATCCTAAGACTCTTCAAAAACAACTTTTCAATAATTAAGAGATGCCTGATAGCTTTCACTTGAAAGGTGGCTTTCCGCTCAGACGTTAAAGTTACCTTAAAACATTAAAACGGGAAAAGATTCACAAATAAAAACTCTTGATTCGAGGAATTGGGGCAAACGACAGCAATGACTTTTGCAGCGTCTTTGGGCCCATGGCCGTTGCTTAGGAATATCATTTTCTTTTAATTTTCCAATTTGCACGAAAAGGGCTGCGCAATTTCGAAGAAGCTAGCATG
The DNA here is from genome assembly GCA_016490735.1 of Pachyseris speciosa. NCBI lineage: Eukaryota > Metazoa > Cnidaria > Anthozoa > Scleractinia > Pachyseridae > Pachyseris > Pachyseris speciosa. Next base: position 1,181,986 of record JAEMWC010000153.1, read on the forward strand.
ATGAAATTTTAACGGACAAATTCAAAGGTTTTTTTTGTTTGGGCCAAATATATCCATGATCCTTGCCTGGACGCTTAATTTCCTTGATCATGAAACGCTACTGATTGCAAAAAGGAAGACGTTTTCGACCATTTTATTTGTACAAATTATTTGTATATTTCCTACTCATTTTAGTGAGCAAAGCAACACGGATAGTCATTAGATCTCATGTGATGAATCCTTGCGTCTTTTGTTTTGAATTTCAAGAGATAATGCCTTTCCTAAAACACTATACAACTTCACCGGTACAAATACAACTTCACCGGTAACGAGGGGGTCTAGCAGCAAATGTCAGTTTTAATTTTACAGTCTAACGGGAACGGTTATGTCGATAGTTGTCCAAGCCACTACTCATGCAGAATACAGTTTCGTTGTGATGACTTACAAAGGTTAAATTTAAAGACAATTTCACTGGTAGGGAAACTTATTTGGACTTCCCACGGGCATCTTTTCATTCGTTGAACTGGAACTGAAAA
>JAEMWC010000153.1:1187500-1251126 GCA_016490735.1 Pachyseris speciosa
AATCTATAGCAAACCACTCGTTGCATGAAGCATTTTGGCTCGCCTCCCGCTCATAATAAGTATTTTGATCTAAAATCGCTTACCTTTGCAAACCAAATCCGAAAAAAATTGCCCCCGAACTCTTTTCCGATCAGTTTTGTCGGCACTCGAAACTTTGAATAAAGGCATATTAACCGTATTTTTAGTAAACAAAGGAAAACCTACGCGGAATCATGAAGTGAAAGGAGCGAAGCAGCACCCGTGGTGAATGAATGAATATTTGCGCGCGAAACCCTGTAGCTGGCGGCCGCCGACCAGTGTTTAGCGGATAGTCAAATGCCCCACCGTGCGGGACAAATTTCGGGTCAAATCACGGCCCGGGGAATGCCCGGGGGAATGGGCGCTCTTGGAATTGACTGATACATTAAAAGAACCTGGCATTCAATCGCCGATAACAACTGTCTCTTCTATGCACATCCTGGTTTTATGTTATTTACGTTTTGGACACCGCGTAATTAGCTGGGACTCAACTTTAGCCAGTTATAAGTTTAGTGACACTAATTTAAGAGTATTCATCAATCAAAACGCCTTAAACTTATATATATATATATATATATATATATATATATATATATATATATATATATATATATATATATATATACATAGACAAGGTTAATTTGGGAACAGAAATCAACAACTAAGTAATTAAGTGAAAATGTGGCTCAGCCAGGAATCGAACCTGGGTCTCACCGGTAGTTTGGATCAGAAAAATAACTGTCGGTTCATGGATTAAATTTTGCGAGTAATAATTAACAATTATTCACCGAAGTGGAGGTGAATAGTGGTGGATATGATAGGTAGATATCCACCACTTTCACCGACACTGAGGTGAATAATTGTTTTAGTATATACCACACAAGCTGAATAATTAGTGGACCAAAACATTACTTTAAGCGTGACAATATACCGACAAGGTGTCGGAATTGTAATATCTCGCGCGCCGGCATGCTCGGAGGTGAATAGTACTTACTAATCACCTCCAAGTTAACCAATCAGAGCGCGCGTAAAGCACTATTCACTTATGTGGTATATACTAATAGACGATATAATCAAGATTAATCGTACGCATTATCGACTACTAATCGATAAAAAAAATACAGAAATGTTCATCATGTATTAGTCATTAGTTACCTGTATTATTTGATTAATTAGGAACAATTATTACCGATTATCGTCTATTTTTATCGATTATTGGTTTCATCTATTCATCAGACTGAGAATACAAGGCCTTTCGATTTAAACTGAGAAGGTCTTAGACGGCACAGGAGCCACACCCTGGGGTGGGGTACTCCTTGTAACGGCCTATACGGGGAGGCCCCACCCGATAGGGGTACCTTTTTCACGCTTCAGGTATATGAAAGGATAGGGATTTCACGAGTCGAAGTATATGAAAGGGTAGGGAAATCTGTCATTTAGGTATTTAAAAGAACGCACATACCTTATGACTATACTGTTCGCTACATGAAATTGACAAGAAGACTTCTTGTGAAAGGGGTACCATTTCCCAAATGGAAGGCATACGAAAGGGGTATCGTTTATCAATGGAGGGTATACGAAAGGGGTACCTTTTCTGCCAAAAATGGTATACAAAAGGGTAAGGGGTCGGACCTCGGGAAGGAGCCTCTCCGTATCAATTTTTTTTACTATCCCCGGGGAGCCACATTCCTTAATAAGCCCCCTAATTCAGAAATGTACTCCGCCTTGCACCTTCCGTGGAATCCGTCTGTACACACACCAAAATACTCGCAAACAGTCTTTAGCATGGTTATGCTAAGTGTCTTTACGTGTTTTTACGGCACAGAAAAACTAACTTCTGTCCCTTCGGTAACTTATGTGGACCCAGTGGTTTCTCTGAAGTGTTACACAACATCAACATGTTAACCACTGATCACGTGCGACATTTTATTTACCCCAATTTTTTTTTCGGCCAATGTGTAGTTGAAATGATTGTTCTTTCCCGGAGTATAGTCTTGTTGGGTAAAGCCATGTGCCAGAGTGCTTTTTTGAGCGTTGAATATTGCCTAAATTCGGTTGTCGAAAGCTTTGTTGCAGGACGTAAATTTTAAAATTCCGTCAAAAATTGAAATAAATCTTTTATGTAAATTTGATACCAGTAATAACCAAAGGAAATAAGATATTTTGACTTCCTGGGTTAATCTTTTCATGTACGCTCTTAATGTATAAGCAAGAGGTTTCGGAAAATTCCCTTTTTCGGCGTTGATTTAGGATGCCGCCATGAGCAAAATCCAAAAAAATGCATAAAAAAATAAATAAAAACTTAAACATTTTTAGAACTAGTTCACTTTGGCCTTTATTTTGGAAAAGTTTGGGAAAATCGTTTTTTTCTATTTTGCATACCCTTAGTCGGTCCTTACAACAAACTGCTCTTAAATGACAAGTGAGGTGTGGATTAAGGTTTGATATGAAGAATTAGATCTTTTTAGTTGAAAAAGGAAGTACAATACAACAATTATTTGTTTTCTGTGCCTTATTTTCTATTTTCATATCATAGCTACTGTTCTTTTGCCAAGCCAAAACAGAAAAGTGAAAAATCTAAAAAGTCCGCTGTTTGATAGTCCCACTTTCCCCAGGCAGCGCTATTTGCATATCTATCTGAGAATATTTTAAGCATCATCTTGTTGACGACATAACAGGCTATTAAAGGTGAAACATTTTCAAAATATCGTATCTTAACGATATAACTTCTCGTTCAGTTTTGAAACTCTTTCGCTATTATTTCTATTTGTGTGACTTGTGAAATGATTGCGAACTGTCCAGGAAGTGAAAAGCTATAAAAGGAGTTGAAGTAAGGAAAAAGAACGAATAATGTGCTGCCATGTGCTCTCGTTCTCGGTCCGATTTCGCTTAGTTTTGTAGAGGACGGCGAAGAAACGTATGAAAATGCATCTAACACTAAGACTAATAGTAATATTAGTAATATTAAAATTATGGTGATGGTGATGTAGATGTAGATGGTGATGTAGATGTAGATGTAGATGTAGATGTAGATGATGATGATGATGATTATGACGACTCTAAAATTTTTGTGTAGAAGGCTATTTCCGAATTACCTTTGGCCTCTTTTTCAAAGCGAGGCCTGGTCTCAACCATTCGTATGAAAATGCGAGTTTAATTCGGACGTGTGAATGAAGACTTATTTTCATACAGCCTATTGTTCACCGAGCCTCACCAGATATTCCAAACTTGATCAACCAGCGGTCTACCTCAGGAACTAAAAGCTACGGCATGGCAAGTGCGGTTAATTTTAATTTTATTTCGTCTATAGTAATTATGTGCATCTAAGTCGAAGTGTACGTTATTTTATAAATAGTTTCTAATTTTCTGGTGTCGATCACTTCATAAGAATGCAATTCAACAATAAGAACACCTGTTCATACTCATTAGAATAACAAAGGGGAAAGCTATTAACTTTTGTTAGTTTTAAAAGAAGAAGCCCCGTTAGAGTGGAAGAATTAATTTCTAGTTTGGAAGCCTAAAGAGAACTTGACCATAATACTTCTTTAACACTGCAAAACTGACATCGATTCACATTGAAAAGGCATCTCAAAGTCAACAGCCGTCAAAACATTATGGCATATACTTTGCACAGTCCTGCATCTAATACTGAGCAGCTGATACGTATACTTGAATTTAACAGGGGTATTACCGGAGGTGTTGATTTCGTGCATCGCTAGGTTAAGGTATGCAAAGATCTATCGGCTGCGAAACAGAACATACACTAACAAAGGCTTGCTTGGAAATATCGCCCAGCAGCCAGACTTTAACTTTAACCACAGTTAGATAATTTACGTTGTTGAAGTCGGCTTTCCAGCGTCTTCAGTATCTTAAGTGAGGAAATCAAGGTGTAAGGTAATTTAAGATAAATAACTTTTTTTCATGTTTATGCACAGTGGGCAGACGTTTCAATTTTCATGAAAGGACGTCGATTGTATTTGTCGGATTACGACAGACCCTGTCTCGTCTCTTTTCACAGGGTAAACCTCTACGAAATACAAAATTGTTGGTTTTAAAAGTGCGCATGGAAATGAATAGTGAACACATTTTCATCTTGGGAGCCCTCTGTTTGTTGGTAAGTTGTGAATTTAGCGCTTTTTAAAAAATATGAAAATGTTTACTCAGGAAAACTGTGTATAAAAAACAACAAAGGCCGACTACTCAGACACAAATAACTATTTTAGGCAAATTGCATCCAGTTTGCAAAGTCAAATATGAAAGAAGTACATTATGCAGTTTCTGAATTGTTTTCCTCGTGATTAAGCTAGAGTTAAGTACTAAACGGTATCCGCTTTTCATCTACATACACTTTACAAAGAAATGTTCATACTTTTTTCCGCTGTCGACATTTTGGTACAGTGTTGTTGCGTCAGGCTCAGAAGATAATTTTGTAAGGTGAACTTCTCAGCTTCTTTAGGTTATTTCTTCGTTTCTTGACTTATTTCTAGCCATACCATCTTAACTTATAATTGAGGTTAACATACAGTGAAAACATTTTCGAAAATATCTTCAACTTCTTTAAGGACTGACGGATTCGTTTTCAAAATTTACATGTTTATACCGAATACAGCTGCATCTTAAATTATTTTGGTCATGTATAACGGTAGATAAATTAAAGAAGTTGCCTAAACTCTTTCTACAGAGCTCTTCATCACAAGCATTGTAAAACGACAACATTTTAAGGAAAAAAACCCTTAAAATTCGGACGTTTTTTTAGTTATAAGATAACTTCAAAACCAAACATTTGGGCTGGTGAAAACATTCATTTTTAATGTGAATAACATTAACACAGAGAATCAATATAGTTTAAAATGATGTTCTTACAAACAACCTCTTCTCCCCTAAAGTGTTTCAAATTGCCTTCTTGAAACGCTTAGCTTCAAAATTGCTTTTTACTGAATACTTAGTTTCTCTTTGAACGCAATTTCCGCGATAAGCGGAGTTATTTAAATTTTGTAATTCTAAATTTTGTAATTTAAATTTTGTAATTCTAAATCTTACACAATATAAAAAAATATTTCAATTCTTCAGTTTAATCTACCAACACATCTGCTTTCACGTTAACCAGAACTTCAACTCCTCTGACTTCATCTAAAGTTTGAAAATTGCGGGCTCTATCATTCCAGTTCACTAATTGTGAAAAAGGGAACATCGCGTAACCAATGCGTTCCTTTTCTCTTGCGTCGGCATCAATTTCATTTTTTAAATTTACCAGCACATTTTACATTAAAGTGAACTTTAACGCTTCTAACGACACCAAATTTCAAAAACGTGGCGTCCTTTGTTATTTCAAATTTCCTCGTATAATAAGTATTTTAACTTTACGGTGTCCGCATAAAAATTGTTTCAGTTCTAGTTTTTGCTATTTTCCAACAACTTTTACGCTACTTCGAATTTTAACTCCTCTAATGTCCTAGATTTCACTAAGTGTTGCCCTTTCTGATAAAAGAACGAAACATTGGTAGTAAGAGCTGCTAAGTTTACTTAAACCACAATTGTACGTGTGAAGGCCTAAGTAAAATCCCAAGATATTTTACTTTGCATCTCATTATAGTCGGAAAGTTGAAACGATTCAAGAAAGTTTCAAGTGACTTGACAACCATCATATCCTTAAAACCGATTTAGCCAACTTGCGGTTTCTAGAGCTTTTGAGGTGGGCGAAGCCTGTCAGTTAACCTTAATTAACTGCGTGGAAAGTCAGCTTAAGTATATCTTGAAGTAAAAAGCGTCACTTGTGTGTGAAGCGTTAAGTCGGAAAATTAAAATTTCTCTGACTTGAAGTATTAAAAAATTACTTGACTTGAAATATTCCTAAGTTTAATTTGTTTCTAGTACTACCATTATTACGTAACCAATATCTTCAGTACTTAGACTAAATTCCTGATGCATCGATCATATTCTCATGGTAACGAAATTATTTGTTTGTTTTTTTAAAACAGGCGTTGCAGCCTACAACTTCCGTTGAAGGTAAGAAATTTTACTTCGTCCTTAGAGTCCGAACAATGATCAACCTCCTGTCTCTCCGCATTGTCAGACGACCACCAAACAGGTGGCGAAAATGAAGAAACTATCACAAAATTGTAATTATTAATATCTAAAGTCTCCATACATTTTCAATACTCAGTCTATCAAACTGCTTGGGAGAATAAAGCAACATCACATACCAGGTGTGATCGTGACTCCAGTATGGAATAATAGCGTCATACTAAACACTGGGCTGAAGGGATGTTCAAAGTTCACAAAGTTGGCAACATATTTTGCAGATTATAACACATCTGCTAACATTGACTTTGGCGAAAAACTGAGAGTATTAACAAGTTCGAGCGTAGTTAATTACGGTAGCAATTCTGGCGACATCGAGTAACACTTGCATGCTGGTTTGGACTATGCTCTAATCTTTCAGTAGCGAGTTATGTTTTTGAATCCATGCTTTGTCGATTTACCAGGGCCGTAGCTATAGCATAGTATGAGGCGAACCGAGGCAATTGCGCTGCCTCTGTAAACTGAATTGTTGAATGTACGCTATTTTTGTTCCTTATTGTGTGTGCCTTTAATACGAAACATTTAAACAGGCTGTCTATTTTCACAGCTGCGTAAGCTCTTTCGTACGGTTCCTGTAAGAGGCTTGACACTGAATATTAAAGAGTTTTTATCTTTTTATCGGCATCAGCCTCGCTAACAATTTTCGTCTGACTACGGACCAGTTTAAACTTGGTGTCAGTATAAATTACAGTGTCGTTTTAGCCATAGCGAGAGAAGGAATCAAGCTAAATTAAAATGCTCTGCGATTGGTTTCAAAGCTTTGCTTTGAAAACAAAATACGAAGGAATTTGTGACGCCGTCTTCACTGTGAGCGTGACGAGATAAATTGCTTCAAGACTAAGTCAATATATTTTCCTTTTTATGTGAAAGGAAACTTCGTTTAAGGTGACCCCTACCAGTTTCCAGCATTTTCAAGCACTACTATTTTGATGGATCATTACTACCAATCTTTATACGTTAATGCCTTCAAAGGGGTATCAAAGGAATTCCCAATCATTGGTGAACAAGTTATGAAACTTTTTTTGACATAACAGGTTACCATAGCAACGCCTTAATCTCTTAAAAACACCCCTAATCTTAGCTTTAAGCGAGAATAACTCAAAAACAAGCCTTTTGGCCCCCATTTTTTATTGTTGAAAAGTAATAAGCGTGTCAAGAGCCAACGTTTCGCAAAGTTAAAAAATTTTGTACGAGCAGATTCAGAAAATTTGAAAAATTACGGTAGCTCTGAATCCGCTGCTACATTTTTTTAACTTTGCAAAAAGTTATTATTAGTATTTTTATTTTTATCTATTATTCTTATAGAGACATTATGATTTCATCGCTTATTTGTACTCTACATGCAAAGGTAACTATAGTTATTAAAAACAAACTACGGATATCAGATTTCCAGGATTTTCATTGGCTTGCCGAACACAGGCTCTCAGCTCATATACCTGCACTACCTTATATGGTCAACGAAAGCTTTAGCAAACAGAGAAAGCTCAATAAATTGTTCCCTCGAAACGGCAGCCATTAAAACATTAGTTGTCTCGCAGCGGAATTAATGAGTAGAAATTTCGAATACAAATGGAATTCAACTTTTCATGCGGAGTGTTTTAGAACGACAAGAAACAGTGCTGGGATCGTGTTAAAAATATTCTTGCAGTGCTAAGAAAATTTTCCGGGCTGTTGATGTTTAGCTAATAGCAAAACGCACTTTTATTTACGGAGATACCGAAAGAGTTTTTGAGCTTAACTAAACGAAATTGAAAATATGTATGCAGCAACAACTGTCACTGACTGTCGACTTCACCAATCTATTCCAAACAAACTGAACAGACAAGAACTTCAGCTAACATTTGTAGCAATAATCCACTATTGAAAATCTTTCCAGCGATTAGTGACACTTTTTAAAAAAAATTAACACACTCTAAAAATGTTCTGACCTGCACTCGATACAACGTGTCAATCACCAGCTTCAAATTTTCCGGTCACAGATGTTTTGTCAAAAAAAAAAATTAGAAGAACCGCCGTTGTTGTTGTTTTGTTATTCTGTTCGGCTGCGGTTCCAGGTTTTGTTTTACGCATCGAGACAAATTTCTATAAGACTTAAGCCATTTTTTGAAGCATAACCTGGACATTTGCCTTGCTTATCCCTCATATATATCTTGTTTCCAACCAGGTCTGATGAGACAATGATCCAGTCCATCAAAATAAATTGAAATTTTGTCTTCATTTTGATGAAATTCGCCCATAGTGCTGTTGTTTTGATGGATTACAAATTCGCTTCCTTTGGCTCGTAAATCTTCGTGAAAGCCGTTCCACCCTCTTTCAGCAATGATTGAATATTTTTTACCAAACTACTGACCATTTACAACCATTCAGAGCAAATAAACTTGCACTTTTTCCAAAAAGGATCCTAAACTGAAGCTTCAACGTTATTCTCGGACACTGTTTCATTGAATTCATTCAACTTTGCTAGGAAACGTTGCAACACACCGAAAGGGTTTCTCGCCCTTTTTGATTAGTCATGTGATGGACAAATGTTTCTTTTTTTCTGTTTCCTCTTTCTCCGAGTTCCTTTCTTCCACTTTTTTTGTTCAGATTCTCAATTATGCGTCGTAGAGTTTTTAATAAAACAATTATTCTACTCGGACTTGCTGGATATGAAATGATTATTATTATTATTATTAATACTATAATAATAATATTAATATTAATATTAATATTATTATTATTTATCACTTCATATCCAGCGCGCCTCGTTGAATAATTGTTAATTATTCATAGCTTCCTTTGAAAAAGAAAAGTGTCAAAAATGCCTAGGCTCTCATTAGCTCGAAAAATCTATTGGCAATAAATTCCATGGCTATTGAAATGAAAGATTAAACTATTACACAGAGCGGTACTGTTTGGTCGAAATGGTTTTACAATATTAGCAACTGAATCTCCGAACAAAAGGGAATCGTGAGGAGAGTTAAGAACTGAACAACATGCGAAACCTCGCCGGGTTTTCACCACTATGATAGAATTTGAGCCTTTTCGGTGAAAATCCATGACTTAGCAGGTTCCCTGAGTCGACGATATTCCGAGTCTCTTGCCGAAGTGCGCCAGAAAGTATAAAAAAGTTTGTTTTAGTTACAACTTGTGGATGAAATACTCGAAATCATAGGCGGTCTAAAGAGTCACACGCGACGTTTATTTTTAATGAAGGGTGTATTCCAACAGCGTAATTGGAAATCGAGGAGTTATTGTGCGAAGGTTCTCTTACATTCATTAAACATTTATCGCGCTAGATCAACTCAAAGAACCTTTTCGTCACCTTGTTTTAGAAACTTTCTTTAGGTCAACCGATAAACTGAGAGCACAAGTACATTTGGCTTCGTAAATTTAAAAAATTCACCTCAATTTAGGTACCCGGTTCAGCAGGAATTAAGAACGTACACCGGAGGGCCAAGTTTGGTTTGATTTGTCAGCATCCTCGGTAACCTAAGAAATGAGGGGACAAAATTTACGAGGCAGATACGGTAACGATGGCCTGAAAAGAAAAACTCGGTGAAGATGGCCTGGAAAGAAGAGCGCAAACGTAACGTTTCTTGATGGCTACCCTAGAAGACTTTTTCCGCTCTCTGATTGGTCAAAATTCACTGGATGTTTACCTTCCAATCAGCTTTCTCGTTTCGCAGCGTCACATTTTGTTTCTTTTCAGCTGTCATAGGTTTGACTGGTAACTTTGATGATTAACTAATGTTTTTAACGTGGCTCTTAATGAAAACCGCTCCATAGTTTAATTAGTAAAAGGCAGACGTCTCAGAAATAGCACTTAACTTGCGAGTACAAAATCATGCATTACTCTGTTTATCTTGAAATTCAGCGTTCTTCAACATAACGTCCAACCTTCTGAGGACAAATCAGACATTTAACCTTACCATCTCAGACTCCTGCACGGCTAACTACACCGTGAATTTTGGAGACTCGTCTCCTGCCGAAAATATAACCAACCCGCAGAAGGTTGTGTCCCACACGTATGCCAGTGCAGGGAATTATAACATTTTAGTCCAGTCTGATGGCGCGTCCTCGGGATGCCCGAATGCTACACGGTCTGTGGAAGTCAGAGATCCACTACAGAATATGGTGAGATATTTTGCTTTTAAACCAATTCATGTCAGGTATTTGCAGTTGAGGCTTTAGTTTATGATTAGGAACCTGCAGCGGTTAACTGGCCCTCTACGTCTGCGAAACAGTGTTTCGCAAACGGTAGAGGAACAGACAGACCGCAAATTGACGTTGATAACTTAGTTACTGGTACTCGTCGAACGAGAGTAGCTCCTCCACGCGGGAAATGCAAGTGATATAATCATTGTACTGAAAACATTCTCCGGCAAAGTTACAGTAACTTTTCACGAGAAAATTCTACCTAAATTGGACTATTCTAGCGGTAACGTCCTTGCACATATGGATGCCGGCAGCTGAACTCTCCGAACCGTTCCAACTCATTTTATAATGGACAGTTCAGCTGGATGAACTAATGGTATTTTTATTCTTTGATCTTGGATTTTATGGTTTTAGACGGACATAAATAACGTAAATAAACGGATCTCCATGGTTACAACTGGGCTGTACAAATTGCACATGTGCTTTTCTATGAAATACCCACAGTGCTTATACCACAGATTCTGCTTTTCCGATAACCTGTCGTGAAATAATTCAACGCACAACCAGCGTCATATTTTGCTTCTTTTCATTTAATATAAATCAGTTAATGGCCAAAATCGACCTCATCCCCAGGGGTTTTCCGTTGGAAATACAGTAATTTCCCTAATTCCAACCGAAAAGCCCTGGGGATGAGGAGGCTGCTGAAACCCTTTTCGAAACCCTTTTTGCATCAATCTGTCTTTTCTGCCTCAGACGGCATCATTGAACAGCAGCCTTTGCAGGCTTGGTGACTACGTGGATATTCGTGTAAATGTCACCCCAGTCTCCCAGGTGTCCGTTTTCTGGCGCATCAATGAAACTGTCAACTGGACCCAGGCCCCCATCCACTGTTCTGTTCTCGGGGAGAATGATGTGTCCGTGATGGCGGAGAATGGTGTTAGTGTCTTCAGTAGAGAGTGTTTTGAATTTCTAACAGGTAAGCAACCCGGCCTTCGTTAAGAACGATAAATGATCAGTTGTTAATATAGTAAAGTTGATCTATAATAAATTAATAATAAAACCAACGCTGTGGGAGAAGACTGCGTCTTAGAGGAACACAGCCAAGAGTCCTTTCCTGTAAGCGTTCTTGCAGATGTCATATTGCTGTTACTTTCTCGATTATAGGGTATTCTTTGTTCGTCGACGTGCCCTATAATGAATTCGACTTATCAACCTAGGTATCTGTGAGACTACACTTTTTATAGCACGGGGACGGGAAATTAAAAACAGACTAAATAACAGTTCCGATTGACCCAGCCCGGGAAGGAGGCAAATCATTGCTCTGTGTTTTTCTATAAGTAAAATGAAATAAGAACTTGGAAGACCAAATGAGAAAATGACGAACATTGGGAATGTCTCTACACACAGGCTCGCGTAGGATGTTACTTCTGATCCAAACAATTAGACACGTGCAACATCACTGTTGGATAAGGGTGGGATGAAGAATTTTATCGGCCCTACTCCATGAGGTTAATGAGAGCTTGATGGGTGTTTTGGGTTTTATTACATGTCGATCTGTGATGATCTGCCTTTCCCTACATCAACGTACCACGGAAAGTTGTAAAAATCTGGAGCAAAAATTTATATTTCAAATCGGCACTCTGAATCCCCACGGTATCAACGAGCGCTTTTCATTCAATTAATTTATTCATGTTTTTCACGTTATCATGTTACCACCAATAGCGTAGCTCCATATTCTGTATATAAACCGTACGCAACCCTCGATTGGCTCTGGCGAAGGGTTAACGCTCGAAACGTCAGCTTTTTGAATCCCTGTACGGTGGTCAATTTACATTTATCAACTCCGTTGATAAACCAAATTTTCGTGTTTCACTCCTCACTCCCCCACCGAAGCAGCACCACAGTTTTTTTAGAAACTAGCCCTCTTTATTCAAGGATAAAAGAGTTTTAAAAATAACGATCTCCTAAAAGTGGCCTAGTAACTAAAGAGGCGCGTTACGCTGGTTATACTGTAACTGAGACAAAGTTCCACGAGTTTCAAAGAATAATCAATTAATTTTCAGATTTATTATGTCATTTTTCAGTTATCGACTTCAATGTCACTTCCGTGCCTGAAATTGGCGGCACTAACCGTTCAGTGCAAATTACCAGGAGCGCTTTGACAGGAGTTTCGGATGAAAGCAACTACACGTAAGTCGCGCAGATCACGGAATTTAAATAATAATGCTATGGCCACGGTTGAAAATTAAGATTATGCTTGCAACTGTGACTGTGACCCTGACTCTTATTGTGATTGTGATTGTAATTCCAGTGGTTATGATTGTGAATGTGATCCTGACCGTGACCGTGACCGTGACCGTGACCGTGACCGTGACTGTGATGTCATCATTATCATAAGCTTTATTTATAGCGGAGCTCCGACGGCCCGAAGGGCCTTCAAGCGGAGCACCATACCTATAGAAATCCGTCAACTGCTTTTCTCATGGTAAAAATGGCTAGCGGTATTGCTCGTGGGCGCGTACACACGACGACGACGACGACGACGACGACGGAGTCGCCCAATAATTAATGATATCCTAATAATAATCATAATAATCCAACATGGCGGCCATACTCCACCTGGCCCAGCTGACCAGCTACTTTACAGCGTACGTCTTTGATACTGGACATCCATCTTATAGCCAATGGACACCTGTCAAAACAAGGTATCTGCTGACCAGTGTAACGTGACCATATCGCGGGCTCAAGTTAAGACCTCATCGAGGTCAGCTGTTTTTTTTGAAGTTGACCGCTGACCAGGTACTTGCTTTCGATTGGATCGCAGGCTCAGGCCAGGTGTGGGACACCCAAACCAAATCGAGGCCTTTAAAATTTTTCGCGCGCTTTCTGCGGCTCGTAATTTCACATTCAGTTGGTTTCTTTACTTTGAGCAAAACAACTTCATCTTCTTCGATCGAAGTTTGTCTTTCGCATTAAAATCAAGAACTTGTCAAAAGATACTCCGGAAGGTGAATTTTCAAGTGATGAAAGGAAGGACGAAAGATTTTTCTCAGGAAAACTTGGATCGATTGTGCGATTGAAAACAGTATAATTCAACGTGTCAAGGGCTTTTACTTCACCGCGGCATCTTGCATCTCACCAAGAAAAGTCACTTAACAGTTTACCGGTATTAATGGAAGGAATGAGCAGCTCAAACTCTGTGGAAGAAGCTCTTTCTTTGGACAAACCGATTGCTATTTTTGCGGATGCTTGTTTTTACTTTACTGAAGCTTACATATTTTCAAGTGGTAGAAATCTCTACAGGGGCACCCAACGACTAGTTTCGGTAGATATCTGTTCGGTGGAGGGTAATTTGCCTCGGGCTTTCGGCGTCGATTTAAAGAGTGCACTCGAATTTTCGTTACTAAAACGTGGCCTAAAAGATTCGAAATTGGGGAATCATAGCCCCTGAGGTTTTCGGAAAGGTCGTAATTGCTGTTTTAGACAGTTAAAAACGTCAGCTAGCATTTTCGGAAAGAAAACAGTTCCCTAGAAAGTTCGTGGAAAGTTCATTTCAGCTTGCATTTTCTCAAAGGAAGATTTTGTTTCCTAACATTTTCGCGCAATTAAAATTTCAGCTATGGATTCCGAACAGATGAACTTCTTCTAGCTTATGAAAACATCGCTTTAAACAGACTTCAAATACCATAAGGCACTTAAAAATGTCTTTCTACAGCTTTTGGTTGATTTGGCTCGTTGGGTGCCCCTGCCTCTACAACACAGCGCAGGACAGTGAGGTAAATTAAATAAATAGAAGCTTCGTTAACATTTGGTTTAATCGTTGTTACTTTTGTTCAGGAATGAAACTTGTATTTTTCTCTCGAATGGATATAAATAACAATCATCTTACTCGTTTTGGACGCAAAGAAGTAGTTGAATTGTTTGTTTGTTTTGTTACGTTGTTTTCTTTGCAAGCGAACGAGTGTTTTTACTCGGCTTGGCTGACTGTTTTTCGACCTTGGTTCCTCAATAGCGTTAAGAAACTTTTGCCCTTATCTTATCAACACGTAATCGCAATGAGTCCTCGTAAAATTAAGCACTAAAGGCGGAAACTCAAGCTCGAGAAAAAAAAAAAGCCGATCAAATGCATGTGCATGTGCACGTCTCAAAATCTGACATTAAGTTGTCAAAATGCTGCCAAAACAGTCAAAACCCAGCGCGCTTCACTTCGTCAAGTCTTTAAGAGATCTTCGTCGAAAGCAGCCTATAAACAACAATTAAGTTTCGCCGTCTTTAAACATGTCGGCTTAATTTGTTTGAACCGGTAAGAATCAGCGTTTGGATGTTAAAAACAGCGAAATGGGTTGACTGGCTGGCTGGTTTTGATAAATTTTAAAGTGGACGGGTCTGCGATAGAAATGCTCGTTTGGTTTGGCAAGCGCTTTCTTCGTTATCTGGATGATGTTTTGCCACTGAGAATCATTAATTGAAGAAGGTTATTCGGAAGACATGGGAAGTAACAGTAAAACCATCAAAACACTTCAGTGTTTTGTGTAAGCCAAGGAAAGATTTTGTGAGAAATGGCTCTTTATTTAGCTCTGTCGCCTTCCGAGTAATTGCTGTCTCAGTGATTCCTGTTGACTGCTCTAAACGATCAGGTGCGGACCTCTTTTTTGTCTTTTCTGCGGACATTTATGTCAAATTTGCTAAGCAATTTTTCTAGCTTAATACAAGATAGTTTTGTTACTTGTCTAATTTCTCCACCTTCTCCAAGAATCTTCGAAGAAATATTATTCGTATTGTGTTTTGTTTTCTTGTAATATGTTTGTTGTTCTATTGTTTCTGAACCGCGGTCAATTCCTGTTGACTGCTGTAAACGAAGAGTTTGTACCCTTTATTTTCTTTTCTAGGGGCATTTATGTCAAAATAAATACCGATTTTCCTAGCTTTATCAGTACAAGCTATTTTAATTACTAGCTAGTCTTGTTTAATTTCTCCACCTTCTCCCGTTCTTCGAGCAAACACTCGCCGGCATCGTACTTTGTTCGCTTGTAGTGTTTTTGTTTTGTTTTGTTTGTTTTGATCCGCTTTGAATCCCTTTACGCTTTCATCTGAAAGTAGTTAGGACTCAAGAATGTCTGTCTTTTTTTTTTTTTGCAAACGTTTACTATCGAAAACTCTTCGTTTTCCCTGCTGCTGCTCAATTGTTTTGGACACAAATTAAACTGGCCCAAATAAACTCTTGCGAAGTTGCTCGGTGAGAGTGTGCAGCTCCGATTCTAGGCTTGGCGTGGCTAAATATATATATGGCCTACAGCTTCAGGCCTTAATCGCTACATAACATACTGGAATGGTGTTCCATCGAACATCATGCATGCACCTTCTTTAAGCAGTTTTAAGTCCTATCTATTACATTATTAGTGTCAATTTTAAATCAGATGTAGCTTGTGAGTGACAAGTGTGTAATTTTAATTAGGTTTGCTTTAGATTACTTCATGATTTTTAGTGTCAATCTCAAATCAGGGGTGACTTGTAAGAGACAAGTATTTGATTTAATTTGATTAGGTTAGCTTTGGGCCACGTTTAAATTTCACCTCTTAGTTTTTAGAATGTGTAATCAAGATTAGATAATATTCTTTGTATGGGAATTTAGTTTCTCCCAATTATTTTCCAGTCATGCACTTTTTTGTTTTGTATCAACTTAGTTGTATTCGCATGACAAAGTATTATTAAACTTAAAACTTAAAATTAAACTTAAAGTAAGCTCTTTCTCATCAATGTACACATCCTTTGGACTTCCTCCTCCTGCATACAGTCTTTCAATTAATTTTATTAGTAGCTGGTCACACCAATCTTGTGGGATGTTTGGATGACATTTGGCATTTTAATGGAATCTCTGATGTTTGATGAAGTATGTTAAGATCAAGTTATAATTAAGTTGGCTAACACAGATTTCCAGCACTTTTGCTTTGATGAATCACCTTGATAGTGGTATCAACCAAATGCCCAATATATTATTATCAAGTTGTTTGGTCTTGCACTTAACTGGCCAGAAGAGCAGCTGGATTTCTTTTTGAAAACACTGTAGGTGCATTGAGTGATGAGCTTAATGTTAGCAAGCAGTTTTTTTTTTGTGATAGTAAGGTCAAGAAGTAATTGATCAAAATAAATATCTTGGTCTTAATTCATGGCATCTAAATATTTTTATTGATTTCCATGTATCTTTCTTTCATAATTTTTGTGAGGCATACATATATCCAGAGGATACACAATTTCTGATTTCTGACTGTCTCATGGGAGGCTGTGGATAATTGAAATTGCATTCATTATGAAGTGATGATCTGAATCACTATATATCTGATGTGATACTGATTCCAAGGAGCAATCACCAGGCTTCTCCACCAAATTCTAGTGGCTCTAAACCATACCTAAGTAGCTAAGTATGTAACTAAGTTGCCTACAGTTGAACGGGGAAACAGACCTGTCCTTAGGTATTGCTCTAAGATGTTAAGAAATGTTTTGTTTTAAAAATTTATAGATGAAAACTAGCGTTGCAGGTTCTTTTTGCAGAAGGTATTAACCCATTGACTACCGCAGGTTTTTACATTTTCGGAGTGATTTTCCACCTATAAACGATGAATAGCAATTCGTGACTCTTTATTTGAACTACCAGGGAAAAGTGGTGCTGTCCTAAGCCACTGGAGGCTCAAGGTTTCTGAAAACGTCATTTTGACGTAGCTATTTTTTATCCGTGAAGCGACAGCAATGGCCCAAGTTCGGTTTGCTTGCGATTTCTGCTAAATTTACAGCCATTTTTCATCTTTAGCGGCTGCCTGATGAGCATCATTAAGCGTGACGGTAGCTAAGAGTCCACTTTCTCAAAGAATCGAGCAAGGTGATGTACTTTGTTGTTGAATTTGGCTTGTTACTCGACGAACTGGGAATTTGGCCGGTCGAACACTTAGTACCTTTGGGACTCGACTATTGATGAATTTCTCGACCTACCGCCACATATTTTGGAATTTCTGTGTACTGAAGATGACCACGAGCAGGAAATTTTGGCGGTAGGTCGGAGTGGCTATGTGAAAGAATTGGGGGAAGGAACGGGCGCTGTCAAAAATTCTCGTTAGTTCCCAGCATGCAATGCGCTGAAGATGTGGAAAATGTCGGGAAGGCCCGAATACACTGGAACAAAAGGCTGTATCTACGCTCGGGAGAAGAATATGAACAAAAAAAGTCATTTCTAAGCTAGAAAAAGGACTGAATTTCGTTATGATGGTTGAGTTTTGGTTTTTCGACGATGATTTCCCTAAAAAAACATGAAGGCAAAAAGGGGCATTTTTGTTGTTTCTCTTTGACGTTAAAAACGGCCAGTTTCGTTCTTGTCCAAACTCAAAAGGCCATATTTGGTAAAAATCGCTACGTTTCTTGCATTTATTGGATATCCAAATTTAAAGGGCATTCCATTTCGTGCTCACAACTAACAGTTAAGGCAATATTCGTGCGATTGAGAGAGTTGCAATGTTTTGAAGCATGGGAGTTTTTTACGGCCGGTTTTGGCCGGCACGGGTGCCAATGGGTTAAAGATTATTTTAAAAAAAACCTACCTCAATATTTTTATTTTGCTTTTTTAACATCTCCAAACTCAGTTTGGAAAGGAATTTATATTACCTTACTCAATAGAACGCTTGTTTTTAGGAGGGGTGGGGGTCCAAATCCGTAAAAGGGGATTCATATCTGCCAGCAGTTCTGGACTTGGGGGTCCAAATCTGATCCACAAGCAGATCTGGACTGGAGGGTGCAAATCCACGTGGGGTCCAAATCCACTTCATGCCACTGGCTCAGATCACCTTTCCATACTATTTTCTACAGCATTGGGTCTGTAGCTTGAGTGAGGTCAGAAGGGTGATATGACAAGCAGACTATATGTAAATGCCAGTAGAAAAAGAATGCTTTTGGAGCTCCGCTTTTAGACTTGGCAAAATATATATATTACACGGTATCAATTCATATGTACAAATAAAATATGCTCTTCTATCGAGCTGTGAATTTACAATCTTATTGCACCCATTTTGAAATCACTGGTGATCCTTGCAATCTGATTGGCTCTCAACAGTGCAATTTATTCCAAAATTGTACCATTTTTTACTCTAAATCGCATCCTTTCTGTAACACATCAAAATAAAAGTGAAATAAGCTAAACTATCAAATTTCATGGATACTGAAACATAAATATTGACAAAAAACTGTGTGATTTCAAAATGAAATGACGCGTATGATTTCAGACCAAATTGCACTCCACTAAGTTCAATTACCATTATAAATCCTACAGTAAAAGAATCACTATGTATAATAATAAACTAAATCTACAATGTGGAGCAATTACTATGAAAACATCAGATTTTTGTTATAAACAGAAATAGTTTGCCGGCAGGGTTTGAATTTTTGCTTGAGTCGGAAGGCTGTTCCAGAGTTTGGCACCACGATAGTCAAAACTACGTTTCCCTGCTTCAGGAATGGGCCTGGGAATGAACAGATTGTGAGACAAACCCCTTAAATTGTGGGAATGAACTTGAGATGTATTTTTTAAAATCTTATGAAGGCATGCCGGAAAGATACTGTTTATTGCCTTATACATGGCAACCGCTAACTGATTTCTACACCTTTATTCAAGTGTATCCCAGCCAAGGTCATGCAGTAAACTAGAGGATGGAGTCGTATAATGAGAACTAGTGATTATGCGGGCAGCCCTATTTTGTAACTTTTGTAGTTTATCCGATTGACATTTCCTAATGCAACCCCATATAGGGCTACAATAGTCAAAGTAGAGTACAACAAGAGCGTTGTACATGTTAATTAATGTATCCTGCGGTACTTAAGTCTTAGCTCACTTTAAAACTGCCAGGCCAATCGGTACTTTTTTACTATGTGGTTAATAAGAGAGTGCCATGTTAGAGTGTCATCAATTTTTATCCCTAGATATCTGTGGGTCTTGACTCTGTCAATTTGATGCCCCTCTATTTTTGTATCGAGTTGATGATCTAAATGGGCGATCTTATATTGACTGGCAATAACAGAGTATTTGTTTTTTTTTTTAACATTCAGACTAAGTTTGTTTGCTTGAAGCCAAGATTGGATTATACTTAGATCACTGTTTAGCTTTGATTGAAGATCAATAGGATCACGGGAAGTAAGGGTGAGACATGTGTCATCGGCGTAAAGTCTCGGTGTTGAGGCTAGGCCACATTCCGGAAGATCATTTATTTGACTGTGACTGTGACTGTGACTGTGATTGTAGATGTGATTGTAAATGTGTTTGTGTTGACCATGGTTATGATTATACTTGCAATTATGCTTGCAGCTGCGATTTCGATTGCGATTGCTAATACAATTGTTATTTTGATTGTGATCATTGTTGTTACACGTGATTTTGATTAAAATAAAAATTATGGTGCCTTTATGGTTGTGCTTAATATTATCACTATGATCATCACCATCATTATCAGCATCGTCATCATCTTCATTGCAGCAACAGTAGTAATAACAGTTACTTTTAAGATGACGCACAAACAATTGTTTATATTCCAAGGTGCTGAACTTAATGTAACTTGTTTCTTTCTTTTTTCTTTTTTTTTACTTTTAGCCCGTTTAGTACTCTGCCTTTTCAAATTTTTAGTAATCACCTCAATTTTATTTTGCATTTTGTTTTTGGATCATTTTCATCTTGTGATATTACCGTAATTTTGTATTAGGCAAAGGCTTATTATTAGTATTAGTATTATTATTAGAATACGGGCAAATTAATAATTCAAACTTGTGATGAGCTCATTTGGTTTATTTGGGTATATTGCCATTTTTCCTTTTTTCTTTTTTTTTTTTTTACATATTTTAGCTTTATACTTTTTTCTTAATTGCGTGTTTTTAATCTTTTTTTTATCTTATGAGATTCATTTTGAAAACCCTATTTTGTATGAAAAAGTTATCTCAATAAAGATTATTATTATTATAATCATTATTATTATTATTAATATATGGCTAAATCACTGCTCATGCAGGAAATAATACAGAACATCAGGCCACTGCCTGTGGCCTAGGATACCTTGTACCCTCTGATCATACCATGACCATCAGGCCTGTCCTTAAGTGTCCAGCACTTTTCTCATGATTTTCCCTGTTCCCAGCAACCACTTATTATTGTTATTGTTATTGTTATTATTATTATTATTATTATTATTATTATTGTTATTATGGTTTCACCCTCTAGATGTGTCAGATTTTTAAACAAACAAGTACAGTGCAAAGTTAGCTGAATTTATTCCTAGTGGGTTCTTGTGATGAAGATAGGAATTATTTTTAATGGTAATTGGGGTGTGATTATGACAAGAATTATGGCGACAATAGAGCAGTTTTCAATTGAGTGTCGAAAGTAATTATGGCTTTGCTTTGGTTTTGCATTGCTTCGCTCTGTGATTGGCCAGGAAAACTCGCGCCACTTTCTCAACCAATGAGAAGCAAAACAAAAACCAATCGCGTCTTGCACGCGCGTATTTTCCCGCGCTTTACGCCTGCTACATGTAATTGCTTTGTATTCTGATTGGCTCGTTGAACTGCTTACTTCTGTTGTGATTGGCTGGAGTAATTGCTTTGGTTTTGGTTCTACGACACTCAATTGAAAAGCGCTCTAACGATTACTTTCATGACGATGTTGCTGATGAGTGATTGCTATGATCATGATATTGGACGGTAAATGGATGAAGGGAACGCCAGCTGCTTTTTATATAATAACCAAAGTCAATTCGCGCGCTCTGATTGGTCAATCAGCTATGGTTTATTGCACCAGTAAACTCATGGAAATTTCGCGCGTCTTCTGAATTATCATATTAAAGCAATAGACCACAAGTTTCTATGATTTATAGGCTGATAAACCATTTGGTATGTTGGAAGAACACTCGAAGAATCCGTAAATCACTCGCCTGTGGCTCGTGATTTACAAATTCTTCGAGTGTTCTTCCAACATCCCGCGTGGTTTATCAGAATCATAGAAACTTGTGGTCTATTGCTTAAGTAAGCGATGACTGCGACTACTAGTTTGACGATGATGGTGATGATAGTGATGATGATGATATTTGTTTGTTTGTTTGTTTTTAACATCGTTTACTGATGTAGGCATCAACCACATTTTTCATTTCACAGATTTATTTGGGACTTCGGCCAAGGAGAAGTGATAAACTGTTCAAACCTCACTATGATAGTGTACTTTCCCACAGCTAATCCAGATCCAGGATATCTGATCACCCTGAGTGTGTATAAAAATCAGGGCCACTCCGCCAGACTACAAAAATACGTCAAGATATATGACGCAGTGGAGAAGCCCATTCAGGTCTCCTATACGAACCTAACTAGAACAAACTCGCCGAGTGTCTTTGTCGTCTCGCCCCACAGAGGACATGGTGTGGTGTAAGTGCAACCTATGAATGTAATCCACTTATCAATATCCGGGCACTCCCTTTGGAGAGAATACGTCACATGCTACACAATCATATGGTAGTGTGAATAACTTTCGTTCGAGCTGATTTCCATCACCTGATCTTAAAACAAATCGCAGCCCCCTCCCAAAACAAATCATACAATTTTAAGTCTTTACACAGTTTTAACCTCACATCAAGTGTAAGAAAATAAAGTAAACTTATCAGTTGCAATGTTTTTTTTTCGGCAATCGCGCCATCAACATCAATAGCTCTTTACTGACACGTTGGTATATCGATCGAATGATGGTGGCTTCCGCTGCGGAAAAATGTCTATATTTCTGTTGTTTTCACAGTAATGGCTGTACTATCTAGGGTCAGGAAATGTATCGTTAGCTCTAAGCAGACCGGATTGAATCGGCCTAATCTGAACCCAATGTGCGCAAATGGGTAGACTACATTTGAAACCGTTTTACCGCCTCCAATCCGTACTATAGGGGGCGCACGCCAGCCACGTGGGCACCGAGAGTGGTGATCGTCTATTGAGTGGTGACCGTTTATTGCGTGGAACCTACAATTGTTGCTCTTCCTTACTGACATATCGTGTGGACCATATCACTGAAAGCGGTGCTCAACTGTGTGCATTCTTTCTGTTTTCAGGTATCTATGGGATTTCGGAGACAACTCCACGATCCAAAATTCCACCAATCGAACTATGACTTACACGTACTCGTCTAATGGCGAATATTGTGTAGTTCTTACAGTTAAAAACGTGTTCTCAGAGAAAGTGGTCACTCTAAAGATCAAAGTTGTCACAGCAATCGAGGGTTTTGGATTCGTCAAGAACATCACGCCGGTAGAAACAGGTTTCCCGACTAATATAGGTATTGAGGTCAGAAACGGAACCCAATTTAACGTTTCCGTGCACTTCGGCGATGGTTCTGAGCCTGTAAGGATCGTGAATGTTGATGAGGCGCTGGATATTTTTGTGATTTCATTATGGCATAACTACACCTCCCCTGGTCACTATAACGTCACAATCAAGGCCTGGAATCTAGTGAGTTCTTCGACTGCCAGCAGTGTAGCACTGGTACAAGATCCTGTGTGGAATCTCACTATCCAGGTAAGGAACACAGTCGGCTGTTAAAAGGCCACTTAGTGAGAGCCTCCAATAAGTAGATTTCTTAGAAACTGGGATTTAGACTATTGGAAGGCTGGGATTCGGGAGAAGGTAGATGAGAAGGTGGAAATTGAGGCCTGATTGAAGGACAGGAAACGGGAGTTAGTAATGTTTCGAGGGGGATTTGGGACATTTTCACTTTGATAAGAGGAGAACTGAAAGCAGATGTTACCATCAGTGCATGTTAACCACTTTTCTTCTGCATTGAACATAATGTTAAGGAAGGGACTTAAAATTTTTGACCGGGATCTGAATTAGCCTAGAAAAAGAGTCGGGATCACGCCATTGAGGAAAATTACTGCTCGAGAATACGGGATTGACGAACCCTTAGATTAAGGCTCCTCCTAAATGCATAACTCCCCGCACGGAGTCGTTTTTAAGAGTATTATACTTCCTTCGTGGAGAAAAGGGTTATATGTCACCACTGTAAAATGGAGAATACGGAGGAAAGAATATTTTAGGAGTTTGCGCGCAACAAATGCCAAATGCATGGCTGAAAGGTTAAGAGGTGATCATTCTAAGTCAAGAGAAATGATTTCTTGTACCAGTCTCGTCAGCAACAATTTTTTATTTGTTAACTCAAGTTTTCAAGTCATAGTATTAGCCAGATTAGTATTTTCGACACAAGTGCCAGAACGCTCTATTTTGTTACACATTTCTCCTATCATGATCATGATTCAGAATGGTTGCTTCAGAGGCAAGGTTGCTTCAGAGGCACCCAGCGACAAGTTTCGGTAGACTATCTGTTCGGTGAAGGGTAGTTCGCCTTAGGCCTTCGGCGTCGATTAAAGAGTGCACTCGTAACTGAAACGTGGCCTAAAAGATTCGCAGTGGGGAAATCATAGCCCCAGAGGTTTTCGGAAAGGTCGTACTGTTTTTGGCTGTCAAAAACGTCAGCTAGCATTTTCGGAAAGAAAACAGTTCCCAAGAAAGTTCATGGAATTTCAAAGGAAGATTTTGTTCCCTAATATTTTCGGGCAATTAAAATTTCACTAAGGAGTCCGAACAGGTCAAATTCTTCTAGCTAACGAAAACATCACTTGAAACAGATTTCAAACACCATAAGGTACTTAAAAATGCCTTTCTACAGCTTTTGGCTTGATTGCTTGAGCGCCCACGTTTCGTCTAATGCGCTTTTAACATAATATGTGTCATCTCTCGCTAGAAAAATTTCGCCACCAAGTGCTTGGAAGTGAATGGGACATTAAGCGTTTTGCTGACCGTCAACGGCTCAGATCCCCGATACTACTACGACTTTGGGGACGAAACGAACGTCACATCAAACGAATCAGTGACCGACCATTCTTACATCACGCATGGCAATTATTTTCTGAATATCACAGCCTTTAACGACGTCAGTAGCGTTATCAGAACTACCAACCTGACTGTCTGCAGACCTGTTATTCCAATTTTGACGCTAGCCGTCACAGCATCTCCAACAAACGTCACTGACCCAGTTGAGTTCAAGATGACCATGGCAGAAGGCTCTGATTTTGCATGTTTCTTCTCTTATGGCGATGGCGCTTATGATTACTTCTCAAGGGAGTGTTACAATCTGACGTACTTTGCAGATGGCGTCTCCACCAACAAGATCCGATTCGTTAAGTTGGAATTCAACGTTTCACACAACTATAACAAGACTGGAAGCTTTGAAGTTCACGTAAACTGCACAAGCAGGTTGAGTAGCGCAAACGTTACCCTTACAGCAATTGTACAAAAGCCAATAGAGGACCTTAGCCTGGCCACGATCTCGCCGAAGATCCTCGGGCATTCTTTCCTCATCAGCTGGACAATGACGAACGGAACTAACGTCACCTTTCAGTTGGATGTGCAAGGAACATCAACCACTTATTCGTCATTCAAATCCGATGTTGGAGATTCTCCTAGTGTTAGTGTCAACGTAACAGGGGTTTTCGTCGTAACTCTTCACGCTAAGAATTTGGTTTCAGAAGCAAATCGTTCCACCATTCTCATAGTCCAGGATGACGTCACACACGTGGTATTCAAGACCTGGACAACTACAAGTGATTGGGGGTCGAATATTCCAGGATTTGGACCCAATAACAACACGTTTCCCTGTGAGTACCCAATAAACTTTACAGCCACTCCTGACAAAGGAACTAACCTGACATTCTCGTGGAAATTCGACGATGGTGCAAGTGGCGATCAAAACACAACCGAGCCTACCATCACCCACAAATACGATGAGGGTGAATACGAGTTCTGGACCAACGTGACAGTCTTTAACCTTGTGAGTAACGTGAAAATGCCTTTTCATATCAAAGTTCAGAGGAGCGTCATGGACATGGCAATCACAGACAACAGTCCAGTCAAAGTTATCTTTAATACCACCTTTCAGCTAAGTTTCTCCAAGTATGGCTTTGAAACATGTGTAACAATGGACATGGCAGATGACAGAGATGAACAAGGTCTGTTTGTCTTTGGAGGATCTCACTGTGAGGCTAAATTCCTGGGTCACAAAATAGTTGCAAAGAATAATGACAGCATCCTAAGCATAACTCATACATACAACTACACAACAGTTGGTGAATATTTTGTCAAAGTCAACGCCAGCAACACCGTGTCAAGCCAGTCAACCGTCTTCAAATCTGTCACGTCGGCATTGTCATGCTTTTATCCCAACGCTTCCATTCTGAGTGAGTACCTTTGTATTTAGTTGGCTTGTTTGCTGCAGGCCCATAGGGAGCGGGGTGGGGGGGGGGGGGGGTGAGGGGGTGACAGACCCGTAGGGAGCGGGAGGAGGTGGTGCGACAGGTGTGTGCTCACGCCCCTCTCCCTCCTCCACCGGCCGCGAAAGTCAGTTTACTAGATACCGGCAAAAAAGAAAGAGAGTTCTTACAAAAAAGGGAAACACAAGGAGCTGTAGGACTTGCGTCCTGACTCGTTTATTGTGTCAGTTTGAAATAAAACCCAATTTACTGAACCGTTTTCATTCTATGTCCGTTATGTGATCCCCTGCTATGTCGATACTATTAAATTGCTGGAAGGCTATTTCGGAATCAGCTCGAAGCTAAAAGAGGAAAGACCCAATACCGCCTTGAGGGATTTGTACCCAAATCTTTACGCCCTTTTGAAGATTTGTTGCACGATTCCGGCCACCAGCTGCGAATGTGAAAGGAGCGCAAGTGCTCTAAGATGGCTCCACATTTACAACAGAGCCAGCATAGCTCAAGGAAGGCTCTCTCGTTAATGCAAAGTGGTAGATTTCTTTTCCCAGAAGCATTCAAGGAGGTTTGCGCTTGGCACACTACTCAACGATTAAGCCCAAAATCCATTTCGACCATGAAATTTCTCTATTGATGTTTTTACATTTGATCTTCACTTTCTAATTTTCTATGTAACGTTCTTCAAAACGAATAAAATGAAGTATTGAGCGGCCAAATTTTTCACAATTTCCCGGGGGGGGGGGGGCATGCCCTCGGACTCCCCCTAAAAACTCGCGCCTACTGCGCTCGTCAGTTCGAGACTTTAGCGCTAAAACGCACCTCTCCGCGCAAAAACCTGTCTACGGGCCTGTACTGGTTTGCATTTCTTTTTACTAAAGATCTTTTCCAGTCAACCCCCCTGTGGAACGAGACTGGGACTTTCTCATTGAAATCCCGACGGGCTGCGCAATACGTTCATCTAAATTCTTTGAGGATCTATCCAATATACTCCACATCCAGAGTAAATTTTATAATGTGAAAATTTAAAAGGCCGCAGTTTTAAACCCAGAACCGGACTACAAAGCATGGTCTTAAAATAACTGAGAAGATCATGCGCGCTGGCTGTGTTCTCAACAAAGGTTCAAATACTGAATTAATCAAAATAGGGAATATCCCGGCTGTCATCTAATCCGTATTTATATTGCGGTAGCCAGGTTCAATTGTTAACCCTTTGACTACCAATTTATTGCATTTTTTTTAGTAAATTTTTAGTGATAATTAGTCTGGAGGACTAATCTTCTCCATTTAAGGAGTTGCGATGGAAATAACAGCGGTCTTGCGTCACTGTGGGCTCACTCTAAAGGTGTGACGTCACGCACATTAGCGGCTGTTGTTCGTTTACCGAGTCAACAAGCTTGATTGTGGTAAATTTGCCGTTTTATGAGGTTTTTTCGAGCCATTTTCCTCCACAAAGGCCCCCAGGCTGGCATCCTTAAGCTGGAATGTGGGTAAAGGCAAGCCTTTGAAAGAAGCCAGAGGTGAGAGACGGTTTCGGGAGCAGGGTTGGCGCAGTGGTGAGAGCGCTCGCCTTCCACCAATGTGTCCCGGGTTCGATTCCCGGACTCGGCGTCATAAGTGGGCTGAGTTTGTTGGTTCTCTACTCTGCTCCGAGAGGTTTTTCTCCGGGTACTCCGGTTTTCCCCTCTCCCCAAAAACCAACATTTGATTTGATTTGATTTAATTTGATTTATCAGGGCCACAAGTTTATTAGCCTGTGGCTATTACGTGCTACCCTGGATAAATAAAGTCTTTATTATTATTATTATTATTATTATTATTATTTCTTGTTGAATGAGACGCTAAATCTGCTTCGTAGCCAATATGGCGGTGGATGGCCGAAGCTGTCTCTCTGCTAACTTTGTGGAAGGATTCCAGGGCCTACCAACGCAATTTGGGCTAGTTTTGACTGGTAAAAAGTTCAATCGACGTCATATTTTCCCGGTAGTACTGGGTGGCCTTACTTTGAAATAGGAAATGGAAGGGTTCTATGTTCCTGGAATAGTTGACTTTCCCATAATTCTTTTGGGGCGTGAACAAGACAACTTGAGATACGCGAGATTGGCTCCAATAAAATGGCTAAAGAGTGGCTTGCGGAAAAAGTGGGAGGAAAATTTCCCTCCAGATGCCAAGGCCTGGCTTTAAGGTTTGTTGTAAATGTAGAATTTTGAGTTTTGGGCAATGTTTTTTTATTAAAAAGTTGACCACGAAAATGTGTAATTTTTGGTGTTCTTCTTTGGTCAAAAGACTGGCATTTTGGGCTTTTCTGCCAAACAAACTGTGCTATGCAGCGGAATTCGGGTATTGTTGTCGGATTTTTGGATTTGATAATTGCAAAAAGCACCATTTAGTGCTATTTACACATTATTATGTTTTTGTGACAAAATTTAAACAAGAAATAAATCATAAAAGCAAAAGCGGTATATTTTACGCCTATATGCGTCTTTGGGAGTCAAAGGGTTAAGAGAATATCGATCAAGTACTGAAATTTGAAAGATAGGCAACTTTATCTGATTTACAGTGTTGACAAGACGCCATACAACCGGGAAGGTATCAAAAACGAAGACCATCCATTGAATGGAGTTTGAGACTAACATTTTGGATCACCCCTTTAGTGACCCATCGGCTTCAAACCTGACCATTTTGAAACTGGTTGATTTTGTTTAGATGCTGGTCATAATGTGAGTACAGCAAGAGAGGTGAAGCGCTCCGAGTCAGTGTTAATCGAGACCCAGAATGAGGTTGATTGCGAGGCTTCAAAAGCTACTTCATTCCGCTGGGAAATCTTCAACATATCCAGCGATCCAGTCATTCACCGTCCAAAACCTTTCGATCAGCCTTTCTACAATCTACCAGCGTGGTCTCTTGACTTCGGATTCTACGAACTTCGCTTTACTGTGACAATGGAAGGCGTTACTGGAATCTCCGGCTCAGCGAAGGCTTTCATTCGCGTCGTAGCAACCCAGAATTCTTTGTACCCTGCTATGGAAGGTGGACCACGCAAACGATACAAGTTTGGAACCATGGTAAGCTTAGAGGAGACTACAATATTAATTATAAATGGGGCGCGGTTGAAAGCGACGCGCGAGGGGGAGGACACTGCAGCTCATTCTCGCGCGTGATGTTCCTAGCGCCCCATTTTCTCCAACGTCCGCTAAGCAGGCTTGATGAGTCGAGCAACTTCGCATGTCTTTTCCTGATCCAATTTTGTGTCGAAAATATTGAACAGCAGGAGGGAAAGCGAAGAGTTTTACGATCCAATGAGCTATTGGATAGCAAACGTTTGTATGAAAAATAAACAAACAAACAAGCAAACAAATGACATTCTTGAGTCCAAAACACTTTTAGATGAAACCGTAAAGGAATTCACCGCGGATCAAAAACAAAACATGGAAAGTAAAACAAAGTACGATGCATATGTTTCTTCGACGATTCATGGAGAAGATGGAGAAATTAGACAAGTAACAAACATATCTTGTCGTAAGCCCCAAAAATTAGATGTCCCTACAAAGACCTGTTTTATGGGAAGCTAGATATCTTTGTTTCTGTCCATTATTCAATGAAAATTCCCGGGTGACCAAATTACCCCATCAATTCAGTGAACAAGATCAAATGATTCGTTTTAATTAATGTTCCACCGATCCAGGACAACATGTGTTGGAACCAAAGCCCCCATCAGTCATCTCAGCTTGGGAATAGCTATAGTTGGTCCACCTGTTGGGAAAGAAGTTGAGGATTTTAACCATGTTATGTCTAATGGCACAATTGCTTCTTATCATTTGAAGGGAGCGCATATAAGGTAGTTTGGATAGCCAGGTGTGTTTCCACTGCCTTTCTCGTTTTACCCGTAGATCCGCTTGGATGCCACACCTTCATTGGACCAAGACTATGCAGATATCGTTCAAGCGAATCCGAAGTATTATTGGCTGTGTCGTAATGCGTCAGAGCCTGCATTTAACACAAGTGGAGAACTTTCTGCCATACCAGTTGTTTCCGTCCCAGAACCGTCGAACGCTTCTGAGGTAATTTCAATCCCTTTTTGTCACAGGAACAAAACCGAGGTACTAAATAAACAGGATGAGAGGTTTTTTTTAAACTTAACTTTGTATTTGGAATTGAAAATATCGTGAAAAGGCTGCAGTTAGAAATACTGGCCGCTATAGCGATTTTTCTGACTCGCTTCTCTTTTACTTGTTTTTCTTTACAATCCAGTTCACCGTCGAAAAGACTAAAGCAGAAAAGACTACGAGTAGTCTCTTACCGTAAAAACTCTATTTAGCCCCTCCGTCTCTTTTAACCCCCCCCCCCCCGCTCTCTAATAACACCGTCCCCTTTTGGGATACGAGATTTTGTAATTAGTCCTTCCTATTCCCTCTTACCAAATCCACTACATGCGGCCCAGTTGGTTTGTTTTCAAACAAATATACACTCATTACTCGGGATACTGTAAGTATACCGAGTTATAAAGTGTGTCAGATTTCAGTCTTTTTTTTTTTTTTTCCTGTGCAGCAAAATGCACAATACAATTACGTTCCGGTGTTTGGATTGGCCAATGCACAATAGCAGGCACGTGGCGGTGTGTTCATTGGTTAAAGCAAACCTCATAGTCCAAAGGTCGAAAGGCTAACATCACGCGACGGTTGTTTACAAGTTATGCAAATTCATCGTGTTTGAGTTGTGAAGCTAGATATTTTAAGACAGCACAGTCTGTCCCCGTGAAAAGGTTTGCCGAGTGTTAAGAAAAAGTTGGAAGCCTCGCACGTGTAATCGATATCACAAGTCGAAATCGAATGCTGTGACAGAAAAGTTACAGATTTGCACAAAGTTGTTTTCGTAATGTGATACCTTCGATTTAATACGTGACTGCAAGTGAACACTCAAGGTTAAATAATCCACTTCGACCGCGGAACAAATTTTCCTGCACATATCTTTGTAAAGTTGTGAAACTGGATTTTAATACAGTACAGACTGTCCGTGTGAAAAGGTTTGCCGAATTTAAGACAAGGTTGGAAGCCTCGCACGTGTTGTGAGTATCGACTCGAATTAGAACGTTGTGACAGTTCTACATTTAGATAATCGCAAAGTTGTTTTGATGTAATTTGATCCGGATTATACCACAACTCAATCGCTGTGACAGATCTATATTTAGAGACAAGTTTGCGAATTTTTGGTTTTCACGTGCGTCAGAAAAAAAAACTAAAATTAAACATTTAGATTTTTTACCTTCATCAGGTAAATGACATTTAAGCCAAGTAACACGCTTTGTTTTGAAAATAGAGCAGTTTGAATTTCAAGTGCCTTTTACAACGGTGAGGGTAAAAGAAGGAATGAGTTTGCGGAATGGCATGTGGCATGACTTGCGGAATCGCATAATTATGCGGAATGTAATATATGCAGAATGGCGCGAAAAAATTAATTCAACTGAAGGAGTTAATTATTCAACAGCCAAACGCAAGCTATCGGTAGCTGCCGATCTCGGTCACAACAATTAACTACTCTCCACCGGGCTTGCTTTCGTATAAACATTACACTTATGAACTCTTGAGGAGATTAAATTTGCCTTGAGTTTTGCTTTCATATGATTAGCCTGTTCGCGAATGATATTTGCAGCATATTTGTGAAGCTACGCACGAAAGTATCGAGCGAGCTTTTGCCATGTTGTCAATTTCACAGTGTAGGTCAAACTCTTTTGGCAGTTTTGAAATGGATTAAATTAATTTTTATTTTTCCGGAGTCGATTGTAAACGATTTAGGAACGGAATCTCGCAGAGGCTTATTGTGGTTTTCAGAGTTTTACAAGAGTCTCAAATCGATCAAGCTGCTTTTGTTGTTATGATATGAGTAACTGAACTCTCGAAGACCGAGCGACAAACGAGGAAAATATTATAATCCGTTGCGAACTGACTAATCCTATAAACGCAAACTCAAGACAAATCACTTCAAGCGGGTTCATTTGTAAAATATTTATAACAAGTCTGTCAAAGCACAAGTCCCGTGTAGAGCAGTGCTCTACACTGAAAAATTTCTCCGTCAAATCCAATTTGTTTTCAACATTTTAATTTGTTGCCACCGAGATCAGCAACTAGCTTGCGATTATTCACTACAGATGTGTTAGGCTGGCAGACGCGATTAATAATCGCGAGCTCCAAAACGCAAGATCAAGGTTATTAACCATAAAATTATTATCTAGAGAAGGGGCTAGTTGTTGATCTTGGTAACAACCATTTGCTGAAAACAAATTGGATTTGACCGAGAAATTTTATAACATCTGGTACCTAGGGTACTCGATCTTCGATGAGGCGACTCTTGAACGCGAGCACGGTGAGTTCAGTTATTCCCTTCATGACAACAGGCGACCGATGTGAGACTCTTGTAAAACTCTGAAAACCGTAACTTGAATAAGCCTCTACGAGGCTCCGTTACTAAATCTCTTACAATCAACCCCGGAAAAATAAAAGATTTTATTTAATCCATTTGAAAACAGTCAAAGAGTTTGACCTACACTGTGAAATTGACAAGATGGCAAAAGCTCGCTTGTCTCACAGCCGCGAACGATTCGCACAATATTATTCCCGAACAGACTAATCCTATGAAAGCAAAACTCAAGGTAAAATTTAATGACCTCAAGAGTTCATAAGAAAGCAAGCACATTGAAGAGTAGTTGTGACCGAGATCGATAGCTAGCTTGCGATTATTCTCTGCCTATGGGTGGGCTGTAGAATACTTAACCCTTTGAGCTGAATTAATTTCTTCGCGCCATTTTGCATATGTTACATTCCGCATAATTATGCGGTTCCGCAAAGTCATGCCACATGCCATTCCGCAAACTCATTCCGCCTTTTACCCTCACCGCTTTTACAATGCGTGACATCTGGACATGTCACATACACGGAAACGATTCGCCTTGTGTTTTCAAGTTTGTTTTCAAGCTTCGCAGAGAGAAAAAACTCCAGATGTTGCCACTTAATCTAGAAGTAAACAACAACAGCTGACAAGGAATATTGATGGCAACTCTCAAAACGGTTTAACGAGCTTCGCTCGAACGTGAACAAAAAGGTCTTACGTGAACCCAAAAGCAAACCATTAGCCGGATAGTTTCGAGAATCAGAAAGCGTGCGTCCGGCTTCTGCAACAAAAAAGTATCCCGAGTTAACGCTCATAGAGCGTCTTGTTAAATATGTGACTGATCATCGCAGTCTTGTACACTACTTAAGAGCCAATTTCTGTAAATATCGAGAATCCGGCGTCAATTGTCAAATTTCGAAATTCTTCATATCTTGCCTGAATGGCACCTATGGTGAGTTATTTTCGAAAATAAAAAAACGCCATTTTACCGCCATGACGCTGCCGAAAATAGTGTAAAATGATGCATTTTGTTATCGCTCGTGTAGATAAACGCGGAGTTATCTATCAGTGCGACTTGGCCAGATCATAAGGCATCTCTTGGTCTTTCCAAAGCACAAAATTGTTTTGGAAAAGCTACTGGTATATAACCGTTTTGACCGTTAAAAATACCACAGTTCAAACGCTTCAGCGAATGAGCTTATTTTAGCTAACTTCCACACCACAAAAAGCCCACTGGTACATATAATTTAAGGTTGAAATTAGTATTTTCTTAAAGTGCATATTTTGTGCTCTGTTGTGTTAAAATTTCTTCCGCGGCCCGACAAAAGTGCTCCGTCGAGAGACAGAAACGTGAAGTCAAGTTTTGCATCGCCGCCATTCTTGAAATCAACATGAACTTTGCCTTCTTCGAAACACAGCTTCGTCAAGAACTAAAAGTCTGCCGATGGAAACCTTAACTCGCTATTCTGAACGCCTAAGGATTACAGTACAATTCTAAACTTACTGTTTTCAATCTCTCTGAGAGTGATAACCTTCAACATAAATTTTGACAAGGTCAGAGTAGGTGATGAAATTATGTAACTCGACGCTGATTAACACGGCAATTTTCAAGTGACTTTAATTACGTACGCTCGTTCTAAACTGCTTCTTTCCTCCAACTATCACCTTTGTAAAGTTATGATGTTATGATATCTTGAATTCCTACTTGGCCATCATCTTCGGTTACAAAAACGTTGCTGTACTTTGCCTGTAAAGGGAAATTTGTTACATGTAATTTCGTGACGTTGACCAAAGGATTGAAAAAACCAATGCTTTTCGGTAACCGATAATATTTTCATTTGAACTTTGCAACAGCTGAAATAAAAAGGCTATAAAAAGAACTTACCTTTTAAAATTGCCTTGTACACATGTCCAGTCAAGGAAACCACGTGAGGAAGATATGAGTAATAATCAGGTGTTCAATCGAATGTCATCCCATTTTACACGAAGATCGCTAGTTGCTCTTACGTTGGTTAGAGAAACTGTGACACATTCCATGAAGATCCAGCGATTTGAAGCTTATTCAGTGTGACTCCAGTGATTCTATTTGATGACGTGCGTATCTTTCCGTATCAAGCACACGAATGTTTCGATTTACCTGTCTAGCTTGAATAAAGTACTGTTTGCCCGCACTTTTAGTACCAGGGGGTAGGGGTGGTGGAGTAGCGAAGTCAATGGGGTAGGTGGTAGTGGTGGAATGAAGATATCCCTGTAAAGAAATGTGGTTGCAAGAAAATTCTGTACAATTAAGAAAGTAGATATAATGAAAAGTATTATTTTTAAAAACAAAGTTGACAAAAATACCTTTTTTCAGAAAATTGTTTACCCACCTCCACCACCCCTCCCTGCTCAAAAAATTTAATAAGGTCCTACCTAAAATTGCGGCATGTCCTCGCGTTTTTTTCCATACTCCAGATACCCAAATAAATGTTTTGTCCTAAAGTTCAAGGTTTTCTTTCGAAGTTCAAATAAAAAAGGGAAACTTAAAAGTATCTATGCAAAATATAAGGGCCTTTTATGTGGGCGAACGAGGAGGACTACTAGTTCTCGCGGGAGGGCTATTTATGACTATTTCTTTCGAAACGTTGGGTTCGACCCCGGAAGTAGTTCCTCACACAGTTTTCTAACCTTCTTGGCTTTTCACCAAAGAGCATATATAGCGCCTACCGGATATGCGGGTCTACAAGAATTGGGTGGCTGATGTACGGAAAACCAGGGTCATTTGCCGCAGAGATATTCACTTGTTCCTTTGCTTCAAGCGTATCTTTCCTCACCAGCAGTTACCGTTGCAGTTTCACGGCGAAAACTGTAAAATAAGACGAACCTTGTTGGGGAAATAGAATTTCCGTGGCAGTGAGCTATTCACAGTCTCTCGCCATCGGAGCCGGTCCCGTGTGCTCGCCGCATTTCTTTGGCGACTACGCAGTTACCTTCCGGTGGCCTGGCCAATGGATAAGGTTCTCCACAAGGTAACACTTCTGATTTTCCCGAACCCTTACGGCCCCGGCGTCCGACCCTCTTGGTTTCTCTTAACGCCCAACCCTCCTTTACTGGGTAACCTCGTTGCCAGGGCTTTTCCCCTTTTTCGAAGTGAGGGAAATAGTCCTGAGAAGGAGGTTGCTTACTGGGCTGGTAGTAACTTAAAGAACTGACGACTGTAGTGACTTGGACAGGTGGAGGAACGCTTGCACTCTTCATAAGAGGCATAGTTCAGTTTGGCAATTAAATTCCATCATGGGATGACTCTTGTGAGACAGTTTTCTTCTGTCTCCAGAGAAAAATGTTGCTTGAGTGTGCCGCCGATGCCTTCAAATCCTGTCCCTGTTTAAGATCTGCTCATTTTGGATTCCTTGTTTGAGAAAAGGGACCTTTATTCGAGACCTCATTTTACATACAGAGAACATACAAAAGGCATTATAGAATTTGAATTTTTAAATTATTGTATCAAGTAGTATTGTATCAAGATTCATGACCCAGAAAAACCATACCCTTTTACATCCATAAAGGGAGTGGCCGCCGGGAGGCTAGGGGCAGGGGCCCGGGGTGACAACGTCGTCTCCAGGGAGCTTATCCCTTTATCTTTGAAGAGAAAAGCGCCCTGGGGACGCGGCTGGGGGATGGATATATATGGCCTATACGAGGGCGTGCCGCTGGATAGGGTGTATGGTTTTTGATCCATCTTTCTTAAACACAGTTATACAATTTCAAGCGAGGCTGTCCTAATCAGGGTTAGCCTGGATCTGTCCTAACAGGGTGTGGTTACAATACTATCGTCGAGTATTTAAAAATCCGAAATCGAAAACGTTTATCTGCATTTATTTTGCATTGCAGGTCATGAATCACCATTAAATCATTTTCAGGACTAGATATCAGCGCTATTGTTTTAAAACCGAGATGGCGTTGCAACACACAGGACAGGTATTCCTAAATTATCTTCACTTTTTCTCGTGCTCTACCCATCCATCCTTGTACTACCCGGTGCCATAAACGGGTATGTCGTTCAAAGATGCAAAATTCATGACTCCAATTCCTGCTGATACGCTCACAAAAAAGGAGTGGCTGGAGAATTGCCGTCCAGTACGGCAGAGAACAGTGAGGAGCGAGACCGCTACTTTTCCCTTTTATATTTCTTGTGACCATCGGAAAGGAAACCTTGAATAAAACATTTATTTGGGTATCTGAAGTACGGAATCGAAAGAGTGAAACTATAGTAAAACGCGAGGACATGTAGCAATTTTAGGTAGGAAATATGGCATTTTTGAGCAGGGAGTGGTGGTGGAGAAAAGAAAAAAAACTGAAAAGAACTATTTTTGTCGGCTTTGCTTTAAAAAGAATACCTTTCACTATAACCCCAAGTTTCCCTCACAGGGATATCTTTCACACCACCACTACCCCCTACCCCATTTACTTCGCCAGTCCACCACCCCTCCCCTCTGGTACCAAAATTATATAAAGAAAAATGCTGGCAAACAGTGCGCTATTCGAGCTAGACAGGTAAATTGAAACGTTTGTTTGCTTGGTACGGAAAGATACGCACGTCATCAAATAGAATCACTGGAGTCAAAGTGAATTAATTTCAAATCGCTGAATCTTCATGGAATTTGTCACAGTTTCCCTAAACAACGTACGAACATGTAAAATGGGATGAAATTCGATTGAACACCTGATTATTACGCATCTCTTCCTGACGTGTTTCCTTGACTGGACATGTGTACAAGGCAATTTTTAAAGGTAAGATATTCGTATAGTCTTTTTATTTCAGCTGTTCAACTCGAACGCTGTTGCAAAGTTCAAATGAAAATATTATCGGTTACCGAAAAGCATTGGTTTTGTCAATCCTTTGGTCAACGTCACGCAATTACATGTAACAAATTTCCCTTTACAGGCAAAGTGCAGCAACGTTTTTGTAACCGAAGATGGTGGCCAAGTAGGGTATGGCAAGCCAAACATGACAAAAGTGGGTTGAGTTTTAAATTCACCTGTCGAGAAATACGCATCATACACTGAGAAATAGTAATCGCTTGCAGGAATTCAAGATATCATAACATCATAACTTTACAAAGGTGATAATTGGAGGAAAGAAGCAGTTTAGAACGAGCGTACGTAATTAAAGTCACTTGAAAATTGCCGTGTTAATCAGCGTCGAGTTACATAATTTCATCACCTACTCTGACCTTGTCAAAATTTATGTTGAAGGTTATCACTCTCAGAGAGATTGAAAACAGTAAGTTTAGAATTGTACTGTAATCCTTAAGCGTTCAGAATAGCGAGTTAAGGTTTCCATCGGCAGACTTTTAGTTCTTGACGAAGCTGTGTTTCGAAGAAGGCAAAGTTCATGTTGATTTCAAGAATGGCGGCGATGCAAAACTTGACTTCACGTTTCTGTCTCTCGACGGAGCACTTTTGTCGGGCCGCGGAAGAAATTTTAACACAACAGAGCACAAAATATGCACTTTAAGAAAATACTAATTTCAACCTTAAATTATATATACCAGTGGGCTTTTTGTGGTGTGGAGGTTAGCTAAAATAAGCTCATTCGCTGAAGCGTTTGAACTGTGGTATATTTAACGGTCAAAACGGTTATATACCAGTAGCTTTTCCAAAACAATTTTGTGCTTTGGAAAGACCAAGAGATGCCTTATGATCTGGCCAAGTCGCATTGATAGATAACTCCGCGTTTATCTACACGAGCGATAACAAAATGCATCATTTTACACTATTTTCGGCAGCGTCATGGCGGTAAAATGGCGTTTTTTCAAACTTCCCTCGATTTCAGAGAAAAGCAAGCGAGTCACGATCTTTGAAATCTATTTTCGGAAATAACTCACCATAGGTGTTATTCAGGCAAGATATGAAGAATTTCGAAATTTGACAATTGACGCCGGATTCTCGATATTTACAGAAATTGGCTCTTAAACAGTAGTGAAAATAAAGCCTGAAAAAAATTCAGGCTTGTACGGGTACAAGACGAAAACGGCATGTTTAAGATTTCTTGAAATAAGCCCATTTTCTCTCTATTAAGCCCCCCTCTCTAATAAGACCCCGTTAACGAGGCCTAAAAGGAAATAAACCCCCTTCCCCCGTGGGGCTTAGCAGAGCTTTTAATTTCAGAGGGATAACAACGCGAACGAAAAGTATGCGAGCGCGCGCGAAAATTTTTATATAATCCGCTGTGTTACTTTTCAATTAGAACCTCGGGGGCTGTTTTGGGACTGGACCAGGTCGCCTAAACATCTCGGGACCTCGTGATGAAATCGATTCGGGGCGAGGAATGAGAGAAAATTCCACGTAAGTACGATGAGTCATTTGTCCTTCAAGTTTAATGACGTTAACGTTTCAATTTCAGTGCTTTTAAGGCGGAGATCTCGTAAAACTGATAAGTAATTAAGTCAGCCAGTAAGTAAGTAAGTGAAGGTACATTAACAGCGAAAAATATGGCTCTTCATCTGTTACTAGAGAAAAACACTCAGTGTATACAGTAAAAATGTATGAAAACTGCTGAATTCAAACGCGTTTTCACTGCCGGCTGCACTAACTGACTTCATTTAAGTTAAATATTACTACTGACAATGGTAAGCGTCCCTATGTGCGGAATGATCCTCTCTTTGTCGTCCCACTTAACATGATTATTTTGCCACCAGATACGTCATCACACTCGTTCTTGTTACCCATAATCCATTCAGGAAAAGAGCTGTTTTCAATCACGAGTGTGTCATTGTTTCTGGGGATCCCCTGAGGTGACCGTGTCGTAAGTAGCCTTTTTGATTTACTACTTCATATGAGTATTTTCCCGTGCACCTTCCTTACAGCATATATGGACATGATGTAGTTCCATAGGGGAGGGTGAAGAGCAAAAAGGTTAAGATTTTACATATTCATTATTCACCGGCAAATGTACCCTCTTGGAATTGGGAGTTACTTTGACGCCCATTGCTGTCCATTACTTTTCTTTATGTCTTCATTAATTTCTTTGTCCGATTTGCAGTGTCATCACTTTAAGTCGAGTGTAATAATAAATCCTGAAATCGACCTGCAGCCTTGTCTGTTTTTAGGACGAACTTAATTATTTTCCATAACTTCCCGGCCATTCACTGATTTTGTCTTTTAAAGGTGCACCCCATCCTGTCAAGAGAAAGTCAATATAGACCAAAAGCTTTCTTTGAAGGGAACATGTGTGGTCTGCTTCGGAGAACTCACCTTTGAATGGAAGCTTTACCGCCATACGGCTCCAAATATGAATCCAATAGACACGGGCAGTATGGAGGAAGTACCAAATCTCCAAGAACTCTCCACAACATCAGTTACTTCATTAAATTTGGTGGTCAAAGCAAACAAACTACTCCGCGAAACTGACTACACTACCGTATTCAGGGCCTATCGCCAAAGTGGGCAATTTGGAGAATATTTTCATTCATTTGTCACCAACTCGCCACCCGAAAACGGTAAATATCTCCTTTGTTACTGACGTCTTTTTGACTTAAGAATAATGAAATGCAGACCACGTGACGGGTGTATTAATTGGCCATGTTCTAAACGAGTAAGGGCCTGGAAACGAATCCAAACTTCATTGAAAATCAATGGCATTGAACTAAATCGTTTCTCATATGAAAGGGTATCTCAAAATAAGTACTTTCAGCAAGTTTGACTATGTTTGGTCGAAAAGTCGCCAGTTGACATGCATTTAGATCTTTAAAAAATCCATACAAATGTCTCTATTTCGGAAAGTGTGTCCCTCCAAACCATACAAAGTCTCTAATTTTCACAATTTTCAAAAGCTTTTGTTTCAGCTGCAATTTAACTGAACAGCGTCAAAGTTGGTAAGGTGACCATTTTTGAGATGCTCTTTCATGCAGTGTCAACAATTTTTTTCCAATCGATAAATTTTAAAACTCATTTCCAGGCCCTCACTCGTTTAGAACATGGCCAACGCACAGCGAGTCTCAATGGATTAACGGCTCTCAGTAAACGGGGATCTGTAATAAGGTGGATATGTGTATTAATTGAAGTCTATAGCTTTTGTCAATCTTCTTCCCAGCTGCCGTCATCCATTTGGGCAACGTAATATTCTCTTGTGATACATACCGTCAGTGAATGTCAGTTGTTCTTTTTGGCGACTCCGCGATCTTCAACTTTCCCATGTCGGCCCCTTTGTAGCTTCATAACAAGGAATATGCGAATAGTCGGTCACAAGGAGACAAAAGGCAGAAAAAGAGCGCAATGTGAGGAAAGCCACATTTTATTACCAAATTTTTTTAAAAATCTTAATGAATATTGAGGGTTTGTTGCCTAAGGTATTGCGATGTAAGTCTTCCACATTCTTTTCCATATATATCCATTCTCAAATTTTCTAAAACCGCTCTCTGCCTGCTAGAGTAGTATAGAACTGGACACAACGAGAGGGCGTGAAAATTCTGTGAAATGCGGAATGGCTGTTTGGCACTTCAGTGTATCCTACTCAACGTTTTGTAAATGTGGCTGTACCAAGAAATAAGCTTAGAAGGCTCTCTGAAACAGAGTTAGGATTCGAGAATCAGCCGCTCACTCTCACAGCAAGAATCCTAAGGGCCCCCCTCGCGTTTTGTTTACGGGCCCGTTGTTGAGAGTCAAGCTGGAGACCAGCCTCATGCCTTTGCTTGCTCTGAAATGTTTTTTTAGGCACTTGTGAGGTCACGCCAAGGAATGGAAGCGCCATGAAGACGCCATTCACCATCGAATGCACAGGCTGGGAAGATCCCGATCAGCCACTTACCTACGAGTTTGCATATATAAACCTCCAGGAATCCGTGTTCTATGTATCTCATGAATCCTATGCCGAATCGATCTTTCTTCCAATGGGACACGAAGTTAATAAGTTCAAACTATCACTTAGAATAAGGATTATTGACAGACTGGGCGCTGCTACTACGGTACCGACTTATGTCCAGGTGAGGAGAGGGCTAAACATTGTTTCCATTTAAGCCGAATGGGAAGGAAATAAGGAAAGGAAGGAAGGAAGGGCCGAAAGATGGATTGCTGGATGCATGCATGCATGCATTTGAATGCATGGATGCTTGATGGATGCATGCATGCATCAAAGGGACGAAGGATGGAGAGAGGGAAGGAAGGAGAGAGTGACGGATGGATGAATAGTTGCATGGATGCTTGATGGATGGATGCATACATGCATGGGAGGGACAAAGAATGGAGGGAAGGAAGGAAGGACAGAATTACGGATAGATGCATGAATGCATGGATGCTTGATGGATGCATGCATACATGCATGGGAGGGACAAAGGATAGAGTGAAGAAAGGACAGAATTACGGATAGATGCATGAATGTATGGATGCGTGTTGGATATTGCAAGGGAGGGACGAAGGATGAGGGAAGGAAGGAGGGAGAAAGAGATTTAGGAAGGAAGGAAGGACGGATGCATGCATGCATTGGACGGACGGAGGATGGAGGGAAGAGAGGCAGGAAAAAGAGAAGGAGTGAAGGACAGGAGGGCGGATGGATGGATGGTGCACGGATGCATATGAATGCATGGATGTTCGATGGATGCATGCATGCATGCATGCATGGGAAGGACAAAGGAAGTAGGGGACGAAGGAAGAAAAAAGAGAAGGAAGGAAGGAGTCAGAAGGGCGAATTCATGGATGCAGGCATTGATGCATGAATTGGATGGACGAAGGATGGAGGGAAGGGAGGAAGGAAAAAGAGAAAGAAGGGAGAATGAAAAGGAAAAGAGAAAGGGAGGAAGGAAGGAAGAACTGATATTATTTATTTCTTTGTTACTAATTTTCCTCCTGATATTATTTTAAATCATCGTTCTTTTACAGGTGTATGCTCCGCATATTAAACTGAATGATATCCGTGATATCATTAACAACGAAGACGGGTTTTTAAAAAAAGCAATACAAACAGGAGATCTTCAGGAGGTGGTGGAAATCGTTAGCTCTGTATGTTCGATTTTGAACTACATGGAAAGGAAGGACAAACTACTGGACGAAAACGGCAATCTGACTGAAGCCAATAAAACAGCGCTGAAAAACGACCAAGACACAAGAAAAGAGGTTTGTAAGAGAAATTTTATATAGGTTGCTTTTGTACAACACTGTACTTGATTGATTTGTTTAGAGCAAAATTAAATTACCTACCGTTGAAATTATCCTGGTGTCTTTCAGGTAAAGACAGAAAAATGCTTCATAAGAATAAGAAACTTTCTATTATTGTCGGGAAGGCGAGAAGTCAACCGACTCAAAATTAAATCACACAGGATCACACAATTACAACAGCTAAAGGGCAACTGAGCTTTATTTATCTGGCTCACAGCTCATCATAATTTGGGATCAGAAGATCTACCGAACTTAACTTTATGAAGCATATTCCGCGATCGCTTGACTCAAAGCTGGCCGTTGCAAGTTACAGCAAATGCGTAAGATCAAATAGCTTCTTCTAACGTCACGACGTCCTCACATAGATAGATTGGTCTACCTGTGCTTAGAGTAAAAGCAAACTTAGAGTTGAATTTTTCATTTGTAGGCAAATTGCCCTTGTATCATTTCCTTGCTACAGGACATCAATTTTCTGCAGGAACTTCAACAATATGTCAGCTTTCACCGTGTGGAAAAGTTATCAGTGACAAAAATCGATTCTTGAGAAGACAGCAAGCTGTTTTCTGTTTCACGAAAGAGTCGTTAAAAATAGTGCCCGCGTTTAAAGAAGCTTTCGAGTTAAGTAAAGAGACGTTTATAAAGACTACTTGGACAGTGTTTATCCTTTTTTGATCCGTCTATTTCTCTTGTTATCAGTTCCGCCGTCAAATAATTAAAGACCTGGCCACTTTTAAGATCACCACGGTGGGCCAGATCAAGCTAGTGGCCTCTGCGATTGACGTCATTACCGAGGCACCTACGGAGCTGGATACACAGTCACAGGTAATAAAAACGTACCCACATATGCGA
The DNA here is from genome assembly GCA_016490735.1 of Pachyseris speciosa. Lineage (NCBI taxonomy): Eukaryota > Metazoa > Cnidaria > Anthozoa > Scleractinia > Pachyseridae > Pachyseris > Pachyseris speciosa. The sequence goes on from JAEMWC010000153.1 coordinate 1,230,409, forward strand.
ACCTAATTTTTTAGGAACCTGTCGGGCTAAGATTTCCATTTAGACCCCCTTTTACATAACCTGTGCTAACCTAAAATTTAAAGCAGGCTCTTATTTTATAGAATTCATTTAAATTAAAACGTAGAATTCATATACAGGTATAAAAGCATTCAGAGAAATAAATGATATTTATAACCGAGGGGATTAAATTATTTTATGCAGCCTGCACCGTGATTATATTAATTATCCCGGATGGGTCACGTCCGGGACCTAATTATGTTCATAGTATTAGGACACAGAGCACGCGGTTACAGGCCTCTCTCTTCACAGCTTCGGTGCCCTGCAAGCAGTCTGTGTGGGAATTCCTTCATATCTGTACATTGTATCATAATTACATTTGGAACAAGTAAGGGAAAAGGTTCTCATTCCCAGATGTTTTTGTAATTTGCTGTGATATCAGTAAACGGCCACTTAGCTAACTGGCCAAATTATGCCAAACAGTGCTTTCAATTTCGTTTTCTTCCCAGCAAACTGAGCTCAGCTCTAGCAATGCACATTGTTAAGTACATTCCTTAGTAGCCAAGCAAGGGGCATAAAATAACTTTTAGATTCTACATGATTATATTTGCGAACAATAGGCAGTACCGATATTCTTCTAGAAACAAAAGCATTTTTTCTTAAGAAAATAAAAAGCTGTTTAAGAACTTAAATAGCTTAACTTTCCAGTAAACACCAAGTATATAAAATGGAACCTTTTGTGGCTAACTTAATGGAATAATGAAGGCTCTCATTTCCGGGTTTTTCCTGTAATTGAAAACGAAAATAGATTTAAGGTCTATCACCAGCAGTTCACAAGACCGCGCGTATACTAAGTTAAGTATACTAAGGCTTTCTTTCATTGACTACTAATACATAATAACAGAGGTCTTCAAAGCCCTTAAGTCATTCACTCACTATTTTGATCGATGATATTTCCTGCCTTCACTAGAAAAATATATTCGGTCCAGTAATTATAAAGGAGACAAATGTCTATCGAGAGAGGTACACCTTTGTTTACCAGTGTCTCTTCTTCCTTTGTCAAGACATGCCTACAGAACACGTATATTTTTTATGTGTCAATTGTTTCATAGCAGTCTTCCTAACTACCTATCAGACGAGCTCGAGCGTATTCAGATCTAAAATATAGTAGCGCGCTGGAAAGGTCACGTATCAACACCCTCTATGAAAGGCGAGAAAAATTATCATATGATCTTTTTAGAGACATTATTAATTACAAAGACCACAGACTTGTTATTTTACTTCCTCCTAAGGCCACCAACACAAGACTACCCAGGAAACCCAAAATGTTTTCTGTTCCCGTATGTAAGACCGATCGGTTCAGAAACTCGTCTATTATTACCTATAGCTCTAGTTTGTAATGATGTAAGTCAATCGACTAAGATATTTTAGACCACTTTTTAAGGCTTCAAAGTTTTCTAAATTCATATTTGTCCATAGCTCCAGTTCGTAATTATGTAAGTCAGTTGTTTTAGATATTTTAGACTACATTTTTTAGGCTTAAAAGTTTTTAAATTCACACTTTCTCAATCTGTAACTAAACACGTAATTCAGTCTTCGGACTGCGATGTGTTTTAATAATAAACGATTTACGATAGTATAAATATATTAGCGTTCTATCACGAATGCCGTTCTCTGATTGGCTACGCTACTCGCTATCTATTCTGTGATCATAGCGAGAAGCGGTTGTCAACAAAATGGTGGCCTCTTTTTCGCGTTTTCGAAGTGTCTGCGAGGAGGATTTAGATAATTTACTTGTTTAGTTTCAGGAACGAAGAGTAGATTTATACTTAAAATTAGATTATTCGCTCTCGATTTTTATGCGTGACATGCCAGCTGATTTGGGCTGCGCCCTCATCTGCTATATTGCTATGGAAATCTCGAGCTCATAATCTAATTGCATTGTTAAATGGTATCAGCAACCACGCATTAAATGGCGTCCAGCGAGGGAAGAGAGACGCGAGAAAGTCGCGATAGATTTTTGATTAGTTGCTTGACAAAGTTTTGTGAGGTAATTACTTTATTGAGATACCTTCTTCCTGTATGTGTTAATCATGACATCGTTACAACATTGCATAATTTGCTTTGTTTTCCAGGAACTGGCTCTTGTTTCGTTCAATGAAATGACAGCATTATTACAAAACGAATCAAATAATCACGTAGGATTTTTGGCAGTTAAAGAGGCCGCTGCTTCTTTACTGAGTGGGATTTCGAACATGGTAATCTCTTCCTCGTCCTTGGCAAAGGTTGATGCCAATGACACGAGCGAAAACATAACTGGTTATACCAGTAATTCGTTAACTGGAGGAATCCATTCCAGGAAGAAAGAGTAAGCAACTTGAATGGAAGAAGTTACATGAAATGACTTCTGTGGAAACGATAACGACGATGACAATGACAGTAACGGTGATAGTGATAGCGATATAGTGATGGTGAGAGCCACTGATAACTATTGTGACGGTGATAGTGACAGTGACAGTGACAGTTATAATGATAGTGATAGTGATAGTGACAGTGACAGTGACAGTGACAGTGACAGTGACAGTTATAATGATAATGATAATGATAATGACAGTGACAGTGACAGTGACAGTGATAATGATACTGACAGTGACAGTGATAGTGATAATGATAGTGACAGGGACAGTGATAGTGATAGTGGTAGTGACACTGACAGTGATAGTGACACTGACAGTGATAATGACAGTGATAATGATAGTGACAGTGATAGTGATAATGATAGTGACAGTGACAGTGACAGTGATAGTGATAGTGATAGTGACACTGACAGTGATAGTGGCAGTGACAGTGATAATGATAGTGACAGTGACAGTGATAGTGATAGTGATAGTGACACTGACAATGATAGTGACAGTGATAATGATAGTGACAGTGACAGTGACAGTGATAGTGATAGTGATAGCGACACTGACAGTGATAGTGGCAGTGACAGTGATAATGATAGTGACAGTGACAGTGATAGTGATAGTGATAGTGACACTGACAGTGATAGTGACAGTGACAGTGATAATGATAGTGACAGTGACAGTGACAGTGATAGTGATAGTGATAGTGACACTGACAGTGATAGTGGCAGTGACAGTGATAATGATAGTGACAGTGACAGTGACAGTGATAGTGATAGTGATAGTGACACTGACAGTGATAGTGGCAGTGACAGTGATAATGATAGTGACAGTGACAGTGATAGTGATAATGATAGTGACAGTGACAGTGACAGTGACAGTGACAGTGATAGTGATAGTGATAGTGACACTGACAGTGATAGTGACAGTGATAATGATAGTGACAGTGGCGGTGACGGTGACAGTGATAGTGAGAGTGACAGTGCTAGTGACAATGACAGTGACAGTGATAATGATAGTGATAGTGACAGTGAGTGTTAGTGACAACAAAACAGCAACAACAACGTCTGTATTGTACCCTTGAAGATTTAAGATGTATAGATATGTACAAAACTATATATACTAATACAAGAGAGAAGGTACCTTTCCTTCAGAAATAACTATTTAGAGTTAAAAAATTCCTGAAAGTCACATCTGCAGGATATAGAATAGACTAAAGGAATGGATCAGAGGTACCATACACTCACGAAATGAAGCAAAACACAACAAGAAACATACACAAATGTACAGAAAATACAGACACACAAAAACAAACAAAACACCCATACTATTTTAAAATATAATATAATATGTTTCTAGATCCTTTTAAAACTGCTTCAACATTCTCTTCGATTGAATTCCAAATTTTTGGTCCTTGAAAACGGATATTGAAAATGGCATAATTAGTACGAGATTACGGTAAAAATTAAGTTTGCTGCAGGTCAAGCGAGACTACCTACTTTCTTCTTTTTCCAGGCCAGAAATCGAACCATACAACTGTTTGAAAATATTGACGAAATTGGACATGTCATTTTGGACAACTCCGTTGCTGGAGATGATCCAGTAAAGATCAACATGCGTAACTTCAACTTCACAGTACAGAAGAAACTCTTGGAAAATCTTAATTCTTCCGGCATCTCAAACGACGAAACGAAGTTCATTTTACCAACGCTAGGTGAAATGGGGCTCTCGTACGGACCTAACGAAACAAAGAAATATGCAGCTATTGATGTAGCGGTAAGGTCCCTTAAGACAATGGACCCGCGGGGAGGTACTCCCAGAAAATTTGGGTGGGGGTGTAAAGCCCGCTTCCTAAAACCCTTACCCTATCTCAGACCAAAATCTACAATTTTCCCTACCCTATTTTTGACCTGACCAAAAATTTGATACCCTTTTTCACGTACACGGTTGGCTTAAACATAATTAAAAAGACAAAAAAGAAGGGCTTTTGTTGATGGTGCTATCCCCTTATGATGAAGAAGTAGCCTCTTCTAAAAACCATTCTCAGTTCAAGACTAGATTGCACAAACCATACCCTATTTCAGACCAAAATGGTCAAAATTGATACCCTATTTCAGGCCAAAACGGCTAAACAGCCATACCCTTTGGGCCCGCACATACCTATATAGCCCAAATAAGGGAGTACCAACCCCCCTCAATCCAAAAAGGATATTAGAAAAACAAAAAAACCCGACCGAAAAACAAGGACATATAATCCGCTTTTGTGTTGGTCATACGTGCTTAAATGCGCTTTGTGCAATTAATACAACCTGAGTTTACATGTAGTTGATCACACTTGAGGACCATTTGTTAATTAAAACAGCTTTTTTAAAGATTCAGTCGGTTCCAAAGGAAGTATCTCATACATAGACTCACTAAGAAACAAACTTCGTGACTGAAAGGACTTCAGCTAAGTTTTCACCCTGACATTGATAGAACTAATTTAGTTCTTATCTTTTCCTTTCTCAGTTAACCTCGTTTCCCGTCAACACGTTCACTTGGTCAAACACCAGCAGTGAAGTAAAATCTTTCTCCGTCGGCCTTACTATCAAAGACGAAAATAGGGCGCCTCTAAACACCTCCAACTTTACCCAAGACGCTGATATCTACATCCCGCGGGATGCTAGCCAGGTCCCACAACCCGAAGAGTTCCACGTCATTCCCTTGAGAGGGAACGAGTACATACAATACCACACTGTTGAGGTCGACTCGGCAAACTTCTCCGTTCATATCCAGGTCATTCCAGTGAATGCGTCAACGGAAATGACTGTCTTTCTTCTGTACAACGAGAGGCCAAGCCCTGAAAAATTCGACTTTAATTGGACCATCCCGGACTTCAGCAGTTGTACCTTCAAAAACGTGTCCAGAAATGTTTCTTCTTCATCGAATTCCTCGGAGGAGGCTGGTGTGAACGCGACAAACACCACGAGAACTGACTACCAAATTGTGATTGATGTGGTGCGAGATTGCAAGACAGACCCCTACACCGTTTCCGTCAGTAACAGCATGGTTACTAAGACCGGGACTTATTACATAGGTAAATACGTTCTCGTGATAGTTTTGTTTGGCTTGGTTTGTTCTCGCTAAATTAAGTAAAAGGTCAACGGTAACATGCTGGGGATTTTTTGGTGCTGATAAAATGTACAACGATGAAGACCTTTTTCACCTGATCTGTTGATATTCGATGTCATGCAATGCTGATAGTCGTGTAGTCGTCGGGAGTTATACGTCAGGCAAGCTAAATTTTACGCCTTTTTAATTTCAAAAATCGATTCGTGAAAAGACAGTCGTGAAAATTAAGATTGAAGATGTGGACTGTCGACGTAGTTATCAATGCTACTAAAGCAGTAGCGAAAAGAAAGCCTGAAATAAATTCGGGTTTATTTTTTTAAGGCTTTCTTATCTTTTCGCTACTGGTTCATTCTGGGGAGTAGGGATGGCGTAGTGGTGAGAACACCTGCCTCTCAACGTGGCTCAGGTTCGATTCTCGGACTCGGCGTGATATGTGGGATGAGTTTGTTGTTGGTTCCCATCCTAGCTCCGAGAGGTGTTCCTCCAAGTACTCCAGTTTTCCCCAATCCTCAAAAAAAACCAACATTTTCAAATTCCAATTCGATGTGGATAGTGACCGTTTGCTCCTCCTCAAATACAGTGATCTTTTTTTTTTGCCACGATCGTTCACATAATCATTCTATTGAGCGTTTTCATTCACGTGACTACCGGCCATATTGGTTTACTGAAACAAAAGAAAGTGTTTGAATAAAAATAGAGTTCAATTCCCAGAAGTTTAGTTTGGCCGCAGTGACGTCATGGTAAAACACTCTATAATTTTCCGCAGTTCGATATGCGATCTTCATATATTTGCATTCACTCCAGATGTGATAGTGTTGGCTACCCCCTCCCCCCCCCCACCCACCCACCCTTTATATAGGTCAGTCGTAGCCAATCGTTGCACAATCAAAAATGGCACAACAATTTAATTCAGCAATATATCGCCATTGTTTTGGGACCTCGAAGGAAGGAACTCCGTGAAAAAATAGCTGGGAAGCCTGTGAAGTGCAGGTCCACGCTTCGAACGGCAATATAGTGAGAAAATATCTTCAAGAGCAACTTTGATGGCGTTTGAAACGGTACGAAATATTAGGCAGGTGAACTGTGGTAGGCAGGTGAACTGCGTTATTTTCGCAATGGATGGGCACTTATTGGTGTAGGAGAATTGTTTATGAAATATAGTGAAAGATGAGGGGGCATAAGGTGAATCATGGCGCTAAACATTAAAGATTATTCAACTTGTTTTCTTAATTTTCTTTTCTTCCTATTATTAAGCTGTCTACTACAAAAAAGCAGATCCGGAGAAGGAAGGCGAAGGAATGGAATCGCCAACAAGCCCACCAACCGCTGCGCGTGAGCGGAGAGAGATCCCATTAGCTTGCAGAGGGGCCCATGGACGAATGAAAAGGTCCTGCGTCATTATTCCACCTCCGCCACCCAAGCCCACAACACCGCCTAAAAAACGGGTGGGCACCAAACCTGCCACCGAGGACTTTCAAGGCAACACTTTCAACCCAAATGAGACTGAACATTACTCGCTAAGGGTGTTTTTCTTCCAACTGCTTGTTTTGGGATGACGTGAACGAAAACTGGATCAATAAGGGTTGCAAGGTGCGTGAGGAACTGTTTGATGTGAGAATCACAATCTTACAATAATAATTTTATCCGTTTTGTGGTTTTTATTCTAACTGTCAGGCCTAAAATGAATTCAAAACATTGCACTAGGGAAAAGTTGGCTGTTGATTGTCATTTTTGCATCAGGCTTGCAACACAGATTTCGAAACACTCGGTCCTGTTTATGGGGACACTCTGTTATGGCAAGAAATAAGGGTGGGATCGCTAGAGCCCGGAAGAAAAGGGTGAAAGCAGAGTAAGGGGGAGTGGGGTGATAATAAGCAAAGAGGGCGGTAGACGACGAGGAAGGGGTAAGAATAAGTTTTACGAAGAACAGAAATAGGAGGTTGAAACCCCTTTAACCCATTTCAGAACTATACCGTTGATAGCTGAGTTAATCTTTTGTCTCACGATTGAGTCACAAAGATGTGGATCGCGACGTTTCGACCGCTATACTTCTGGTCTTCATCAGGCGATGGTGTCGACTGGTTGCGTGTGAGAATAAGAAGCACCGTGGCTGGTCGTGATTGGTGCGTTTCGATTTGGTGAGGATCGAAACGCACCAATCACGACCAGCCACGGTGCTTCTTATTCTCACACATTAACTCAGCTATCATTTGAAACCACGATGACGAACACCTTTCATAATATTAACTATACCGATGTTGCAAAGGTAATGCTTAATGGTTATCTGTCAATTGATTTCTTTCCATTTCGTGAATGACATACAAGCGAAACGCTCTTTGGTGTTTCTTTTCAAAGGCCTGGTCTTTTGGCCACATTGATATTCTTACCTAACGACTTCCCAAGGGATCGATTGAGTCGCATATTTAATTAGCTATTTGAATAAAATTTGATGAGTGAGCGGTGCCTAGTTTCACTCCTTAATTGTTGTTACTTGTGTCGCTGTTACAAATACATCTCCAATGCCTATTCTACTATCGATATCACTGCTGTTCGTGTCTTAATTTTATCCAAATTTAATTTTGCAGGTCGGGGAAGAAACTAAGCCAGACTTGATCCACTGCAAATGTAATCATCTAACATCATTCGCCAGTGATTTTCTGGTGGCACCGAATCCCATTGACTTTGACAAAGTATTCTCAGCTGATGTCAGCAAGAATTTTATGGTTCTATTGGTTGTCTGCTTGATCTTTGGGTTGTACTTGGTACTCGTTGTCATTGCTCGGAGATTTGACAAGAAGGACCTTGAAAAGGTGAGATAATCTGCTTACTTCTATCTCTCCTCCATATGTTTTCCTTTGATGCTTGAGTAGAGCGCGCAAATGCGCATGCCAACTAGTGTAACTAAGAGAAGATATCTTTCTCGCTGTTGGTCGACCAGTGCAAACCATGGCCAGTGGCGCAAATAACACAAATTTAATTAATTAATTAATTAATTAATTCCCATAGTAAGAAAAAGAAAGAGCACAGGTTTGCCACTACTTGCGTGTTCGTTCATCGTGCCACATTTTGTAACAAAGTTTCCCTTTTTTGCTTATATTAAAGAAATAAAAAACGCCCCAGTGCATTGTTGAGTTATATGGAGGGAATATAACAGTCTCCAGAGATTCGAATGACAATGGTTTGGCGGCCATGTTGGTGGACAATAACAAAAGAAGCTAATGAGAAATCTTTACGATACACAACATGGCGGTGATGACGTAACGTGCATACGCCTATAGGCACGCGGGAATTTTTAAGAACACGAGAGAAGTGCCTAGAGAGCACAGCCGTAGGCAAGTGCTTCTCGCGTACTTCTTGAGTGTTCTTAAAAATTCCTTAACTGCTTATATTACTCAACAATGCACAAATGTCCCGTAAGTCAATTGATGAAATTTGACGACACTCCGACCTCCAAAGTTTGCTTTTATGCTCAAACTAATATCAAATATGGATTCACATATATTCGATTGTTAATTGGCATGATTTTTACTATCAATATACATTCTCACTTCTACTTAAAATTAATTTGACTTTTTCACACAGTCAATGAGATTATACATCGTTAATACGTATACATTAACTAACTGTCGTTCTTTTAAATTAACTTCTAGTAGATTATAGTATCTAGAACTTAAAACCCCGGTTTTAAATCTCATCTTCGTATGTTTGTTTTCTCGGCGATTTTTTAAATTCCCAATGTGGTTTTGCCGTGAGTTACTTTGAGATGCTTTTTGGCGAAAAAAGCTTTGTTTTTCATCTTTTCACAGCTTGGCGCTACGGCTGTGCAAAACAGAGGCGAGGCCATTTTCCCGTATCTCATAAGTATCCACACCGGAGTGAGGCAGAACGCAGGGACAACGAGCAGTGTGTACTTAGGCTCTCCGGTGACGAGTGGGAAAGCTCCCCGATGCCCCTTGTAGATCATGACCGCAAGGTGTTCCAAAGGGGCCAGGAGAACAATTTTGTAGTAGCACTTCCCAGAAGCCTTGGTAACCTCACACACATAAGGATTTGGCATGATAACTATGGTGTGAAATCTTGCTTTATTTCTCTTTTCTCCTCTTGTATTGACAAGGTCAATAGCGTTTCTTCTCAGTTGCGGTAGTTATAATTTCTTTCATGTTATTTAGAGGAATATATACATTGACTTATAAAATAAACCTTCCCAATTTTTCGACCAGTACACCACTTTGGATAAACTGTCTACTCTACTATTGCCTCTTAGATAATTCTCTTAAGTGAATTTTGATCAACTGTAATTAAGCATGATAAACTAGTATTTGATTAAATATGCATTTAATGTAGTGGTGTTATTAAAACGAATTATTTGAGTTTTTTCTAAATAAACTTTTGTTCTCTTGGAGGACATGAACCTCTTTTTTTAATCAAGAGGTAAAGTCGCTCTGATTTTTACTACCTAACCATTGCCTCATCGATTTCCAGGTAATAATGCGTCTTGGTATCTCAGTCGTGTATCAGTGGACGACCTTCGCACAGAAGAACGCTGGTATTTCATTTGTGAGCGCTGGCTCGCTGTGGAAGAGGATGATGGACGGGTAGACCGGGTACTTCCGGTTGCAAGTGACAAGGAGCTGACACATTTCCAGCACCTGTTTGTCAGCAAGACCGTGAGGGAACTGGGAGACGGACATCTGTGGTTTTCAGTGGTTACGCGTCCCCGACCAGTCCTTTCACGAGAGTTCAACGAGTCACTTGCTGTCTGTCGTTGCTATGTCTCATCATGCTGACAAACGCCATGTTTTACCAGATGGGAGATAAGGAGGCTTCAATGATGATGGCAATTGGGTCGCTCGAGTTTGATCTGAGAGGTTTCATTATCGGTATCGAAGCAAGCCTCATAGTTTTCCCGGTCAACTTGGCGTTGGTTCAGATCTTTCGAAGCGTACGCCCGAAAAAGCCAAAGCAACAGCCAAACGCCGAGGCAACAGAGAAGACAGGCGGTTTTTCAGACATCAGTAGGTGCTCCTCCAGTGAGACGCTTCCGAACGCCTCGAGTAAGGAGCATATAATCGGGAAGGAAAACGAAAAAAATATCAACAAGAAACAAGCCGACAAAAATAAGAAGAAAAAGAAGAAAGGCCTTCCGCACTGCTTTGTGTACTTTGCGTGGACTCTTTGCTTTCTATCGTCAGTCACAGGTGCGGTCTTAACGGTATTTTATAGCCTAGCCTGGGGACCTGAGATAGCAAACAAGTGGCTTATTGCCTTTTTGACGTCATTTTTCAGTCCGATACTTATCATTCAGCAGTTAAAGTGGTCTTTGCGCGGCCTGTTTTCGGATGGTTATCAAAAGCCACTTGACTCAACGAAGACCCATCGGAAAGAAGGGGATTAAGGAAAGTGCTGAGGGTAAAGAAACCGGCGATGACATTCTACTCGATATGAAGAAGATAATGAAAGATACAGGTGTGACACACTAACTCTCTTGCTGCTATGTTATGATCATTTTGCATGGCGGTGTGGGGAGGTGGACTCCTTAGTCCAACCATTATCTCAAGGACTGCTCATACTGTATAAAAGGAACTTAGGAGTAGCCAAAAATTAAAGAAAAAAAATCGTTTTTGGTAAGAAGAAAATACTGCCAATGAATTTTTGAATGCACTAATGATGTAAATCGTTTTTTAAGGAGGCAGAGCTTTGATAGCGCTAATAAAAAGATGCACCCAGATATTTCTACAATGCCCAGCTAAATCTATGTAAATTGGTATTGAAAGATATAGAGCATTCCAGGTGCGTTTTTGTTTCAGAGCAAACCCATTCTCTGGGGGCCAGTTGAGCTTTGAGTGTTGCTAGACACTTGATGCGCAAGTGTCGTAAACCTCGCAACTGACATTCTCGTCCCCAGAGTCTCCCGTTTCTTTTTGTTAAGACGAGTAGCTCTGGGAACAAGAATGCGCAACTGATGTCCCTGTGCCTCATGCACTAGTGAGCCAAAAACCTCTCGAACCGTGTTTGTCAAAGGAGGGTTAACTGTGATGAAAGTTTAATTGTCATAATCAGTCCTATTTTTTAAATCCGCAGGCCCCCAGACGATGACTTTTTAAAGTCTGCCCGTGAAGAGAGACTTAAGGAAGTTCGCATGTCAGAAATTTTGAAAGAAATTTTCACGTATTTTCTGTTCCTCTTTTTGCTCCTTACTGCTGCCTATGGCAACAGGGATACCAACGCCTACCTCTTGAGCAAGAACCTCCAAGACATATTTGTAGACGTGGATCAAACTGGCGTTGATCTGGAAGATGTAAGTATAAATTGTTTGCTTATGCGTAAACCTCTGTGTATGCTCGGCGTGCGACAATGCATGAGGGAGATGTGAGTGCGAATGTACGGGACACGAGTGTGCGGGATACGATTGTCATTGCTATGTACATGTGAATGACCAGAGCGAGTTGTGGGTTGCTGATATCACCCAGTTATATTTTTATACCTATGCACAAATACACGTACAATTGCAAGAAATAATGGAAGAGTAAAGAAAGAGTTTATTGAAACAATAATCAAACAGATGGATCGAACCGAGGCAGAGAACTATGACAATCGAGCAGAAAATATGAAGGAGAATAAATGATCACCAGGAAAAATGAACAACTAACTAACGTGGACAAATAAGCAAATGAAATAATGCACAAATGGACAAAGGAGGAATTAACGCAAGGCGAATGTAGGAAGTGGAAATATGAACGGATGGAACAAACGAACAAACGATCGGAACCATTAAAAAGAAATATCCCTAGCAAACATTGATTAGCCAGTGATAAGCATACACCATAGGATTTGGAGTAAATCAACCCCCAAGCCAGGTATACTGAAATCGATAAAGGGTTCAGTACAAACTGTGGTGGTGCGTCGGTGGGGAGGTCTAAGCGATTGTCAAGTATTATCAACTGTGTTGAATTGAAGGTAAAGAGATTCATCGAGAGCTAACGAATCAAGCGTTAGCGGTTAACGCAGTTGGTAATAGGGACCTTTAGATTTGACTGCGCTTAAAAAGATGGAGTACGAGTGTGACTTTCCTGATCAAGTTCGTGTGCTTTAGGTTATCAATTTTGTTTCTACAATCTCTTTATCTTCTGGTAAGCAATAAGGAAGAGTGAGCGTTCTGGGGAAGGTCTGGTTTGAAATTTGGGAGTCGTATTCGTAGTCGTACTCAAATCTAAGTGCCAGGTATCTAAACGAAGTCTAACTTAGGCCGCGGCTGAAGACAATCAGTGGGCCTCTAAATCTGTTTATGAGTGGTTTATTTTAAGTAGATATATACTTTTCTAGCCGAGAATGCAAGCCTTCTTGCTAACGTCAGCAGCAGGCAATGTTTAAATATGAATGTTAGCAAAATTGAAAATGGTTTAGAACGCGGTTAATAACCGACCTTAAAGTCCCTATTACTTGAAGTTCGGCTGCAACCGTCAGGTTCTACTGCAGTGCGGCTAGTCTTGATACCCGTTTTAAAGGGGCACTGCCACGTAATTTGGATAAGCCTTAACACCTGTTTACAACAATTATAGAACCTTTAAAACATTTTGCAGTTTTCTATACTCGTTATGTTCATCGACATTATTTGCGGTTATCTATGGCCGCGGATGAAGAGGAGGAAATGAATTGCAACTTGAAAAAGTTAAGTTAATTTTGTCATTGTGTCCTGGAACAAAAATATTCGTGTTCGAACGGGCCGTTCGTGTAATAGAAAAAACGTACGTCCGCGTAATTTGAACAAACTTATAACAAGAGTTGCCGTGGAAAAACTCCTTTAAAACATTACGACAATTAAATAAAAGAACAGGAAATGTTGCGCAAGAGTTGTATGCTATTTCTGTCATCTTTAACGCAAGCTATATAGTGAAAAACGAAAACTAATTCAGTTGTTTACTTTTTACCTTACAAGGCGTGGGACGTGGACCTGTTTTTTCACTGGACCCGAGAAACACTGATACCGAATTTGTACCCAGGGTTGCTATACAACAACAAAACGGACAAGTACACTGGGTTTATTGACGACAGATACAACTATTTGGTTGGAATTTCACGGTTCAGACAGGCGCGCGTGAAGACAGGTGGGACTGTTGCCTTGACTACCAATGGACTGTCATCTTGACCACTGATAATTGTCTTCTAGCTCTGAAACATTTTTTTTAACTTAGCCGACTTCGTAGGACATCGATGTTCCAATCAGGAAACGTAGCCTTATATGCTTTTCTTCTTGTTCCGGAGGAGAGATTTTTACTTGTGTTATCCTTAGCGCGGTTTTCCCGTTACTCCACGTCCTATCGCTAGGTAACAGCCTCGTAGCATTTATTCCCTGATGGCGAGATCATTTCCTGCCCCACCCGGTGGTTGCACCATGATTCATTAGAATTGATGGGGTGCCCCTTCTGGGGGTACATGACCCTTTACAGTGGGGGCGGATATCCCGCGGATTTAGGATACGAGCACCCCATGGCGTTTACTTCTCTTATCCGTTTACTATCGCTACGTAATAGCTTCTTATTGCAACATTTTGTTATTCCAAATGATTACGAAAAAGAGTTTCTGGTGATGGACATAGAGCCAAGTTTGACGAGAAGAAAACTTTGTCTTAGCTTTGAGAAACGCCAGGCGAAATTTGTCCAGCCAAAAGATATCAAGAAGGCTCTTTTACCCGTTCTGTAAAACTCTCGTAGCCGCGATTTTTACATGGGTAATTATTTCGGCTTGCACTGACGAACAGCCCCGTGTTTCTCACCGAGGAAGCAACAAAGCCTCACGTTTTCCACCTTTCTCCCATCATTCACTAAAGTTTTCTCGCATAAAATACAAAATTCCTTTCTTTCTGCAGAATCGTGTAACGTTGCGGAACAGTTCAGGGGGCAATTTAACGACTGCTTTGCCCAATACTCTGTCCTTGATGAGGACGAAGGCGATTATGACGTTGGATGGGCAAACCTAAACAAGACTACAACAACCAATTCTCGCCGAAGGAGAAGCGTCGAAGAGCAGTTTGCCTTCAGGAAAGGAAACGATGACAAAAAACTACGAGAATTTGGTGACGCCTCCCGCGTTCGTTTTCGTCGTGCAATTGAACCCGTGTACACCTCAACTTCCGGCCGTCAGACGAGGAGAAAAGCGAAGCGGCCTGGCAACACAGCTAAAAACTACTACGTGCTAGATTCAGCTCTACTTCCTGATGGCTCAATCATTTCCTGCCCCACCCGGTGGTTGCACCATGATTCCTTGGAACTGAGGGGGTATCCCTTCTGGGGGCACTTAACTCTATACAACGGGGGCGGATATCCCGCGGATTTAGGATACGACTACCCCACGGCATTGACCGTCATAGCTGATCTACATTCTCATAACTGGGTTGACCGGCAAACGCGCGCTGTTTTCATTGAATTCACAGTGTACAACGCCAACGCTAACCTATTTGGCATCGCGTTTATGTTCCTGGAATTTCTGCCCACTGGCGGTGCCTTCCCAAACGCATATTTTGTCGCGTCACGGCTGTACAGCTATGTCGGGCCCTTCAGCAATTTCATCATGGCCTGCCAGATTTTTCTGGTCTTGTTCATGTTGTACTTCATGTACCGCGAAGGCAAAGCCATGTACAAGCAGCGTAAGGCGTACTTTCACGGTTTCTTCAATTGGATGGAGGTGATGTTGACTTTCCTATCCTTTTTTTGGAAAAAATGGATTCTCATTTTACGTATTTCTAAAAGTTTAATAACGCCATTCAGTGTTCATTGTGGCAATACGTTGGCGGATTTCCAACTCACGAAACTATGAGAAGCCTCCACGAGTGAGGAATCGTGGGATTGCATTTTTCGGTGGTTTTATAGCTGTTAAGGTATCTCTTGTTAAATCTGCTTCGTCTAAAACATGTTTCCCTAACAACAGACTGCCACTGTCATTTATAACAGTTTCTTGTCTACCCAAGCTATCCTACAATCTCTCACTCGTTCCAGTCTCTTCATAGTTTCTGGAGTTGTCCAATCGTTATTGTCCAGTCATTATTACAATTTTCTTACCACTGATTGGTCCCTTATTGAAGGCTTATGGTGCAGTACACCATCGATATGCAGATAACAACAACAACAACCATTTTATATTGCTAGATATAGAAGATATATTACAGCAAAAGAAAGATAAACTTAAATAACTAAAAAAAACTACTCAGAATAGTAAAAACTAAAGGAGCTGAGTAGTTACAAAAAGAAGGAAGAATAAGAAAGACAAGAAAAAACAGATATACAAGCAAGTAGTAACAGTACCAGTTGTTGACAGAACAAACTTTGTACATTAATTAAGAGCGACAGGAACTTAAAAATACTAAGCTAACATCAGGGGTAAGAACTTAAGAATTGTTTAGTCATAGTTTGCTTCAATAAACCCAAATAACGTTGTCGGATTTAATTTTAACGCGTCAAGACCAAACGAGGACATGGTAGTTGTAAATCTTTACCATTCGGCTACATTTTCTCGTGTCAGCACAATAGGATGGAAGAAAACACTCATAAACGTTTGCATGTATGATTTATATATGTGTAGGGATGAGTCAAGCTGCGATTGGAAATTAATAGATAAATTACCCACATTACCATACGGGCTCATCGAGTAGGTCTTCCGGTAACGTTAATTGAAATAACTATATCGCGAAAGAAATGAAAAAGCCCCTGTCTTGAAAAAAAAAAAGTGCACTATCTGACTTCTCTACGTTTCCTTGCGATCACGCGCGATCACGCGCACTGCCTTCTTGGAAATATATGACCCAACTAGTTTTGATATTCGTTTCATAATGGATTTTGAAACGACCCATTTGACTCGAACCGCGGGTTAAATTGGAATACCCTGTACATTATTTGACTCGAACCCGGGTTAAATAGAATATATTATTTATGTCGGGAATATCGTCGGATATGACGAGTTTAATTAAAATGACGCCACGGTTTGACCAGTGGCAAGTATACAACGTTTTATGGATTATAATATTATTCATGTTCAGTTCGAACTCTCTGTGATAGGTGCTCCTGATAATCTGTGAGTTTGCCATGGGTTTACTGTACCTTGCGCGTTGGTGGGAAGTGGACAAGAACCTCATGAAGCTGCGTTACAACCCCAAGGATTTCGTGAGTTTCCAGTACGCTGGGGCAGCGGACCAGTCCCTGAGTCTGATCATGGGGCTGCTGGTTTTCCTGGTTACGCTTCGCTTTCTGAAATTGTTCAGATTCAACAAGCGCATGTCATTGCTGGGATCTACGCTGAAAGACTGTGCAAAACCACTGTTCGCATTCCTTGTGAGCTTTATGGTCATGTTTCTAGCCTACGCCATGTTTGCGTTGTTGGTGTTTGGTGTTGATAACGACAAATTCAAGAACTTTGTCACCACGTTCGAAACGCAAACCAGTATTATTCTGGGCGACTTTGACTACAGGGAAATCGAGGACACTAACCGCCTGCTGGGTCCGATCTACTTCTTCTCGTTCATGTACTTCAGCGTGTTCTATTTGCTCAACATGTTCATGGCCATCATAAACGACTCCTTTGCCGATGTGAAGACGTCGAACGATAAGCAGCAGAATGAGTACGAGATGGTACAATTCATCATGTCCAGATTCAAGGAAAGCCTGGGCTTGAACCGGAATCGGATCGGGACTAGCAAGAGCCCGTTCGGGAATAAACCGTCGGGATTCCCGTCCTCTCCGCCATTCCTCCCATCCGATTACAAGTTTCGCGACGATGAAGATTCTCTCTCGGAACACATTCGGCTGGCAATCGGCAACAACCGTGCGCCCTCTCCAGGCAAGAATGTTCTTCGTGCGCTCTCTGCGTTGAGCAAACATTTGGATCAGCTGGCATCGTTCCTGGAAAAGAGCAGCAACGACGAACAAAAGGACGAAGAACGACTGCTGGACATGATTAACAACATGAAAAAGGAAGAAGAAGAGGAACAACACCCATTCCTTGTACTACGTGGTACAGGATCCATTTCCAGTGGAAGCACACATCTGTAGAGGCTTTCATTCATTTATCATACCAAATGAGTGAAAACTTTTATTTCATAGTTTCGATCTAGTTGTTATTAGCATAATCCGTTTGGAACAAAATTTAGAAAAAAATAGAATGAAAACATAAGCAGCCGCAAAACAAGCAGCATTTGAACCCTCGTTTCTTGATAAGAGATGTAAGCAAGTTTTAAGTTTCTTGTGGGTGGGTTGAAATAGGTTGTTGTACGCTTTTAGATGGTGGGAAGAGGCACTGAGAGTAAATACGTATTGCCAATTGAAAACAGGAGAACTTGACCCCCTTTTTAATCTCGTATAAAGTTTTTTCGGGCCTCTCTCCATTGTCTGAACGGCAACATGAGAAACAGGCGCGTTTGCAAAGTGGGATTTTTGTGCACGTACAGATCTGATCATATAGAGGCGAGGTTGTAATAAATTAGTGTATATTGTCTTGGTATACATTGCCCAGTTTCTCTCTGAGTGTTTCCAACCAGTTTTTTGTCCAGGTTATGTAAAGATACATTTTGTCTGGAAAGGTAATAGATTTAGATGTTTAAGTCAAATACTAGTTGGTACCTAACGGAGTCAAGGCTGCTAAGCTGGCCGGCACGCGCGCCGTCGAACGCCAGAGGGTTTGAGGGGTACATACCCGTAGGGTTGACGTAGTCCGCTCTGGAGGGGATGTCAGCGTTTTGACATGTTAACTTCCACTTCATAAGCATCAGTGAATCTAACTGTGCTACCAGACTTTCCCCAAGCGGCTTGTTTTGGCTTCGTATGACAGAGCATAGGCTACGAGCAGTCGTACTCTTTTTCCGCACTTCACTCGCCCGGCTGACGGACAGTAAAGATATGCACTAAGGAGAAGAACGCGGAGGGATTTCTCTTGGCTCCTCGCAGCTTGGCCGGTCCCTGCCCATTAGAGCCAATGCGCCCTATAGAACTAAAGAGAAGAAAGAGACTGCTCGCAGTCTGGACAGAGTACTTTCAACACTATATTAGTATACTCTTTGATTGGCTACGCTACTCGTTATCTGTTTTATTGTAAGGATAGTGAGTGGTAGTTGGCAACCAAATGGCGGCCGCTTTTCTGCGTTTACGAAGTGCCTGCGAGGAGGATTTCGATAATTTAATTTAATTACTTGTTTAGTTTTGAACGACTAGTAGCTCTCGATTTCTATGCGTGATAGCTGACTCGGCCTGCGCCTTCATCAGCTATCACGTGATAGAAATCTCGCGGCTCATAATCTAATTGTTAAAGGGGTATTGTCACGACAATTCCTGTTATAAGTTTGTTCAAATTGTGAGGAAGTACTTTTGCTATTACATGAATAGGCCAAGTAACACGAAAAGGTTGATTTCAAATCATTTCTTGGAAGAAAGAAAAGAAGTATTAATTTATAGTGATTTTTCCAAGACGTAGAGACAAAAAAAAACTTGAAAACTGTTAACTAACTTTTTTCAAGTTGCAATCCATTTCCTCCTCGTTATCGGTGGCCATAGACAACCGCAAATAGTTTCAGTGCATGTATTAAATGCAAATTCTTTGCAACATTTTACTTTTCCAAACACATCCTTGAGTTTATCCAAATTGCATGACAGTGCCCCTTTAAATACCCTTTTCGTGCTAATTTCGCGCGTACTTAATTTCGCGAAAAATCTCAAGGCGTATTTAGCGAGTATTTAATTTCGCGATTTGGGGAGAAAAAGAGAACCGAGGCGTATTTATTTCGCGATTCAGTCGTCGCAAAAATCCCTATAAAAAGACAAGTTAATTTGGAGGACGTTTTCATTACCATTCCAGCAGCCTGACAACGGAAAAAACAGTAACCATATCATGTCTCGCGAAAATGCTTTGTACTACAATAGCAGTGCGAGTCTCGTATGAGCAACCAATTCGAGGCTTTTAAGTAATTGTTTTTTTATTGTTTTACTGACATAATGCAGTGTTAAATTTCGCGACTTTTTCGAAATCGCGAAAATCATGAAAATTACTGTACTCGCGAAATTAGTACGAATAAACTAAAGCAGGTTCCAGATTTTGAGACTCGGTCATAATCTCATTTTTTTTAATTTCCCCGTAAGAGGATGTTGAATGTAGGTGATTCTTACTGGCTATGTTTATACTTGCTGCACGAAATAGAGATGAGAGCTTTTAAACATTGCCTGGGGGAGGTGGGGGTTAGGGTGGGTCCTAGGTCATAATAATGATGGCGAGAGTAAAAGGCACCAGTTTAAAAGGATTCTAGGAACTGTCCCAAGGACATCTGTCCTCCATTGTAGATGTTGATGTTGAATACAACAAGGCAAACACAAAGTTGACATGACTGGAAGTACGCGTGGTTTAATGTGACTTACGTTAATAGTTCGTTCCTTATAGAAAAATAAAGCGACGGACTTCAAAGAAGTCTAGAGAGTTGTAATATTATTGAGGAGTTATTTGGTGGTACGTACAAACAAACCATGAGTTTATACATGTACCCCTTACGTTAAAATTGTTTTGAAATAAAGTAGTTTCGGTGTCACGGAACTTTTTCTCGCTTTACATGCACGAGTAGTCCCTTATATTTTTCTTGGATAGCAATTCAAAGGTGACAAACAAACAAACAAACAAACAAATGTTGCTTCTAAAAAGCGAGCTAAACGCACGCGCGTGAAATTGCCCCATGCGAGGAGACGCGACACGCGGGGAGAAGAATATTACTGCAAGACTGGCATCCAGGAGAATATGTTTAAAAGTGGATCACACAGGGATAGTAGCCACTCCTGTACAGGAGAAAAATATCTCCTACTTTTGTGGTATTTTAATTAGTTGTTTTCGAACCCCTGGTCACCCGGGGTCTTCACTACAGCAACTGGTTGTCCGAGTTTCAATAAAAATTGAATTGCTCACAACGACTTCCTTACAAGAAGAAGAGGAGAACCAGAGTAGTCTAGACATAGACATAGACATAGACATAGACCCAAAAAGTTACATTTAGGTTCATTGTATAACTTTATTAGCAGTTTCAAAACGATGTGGAGAAAGAAAACAAGTTGTCAAATAGCAGGATCAAATGTCAGTTTTCCGCGGGAAAACGCAAATAGTTTCCGCGGCTGGTTTCCGGTCCACGGTAATCTTTGATGCTGGAACGCGAAATAGTCAGAAATAGAAAAAATGTTTTATCTTCAACTTT